>VZSF01000623.1:563993-726632 GCA_013398295.1 Chionis minor
CATTTAAAATGCACATTTTTCCCTGGTGGGGTTTTCCCTGTTGCACAGGAAATATTTTTAGTCGGAAGCTTTATTGTGCAAGCTGTCCAGCAGTCTGACAAAAGCTAAATTCCAGCTTATGGCTGAAAACCGTAGGAAAAATTCCAAAGCCTTTACAAATTATACAAATGAGACTTTAATCCCAGCTGGCCTCACTAACAGGGGCTCTACATCTGGGCACACATACAGATGTACTTTTCATATGGATTTTAAGCTATTTGAATAATGAAAAATAGAAAAAAAAAAAACCCCACTCTATTTTTGTAAATACTTGTATCAGAATAATAAAAACCAAGCAGTCCTGCAAGCACCGATTAGCCAGACTGTCAGCCAAATACAGCTGTTTCTCAAAACCGGTCCCTGCTCAGAGCTCTTGGGTAAAATTGATCTGCTGTCTGGAGGAGGATTCACTCCTCTAACAAACAGAAAGCTGCAGAGCCACCCAATCCTCCTGTCTTCTCCAGAGCAAGCTCATTCTCATCTGCACAAGGGAGGGGGCATCCCCATAGGGCCACCCAGTTGTGGTAAGATGCGTGTGTGTGTGTGCGTGGCATCAGCAAGTTTGATCAAGAGCAATCAAGAAA
Organism: Chionis minor; assembly: GCA_013398295.1. Lineage (NCBI taxonomy): Eukaryota > Metazoa > Chordata > Aves > Charadriiformes > Chionidae > Chionis > Chionis minor. The sequence goes on from VZSF01000623.1 coordinate 564,617, forward strand.
AACAGAAGGAACCGGAAGAAATAGTGTACGAACAGGAGGGGGGAAAACAGGGAGAGCTGCAAAGCTACCCAGTCCCACACGCAGAGATGATGGTGTGCGATGGGTCTTTGTGTCCCTCAGTCCTGGCTTTCAACTGCTGGCAGCGAGTGGAGCGCAAACGTCACAGACCTTCTCAGCTATGTCCACCACGCTCATTTGAGAAGAGCCCCTACTTCACTCACAGAAGAAACGCGCATGGAGGATTTTTGAGTTCCTATTAAAATGGGATGAAAATATGGTTGCCAAAGGATGGATGCTACTTGACCGAAATGCCTCTTTCTGCTTTAATTGCATGAGGTATCGCTACCACAGCTTTTCGTATTTGGTTAAGGCAAACCCAAAGCGGCGATTTTTTAAGAATAAGGAAATCAAGTTCTTCTAGGAGGTCAGACTACAAGAAATCACCAGTCCTTGTCCAACAAAGCCAGGGATATAAAAAAGCCTACAATAATAAAATATTATCACATAGCCTGTGTGATTCTGCATTTGCCCTGTTACAAAGATAGTGCAGGTGCTAAAGTAATTTCCATTACATACATATCCATGGGAAAACAACTTAATGACCTTTTTTAAAGGATGGTGCTACAGATACTGCAAACATATTTTCAAACGAAATACATTAAAAATTATCTTGGACACAGAAAAGCATTAAAAGATGCATATGATTGAGACACAGAACAGATTAATCTCCAAGAAGACAGATTAGTCTATCTGGAGTCAGATGGATACGTTAAATCTGGTAATTGTGTAATGAAAAGTGGAATGATAAAACCAATTGTTTTTTCTTCATATGAAACAAAAAAACCCATGTATACTGACTACTTAAGGGTGTTTATCCTCAGCTTTTCTTTTAGTTATGATGAGCTGTCATTAAAAAAGCTCTTTTTCATTTTCTTCAGAGGTTAATTTTTGAAAAGAGGTGGAGACCCCAGGGGTAGAAACGCCAGGCAAGGAGGGAAACCAAAGAAAAATAAGGCACACCCCCCACGCCCCTAACTGGAGTTTCAAGATGGAAAAAAGATAATCGTTCTTCTCTCCCAGCCCTCAAAAGTAAGAGGTTGTACCAATATAAAGCATTAAGAGTATCTGCTTACTTTCAGCATATTAAGGAAAATACAGGCTTCGTATTCATGGACATTTGACTCCTAGGATGAATCATACATGGAATAATGACAAGTTAGTACTACTACTTTAAAATATCTGGGTTTTATACATCTAATCCATCTACAAGATTAGTTAAATAAGACACCTTGAGATGATAATGTTAAATAGTCTGCAAGCTGCAACAATGGGATTATTTATTGAGCATACCTAAAATAAAACCACGGGTAGTAAAGAGAAAAGAGATTTTCCAGAAAAAGTCTACAAACACAGTTAAAAACAGTAAGTTCTCTAACAAATAGTAACAGAAGAATTTTTCAGATCAGAGCCAACTACCAAATCCTGTGAAACGCTTTATGATCTGACTGCTAATTTTTTGAATTATTAACTTTTTAAGGGACAAAGTGCCATAATTCTGCAGTAGATGTGGAAGCTAATAAAACTATTCTACATATATACTATTTCATGCTTCATTTCTATATGTTTTTTTACAATTTTTTACAGGCAGTAAGTATATACCATATATCACAGTTATTTAAAACTTATTAACTCATTGACAATAATGCTATTTTCCTAAAGCAATTAAAATCTTTGAAAGGAAGCCAACTGAATATATAAAGTAAATAACAGAAATGGACAAATATCCTTTAAATGCATTTTACAGGTGAAAACTTGAGGCACCAAAAGACTTGCTTCCGGTTACCTTGGAAATCTAGCAAGTTGCGAAAGGAATTCAGATATCTTGACTCTAAACCCCGTGTTTTCGACTCAAACTGACCCCTTTTCCCTCTGAGGCATTAATCATTTATCTTCAAACTCTGATTTCATATCCGCAATTCGTTCAAATTAAATATTTTAGATGAAATACTTGTGTCAAAGACAAAAGGAAAACAACACTCACAAAATCTTCATGCATGAAGAACTGCGTGAGATCAAAGGGTCAAATAAGGCAGTGTGACAATGCATGCAATCCTCTTCCAAATCCACTAGACAAGCAGCATACCAGGACTTGGAAAGAGCCAGCAGCCAAGGATTTTGCAGATTGTTTTGTTAAGAGATATACGGCAAGAATTATAAATGGCTGAATAGGTGACGACGGATGCAAATCTTGAAAAGTGATCATCTGCATTAAGCCTATTTAGCACTACTTTTACTACAACAGCTAACACTGCTTTGCTCAAAAACATATCAGAGGAATAAGACATTCACATTTTACAGCCAACGAGCCACAAGCACAAATCATATATCTCAGCCAACTCCTGCTGTACGAATCCCTTTGTGCAAGCTTGCACCCCCTGTGGCCCAAACACTGGCTTTATTCTCCAAGAATTTGGGATGACACAGAAACCTATGCGCTCACCACGGGCTTCTTCACAGTTTCTCAGGTTGCCTCATTCAGAAAAGAGCATCAGTGCTCAAGAGCACAATTACCAACAAGGCAATGTCTTTTAGAAACATTTTTGGCCGATGTGATCAAAAAGCTCTACATTTACTGAGCCATCACAGCAGCAGGGGTCAGGTCAGCCTAGCTGAATGCTTTTAGTTATATTCCCCCTTTTTTTTTTTATAAAGAAGACCATCACTCCAAGTTTGGGCTTATTGAAAGCTATTGAAACCTAGGCTAATTGAAAGCTCTGTGAAGTAGGAGATTGCAGAAGAAAAAGGAATTGCTTCCTCCCCTGATATCATCCTCACATCCAGTGTCACCTCTGAATCCACCTGTAACATGATATTTTGGGTAAAATCTTTCCTAAAAGTCTTCAATCCTATTAGAAAATAACGTGTGCACAAATTGCTGCATATCCTTGACAGCCAAATGCATCCTCCACTGTACCAGTGAAAACATACTTGGAAAATTAACATAAAGGCTCGGATTAAACCATCACATTAACATATAAATTCATAACAAAACAGCCACTGTAAGCCATTGGTCAATACATGGGGATATGAGGATAGCAAAGCTGCTGATAAAAGGCAAGTGATTGCACAGACGCTGTCATATTGCGCCGTAGAGTACAGAAAGGGATTGGGAATATCCACCTCCACTCTAAACAGTCGAACTTTTTTAGACACCCGTAGCTATCCCGCAAGGTCTAGGGAAGGAGCATACAGCCATGCAGCACAACACGTGTGCATTTGTTGTACGGCACCATAGGATTGTAGGAGGTCTACGTATGCTTCTTCAGAGCTACAGAAGTCTCGCATTCAAGACTCCCCCCTTCCCCACACCAAACTACTGCAACCGTTATTACAGCGCTTCATTTGGGTTATGTCCAAATTACCCATCAGGGTCTGCGCCTACTGGATACTTAGCACAACGATGACACTTAATTGCTAGCCTTAGCTGGGGAACGAAGAACCCATCTACTCAAAGGACATGAGCAGGCACTTCTCTATTGCAGCGCTGGGTGCTAGGTGGAATTTCCACAAATCCGGCACACCCCGTGTTGATCTTCCCGTTACATTTATACACAAAAATTACAAGGTAGTACACTCGCAGTTACAATCGTTGGTTAGTGATTTGCATATAATTACGATATCTGCTGTGTCACTCTCTTCTGTCACTACGCTTGCATCGAGGAAGGGTCTTCCCCTGGACAAGGGTCTTCTTGACCCGTGGGTGCATTTTTTAGTATTATAATGAAGGTAGTTCACTCAGGACACCTTAAAAGTAAGTTTTGTTGCCAAGCTGGCTGTCTAGATATCCATCTTGCCAGGTTGCCAAATAACTCATTCTATATACAATAGAACCTAGGTGCTCTGGTTATTGTCTAGAGAGTAAGGACTAAGGTCAACATGGTCCAGAGAATGGGGAATTCAGATTTCAAGCAGCACAGCAACCCATACATCATTGGTTATTAAGTGCTAACATAATGCTAACATAGAGGCTAGCTTCTTAAAATCAAGATGTTCCTATAGCTAACTGTTTCACAAACACAAAATATGGAAAGATTCAGTAAAACTTAGGATAATCTGCAACAGCAGAGGACCACATTTCTTCATTGGGAAGCTCATTTCTGTTAAGCAAACTTCTGATAGCAAGAGAGCAATATGTTGCTGCCTTTGGAACTGAGTCACTTCAGTAGGAGGACAGGGAGGATGAAGAGAATATGGAAAGCTTTTTTCAACATTGTCTTCAAACACATCATAACCCAGTTTGTACGGATGCCAGCCACTCCTTTTGGCAGACTGCATGATGTCTTGTTGTATTCTACAGCCAATTTGTTGACTCTAATTAGCAATTTGGGAATAGAGTAAGAAGAAAAGTGAAATAAAAAATTGAGTGCACAGCGCCAGTTACTATAGCGGGACACACATGCTTTCATTATTGTTTTTTTCAATGTGACTGAACATAGGCTGTGTCCAGCTGTTTCTTCAAAACCAGCCCTGGGTGTGAGTAGTTCCGTATTATATTTGACTCTGGTTGGGTAAATACTTGGTCTCTTTTCCATGCAAATGTCATTTCATTTCCTAGGTGGACTCCAATGTGCAGCCTAGCAGGTGAAACCAGGTGTTAAGGAACACCTTCTTTTAATTTTTTTTTTTTCTCACTATCTCTTATACTTTATGTTTCAGCTTAATAGCGACAACCTCGGCCTCTCCAAATTATTCAGTCCCAAAAAGTATTGGGAGAACACTACACTGGGAGAAAACTACCATGCATAAGCCAGCTATTCAATGTGCCTTAAAACACAGATGAAGTCCAAGTTCAGCAAATTTCAGGATATTCAGTTTGCTCCTCTGAAAACCCTCAAATTCTATGACTTTCACCTTTTTTTCCGGTAAAAAATGAAACAAACTGGTGGTGTCAACACACTAAAGCATAAAAGATACTTACACGGCCACTATATTCTCTCACATGAACCACCACATTTATGTTATTACATTCTTTGACATGAACCACCTAATCATTTACACCAAATATTCCTAGAATCCCACAGATTTTGACAGATTAATTTTTCAAGGTAAGAAAATTAAGGGCAAAAGAGAAAAGACTGTGATGATTAAGCAAAGATAAGAAGCGCGTCTATTTATTTTTTGCCCCTCATACCCATCCCTCTTTCAGGGATCTTTAGACACAAACGAACAGCAGTAGATGGAATCTTTTCTGGGATTTGCAGTACACTACCTATAAGCCCTTCCTTCACAAACAGATCTTTTGGGTCTTATGCCCAACTTCTCCTACTTGGGAGAAATTAATTTTTCTCACAGCCAGAGAACTGATAGTTCATAACCTCTCTTCAGCCGCACAGCTGAATGCAGGGACTTGCACTGCCTGAAAATGGCCTGGCTGAAAGGGAAGAAACAGCCAAGTTCATGTCAGGTCCTCGGCTGGCCTTTACTTCAATGAAATGAACTTTCAGCTTGTGGCTATGACTCCCCTGAGGCTTTCCCCAAGCCCTGCCCTCCTGGGCAGCATTTCACTGTGGGAGTAGCAGCAGGATCCCTGACCTCTCACAGCTCCGTGGATGCTCCTGCTTCTCTGAGTCTTGAAGTGCAAGATCTGGGTACCACTTCCCTCTGCGTGCTATGGCTACAGAGTCTTTGTATCAAGGAAAAGCAGCCTCCCCTCTCCTCTATGTATCACAGGTAGCATGTGCCTCATACAAGATAATGTAAAAGGAAGTCTTCTTAGTCTTCTTAGAGATGCTTTTTGAAGGGCATTTTGCAACCTCTGTTCCCTTTACAGATGATGGGAGTGTGGGGTGACAATTGCAGAAGTATGAATCAATGCACCTAGAAGAGATGGATAAAACACTTTGGTATAAACATCCATCCCAAAAGAGTTTCTGATCAACTTCACCATGGTCAATACTGACATCTACACCTTCCTTAATGTCCTTCAACCCTTCCTCCTTGCTGTCTTCACAGTGTAATGCCACACTTCCCTGACACATGCAAAAATAGAAATAGAACAACTCCCTGCTTCCACCACTGCCTTTCCTCTTTTCTCAAAACTCGTAGTTTTTGTTTTTGATACAGACAGCTGCTATCACAGCTTTTGTTGCTGGCTGAGTACAGAGCACTTTAGTGGCACAGGTGGCTGCAAGACACCCATAGCTGCTGGAGCTATTTTTCATCATTTCTTTCTCAATAAAAGCAAGTATAACTTAAACAGCTACCTTTAACAGCAAAGGAGAGTGAGCTGAAAACTTGCAATGGCTTTGGTGAGCATTGCCATTAAAATGTCACAAACAGCCGTAAGAGTGCTCACCTGGCACTGACAAGCACATTAAAAACCACAGAGAACGCACAAATAATAAGAAGTTTAATTATACTCTTTACAGTAACTGTTCAAGTCTGCATTTTGAAAATATTGTACATTCCTAGTGAGAGATGACATCTGATTTTGAAATACTAACTCAGGGCAGGTAGGCATGAATATTTGGCTGCTAAGCCATTTGTATCTCTTTCAGGAGAAAGAGCTCCCAAGGGGCATGATATTTATATTGAAACATTCAAATTTACATGATCACAGTAGGATTAGATACCGAACACTCACAAATCTCGAGCAATTAAAGAGACTATACAGTTACTCAGTGCAAGGTTTCTCTCTTTCCCGTAACTTTTCCCTTTGCCCTCTCTTAATATTCCTGTTAGAGCAATAGCCCAAGCAACACATTGGTAGCACTTCAGCCAAGCACAGGCTAGTGTATCCGCTGGCCACCGCAGCTGTACCTCTTGGGCTAGCTCACAGATTTTTGGCATGCCCAGCAGGTAACAGGCAGTGGCTGGCCAGCATACAGCAGCTAGGCAGTGATCGGATGGTCCATCTAATCAGGTAGGCTGCCTATTTTGGCCATCAAGTCTAGACTAGAGTCCAATATGCTCAACAGCTCTTGCTGAGCCTGCCAGCCAAATGAACACAACAAGAGCTGTGGTCTTGTGGTGTGTACAAGACAGGGGGCATAAGGCAGTATTGCAGGCATAAACATAGGGAAGAGTGATAGATGCATCCCAAACTGGCTTGCTTTTGCTTATTTTTCATCCCTGCTCTAAAAGATTTAGGGCAAACCAAGCTGTACATTTTTACTATTTATCAGTGTCACCACAAGCTACTGCGATCTATTAGAGCTATCGCAAAAGACAGGAATATAACAAGCATCCCCTCCCCTAGGGAGAAAACACAGTGTGTGTCACTAACAATCACCTAAGTCTTGGGAAATTTTGCACGCCTCTATGTGCCTGTTCTAAAAGCTCTGGTACTATGTGAAAACCTTACTTTTGTTTGGGACATAACAAAGAAAATGGGTTCACTATACAAACAAGAAATGAGATCTAGAAGTCTGACACGAGGGGTGAAAAAACCCACTCTGAAAGATCTGCATGATTTTCTGCACCTCTTGGAACTTCCATAAAGGCCCAACTTGTAATGGTTGATGCTTTCACCTGGGTCTAGTTCCAGTCCTGACAGTGAGACTAACACGCTCTCACTGACCGGCAGTTACCGCGGTAAAGGTGTAAAACAGCTTCTGGAGATAAAGTGTCAGAGGGGCTAAAAAAGAAGTTTGCACTCACCTCTGCTCCACACTTTTTCCTCCATCCCCTCACCATCTGTGATGTAACTCTTTTGCAGTTCAGCTCAAAAAGGGTTGTCCAAAAATCCCAAATCCTCCCTCAAAACAAAATCCCCGTTTGAAGTCTTATTTCTGTGCATTACACCCTCTGTGCCAAATTCACATCAACACTTCAGCCCACCAACACCGCAAGCTGAGCAAACCCTAGTATAATTAAATGCCGCCTCCCACCTTGGCTTCAACAACTGATTCTTCTGCCTCTGCCTGGCTCTCGCTTTGCATTTACTGATGCTCTCCTTACCTATCACATTTCAAACCAAAAAGATTACCTGATTCCAAAAAGTTTCCTCCACTTAAGGACCCACTTAAATTTTTCCACCTAAGACTTAAGGTCTCGGACAATAATCAGCAGCTGGCTGTTGACACTTGGTATGCTGGTGTGAGAGTTACCCGAGGGTGGTGGCCAAGGAAACCAGTCACCCACTGCCCACATCAGACTGCCTGATTGCATCTGCTGGAACAGAATGCCCCCCACTGTCAGGATGCTGCTAGCGATCTTGAGAAACAGAGCGGGGAAAAAACATAATCTAGTGGAGGAACAAGGAACAAACTAAGTTTTATGTAAGTGTAGTCCAGAAGCACACCGAGTCAAAATGGGTAGGAAAGCTGAAGGGGTAAAATACCACCGAAAACATCTTCCTCATTAGGTTTGGGGGGTTTTTTTTTGAGAGAGAAAGGTGGATGGACTGCACTTGGTACAGCACCAAATCTGTCAACTAGAACATGTTTGAAACAGTACACAACCTGCAGATTTATGTAGATTAAGGTATTTCAGAAGGTTATGTAGAATTAGCATGTTTGAGAAGCTTGCAGGAAGTGAACTATCGTGAGAAACAATGTGTGTATCTATTTAGTTAAATGAGAAGTCAGAGGGGAGTATCACAGAGACAGATAGGTTAATGATTGCCTCAGTCTGTTAAATGCCATTTCCATGCTTTATGTCAAAGTTCAGACAGACAGTTCAGAAGTGCCTTGAGACCATTATTATTTCATGATACTTCATATGAAGTGGTTTGTAGCAGCAGCTTCTGAAAATAATTTCTAAATTCTCAGCTGACTCACTTGTATAATTTGTCAGCCACTTGTAGTTTCAATAATCATTAACAGATAAACCAAAGATACAGTGGCTAGACCTTAAGATACAAACTTGTTTATATGCAGGCCCAAGGAATGTTAATGAGGCCTAAATATACAGTATGTAAAACTAGAAATGTTTTGTGTGACAGACAGTGCTCTGCTCCCTTCACCGAAAGACTGCAAATATATTTAACAGATAATATTAAAGTGGTTTATGCTTAATATGTAAGAAACATATTAAGAAACATGACAAAAAGATTGCACACACCTACATCTTACATATTTGAGCTAGACCTAGAATGCCTTTTGCAGACTAATTCGGTATTAGATAAAAGGAAAAACGAGGGATGAACCAAAATTTTGTGAGGAGTATAACAGACAACTTAATGTTGAGTAGTCTTTCTGTACTCCACTTACTACATTTTCATTGCTAACAGAATTTTAGAGTTTGCCAGTTTACAGAAGTTATATATAGGCAAAAATGAAATACCAAATATGAAGCAGGATGACTGCACTACTGAAGAAAATTTTGAAAGCATTTGTTCTGAAGATGCTTCTTACAACAGGTATAAATCTCTGCTGTATAAGAAACAAGAGGCATTCAGAAACGAACCTACAAGATTTCTATAGAAGAAAAATCATGTCTTTAAAGTCTTTTGAGTAAAAGATATTTCTAATATCAAATTTGTTCATCTCTTGCTATTCACAAAGCTTGGCTAGCTGAAGTAGGTGGGTCAGTTTTATTTTTGGATATAGCTGGTTTCTAGAATCCTTAGGATTTATGTCCAAAATGAACAGGTACCTCTCTTCATTAGAAAGTACAACAGAATGTCAGGACGAAGAAATGCTCCGATAAAAACCAGTTACATATAGGTTTATGTTCTTCATTCTACATTAACATCTTTGCTAGCACTGACACTATTTCAAATTTATCTTGGTGTTATTATGATCAGAATTGAATTCCTGGAACTGCATGATATTCCCCTGCCTCAGTAGCTGTGAGAAGATGCTGCCGTAGGTGTAAAATTCACTTAGACTTTTATTGGAGTCTTTGATGAGTAATAACGCACAAAAAGCTGCTGTGTAGGAAGGCAAAAGTGACCACCACATCACAAATTCCAAAGGCTGCCAGTAATGCAAGTCCCAGAAAGGAACTTTCTCCAGAAAACATGTTAAAATCCATGTTGGGTGGCAGCAACTACTCAGAAAGCCACTTAGACCAGCAATGGATGTACATGACTATTATTACTCTGGCTAGTAAAATCATTTACCCAGAAATAAGGGTAATGGCTACCCTTAGCTTTCAGTACAACAAGACCTAATGAATTCTTCATCATTTAGCACAGCTCCTTCTTCTTACTATGAGAAACACCCATTTACAGTGTCTTCACTAAGACTAACACTGATTTTCAACTTAAGAACAAGATAGGCAACATAAACATTGGAGCATTTTAAGATGAGCTTTCTGTTTCAAATGAAGTTGCATTTGTACCAAAGTGATGATGCTTGTTCTCCCTTGGTCTCAGGTGCACCACTTCTCCCCTCTTTTAGCCTCAGACTTGCCTGTTCTTCTCTTTTGCTCCCTTTCTCTTTTACAACCATTAGACCCGAGTTCCCCGGAGGACTCTGTTCACCACAGTGACTGACCAGCCCAATACAGAAAGGGCTGCTGCCACCTCAGTGCTAGAAGCAAACTAGCCCAAGGCCTGCGGAAGCAGTGGCATCTCCGACTTCAGGAAAACTAATCCACTATACACAGCTGATGCACAGCCCCTGGAAGCCCGGGATGACTGATGGTCAGGCACACTCTGTGCTGCCGACGGACGAGCTGGCCCAAATCAGGGCAAGATGCCAGCAGGTCTGCAAATTCCACCAGGGAAAACCAGAAGTGCTCCAGCAGGTATTTTCTGCCCCTTAAGAAATACTCTCCAGACCTGGAGTACCACTGGGAGACAACACAAACAACAGGTTCTTCCTTTTAACGTTGCTCATGCTACCCACAGAGAGGGCATAACTTAAGCACGGGTATGTTATTTCAGAAATAAAAGCTGGTGGCTCAGCTTGTCCAGCAAGCTTTCAGCTGTAGTACTTAAGCATCAGTATTGTTTGTGAAGGACTGTTCCTACAAAAAGAAAAAATATGAATGCATTCACACGCAGAGCATAGAGGTATACTTTGCACTACAGGATATCAGGCAGAAGCTGAATCCTCCAGAAGCCAGACTTACCATAAAGTCATGAGAGAGGAGATATTGTGGGTTAGAAATGCTGCAGTACTTCACTGACCACTGTGGAATACAGCACAGATACACTCACTCTCTAATTTCTAGGTGAAGTAGCAGATAAATCAATTGCACGCTTATTTTAACCTCCAAGACATACATAGTACTTCAGCAGCATCAACACAACCAGTCCCAAATGGCCAGTGTCATTCAGGACTCACGCTTAAATTGCACAGAAGCATTTAAAAGACAGAGATGTTGAAAGGTTATAAATATTTGGGTTTATATTCACCACTGCCCTCAAAAAACGATGCACAAAAAGGGCCAAATTTGGGGCAAGTGGACCTCAACTCTTGTGTATTCTACTGACCGATAATCAGAGTGGAAAAGGGTTTTCTATGAGCTTAGAAACATCAGCACAGGTGGGAAGCCTTCCCTGGCAGGGCTAATCTCATGTCAGTTTCTTGACCTGTGCATTGACACGCACAAGTACATTCGTTGTAATGCTGCTGATGTAACAGATTTATACATGTGTTGTCACAAAGCTGAAAGGGGTTTGGAGACATCACTCACATCCACACGTCCGTGGCCAAACAGGACAACACACATCACCAACCACAACGGCACTGCAGGTCACTACACAGGCAGAAGAAAACCCATGGTCCTTCCATCTATTACCCATTCCTCCAGCATTTGCCAAAAAGTGTCCCAGCAGGTGCTAACAGAGGGAAGAAGCAGAGAAGCTTGTACCCGCGTGTGACCCTCTGTCTTGCAAACATCATGTCGCCTCTGTGGGAGCCTGGCCAAGTCATTCACCAGCTCTGTGAGAGCAGCTCTGCTGCTGTCGTAACAAGGGAAGGAGGGGGCAGACAAGCAAATCCACTAAAAATGAGTCAGATGGAGTCTTTATCGAATGACTCAGAATAACAAGTGAATAACAGGGATTATGAAAGTACAGACACTGTTGCGTGAGGCCATTCATATGACTTGTGTTCCCCAGTGACGCAAGAAGCAAATGAACTGAGGACTATTGACAATGTACGATTCCTATCTTGCTGCCTGCAATACAATTTAGAGGATGCTTCCAGAGACAGGCTGAGCCAGAGATAAAATGTGACATGAGACAGCTGGAAAAGAAAGAGAAACAGACTAAGTTGATTTTTTTTCACTTTGTTCCCCCAGAGAAATGGAAACAAACTGATTGCTAAAGGCTTATCAAATGGGGCTCATTCTTCTAGTGGTACTGCTTATTCCCCTGGAGAAACAGAGAAGTTTTCTGCATGACTAAGGCTGTCTGGAAGCATAGCTCCTCAAAGCCATACGTGCATCACCTGACACTGTGGAACATCTTTCTCCACCAGCCGGACATGGGCTGGTTTGAACATCAACTGAAACCCAGGCCAGTACTTTGCACAGACCCCGAGATAACTGCACAAAGCTAAATCACTATTATTCCTCCTAATAGCGTGGCAGCCAAATGGTATGAAGTCCTGGGGTCTGGCAGTAGGATTTAGGGGCTGTTTGACATCCCAGAATATCACCCAGACTCCATGCCAGCAAGACATTAATACTGACAATGCCCAAGGCTTTTGCAGCGCTTTCTGATCTATCTGCAGATCCAGAAGCTTGCTGTGCAGCCACGTGTTGTGGTTTGGGCTGGACTGGACACTGATGCGAATGGCAGATGCTCTCCCCTGCCTCTGTCTCCAAGGGCAGAGGGGAGAGGGAGAAAGAGTCTTATGAGTTTAGAAGGAACTAAACTACTTTAATGAAATTATTAATAATAAAGTCAAATAATAATATAAATAATAATAATAATAAAAAATAATGAAATGTATACAAAACCGTATCAAGCTCCCAGGGTAACAGTCCCGTCACCAGCTGGCAATGGCGAAGCCCCAGACTGGCCTCAGTGATGGAGGGGAACTGGATTCTGGATCTAGATTTAGGAATGCATAGACTGGAACCAAAGGTAGATGAAGAGTCCTCCTTGCACGCTGGCCACTGACAAAAGAGGGCTGACCCTTTGGTCCCTCAGCTTTTATACTGAGCATGAGGCAGATGGGATGGAATACCCTGGTGGTTGGTTTGGGGTCACCTGTCCTGTCCGCTCCTCCCCGCAGGTGCGACCCCCCTACGCTTTTCCGCTTCCGACCCTCCAATGGGCAAACACTAAAGTTGGCTGCCCTTGGTTGTTCTAGCAATAAGTATAAGCAAGAGCCTCTCTGCATCCCATTCCTTGGCATCAACCATAAACATGGGTCTTGTCACTCCGAGACAAACAGTTTTTCTGCACAACATGGCGTTCATTTCAGCAGTTAGAAGAGGCCTAGTTAGAAAGCAGAGTTACTGAACAAAATTGGTCTTGTTTTACCTCAAACCAGGACATACTGTTAACAAGGGAAACAGTCTATTACATGTGTTGGTATTCTTCTGTGATTATGTCAGTGTGGTGTGATTTTAGTGCTTTTCCTTGGTGATAACCCAGGAGAGAGAAAGTTGGGCCTAGGTGTTTTGGAGGGTTTTTTTTTGGTAGCACTAGAGGAAGTGATTTCAAAAACTGCTTTAGAAACAGCTTCCCATTTTGCTGGATGCAGAGGCCAACAGGCTCTAAAGCGTAATTCAGAGAAGGAAGAGTTGGTAACCGATAAAAGTGATTTTTGTTCTGTAAAACAATTTACGAGCACATTTGCTTTCTGGAAGCATAGGTTAATACCCTTTAAATATGCCTGAGATTAAATCATTCTAAAGAGGGACAGAAGCTACCAAACACAAGGAATGAAGGATATGTGAAGTGTCGGATTGGCCCAAAGAGGCAGTGACAGATGTTCCCTCTCTACTGCAGAGCAGGACACAACTCAACTGTTTCACACAGTCAATTGTCTTTCCAGGGCATTTTGCTTCCATTAAGAGATCAGACCATTTTTCAAATTCCCCAATAGCCTGCACGAACGCGATTAGGATCACTTTGACTAAGTGACGTTAGTAGGAACTAGATGGGAACCCTAATGAAGGACAGTAGGAGCAACTCATGGATTAACCATTCAAGAGGCAACTGGAGAGTTTCTGTCATGTGCAGGGTAACTCAGTGACAGCCTGCACTGAAAAAGATGAATCTCTTATCTTGCCATACAACGTGGCATCTGAGCAGCTCCATTCAAGTGTTGGCCACAGCAGACCATACTCTTCAGGGTGACTGATCAGAAATGAGCAAACAGGGCAGCGTGATGGGAGCTGAGTGTTACTGCTGCAAAGGAAAAGATGACACACTGAAAGAAATATTTTTAAATTGCTCTTATAGATCACCAAACTCTGAATTAAATGTGCTTGAATTATCAAAAAAAAAAATCACAAAACAAAAAGCAAATCCCCAAAAGCATCACATTCGATACTCCACTGCAAAACTCTGCAAAACAAAGTTCTGCATATAGCTGGTATGCCTTCATTTAAAACACATTGTTCTGTTTTCATACTTCTGGAGATATCACCTGGGTGTCGAAAGCAATCCAAATTGCAACAGACCTATAGAAATAGATAGTGAGAAGTGGACCAGCTATTACCTGGCACTGAGGGCTAATAAGAATTGCTAAAAGGAGAGTTATACATGGTACAGAGATGGTAGAATGGGCAAACTATCCTCTGAAAAAGCTACAGATAAATCCACTGGGATTATCTCTGAAACAGAATTGTAAAAAAACCCCATGTATCAGACCAAAGGTTTTTGATGCGGTACACAATCAGTATGTGGAAGGAATTTTTTTTTATTTGTTGGTTTTTTTCTACAGAGCATGAGCTGCAGCCAAAAATTCAGAAGTGCTGCACAGGTAATAAGAAGAACCACGCTTTCATGAGATACTTGGACTTCAAGAAGCCCATAGACTAGAAACGGTAGTGCTTCACAACCCGAAGTCCATTAATGGGCAATGGTATTGTAGGTTGAGTTTCTTGATGCATTGGTGCTCTGTCCTGGTCTCCTGGAGGGGAAGGGGACCCTGGAGAAGCCTGACTGGGACAGGAGCAGCCCCGTGGAGGGGCACGGCCAGGGCTATACCAATGAGCTCCCTGGGGCAGTGCCAAACATCGGTGAGGAAGGAATCAAGGTGCCAAATCAAAAGCCAACAGCCACTTGCCAAGATGTGACCTCCTGCCTCTTAACATCTCAAGCATGAGAAGGGAATGAGAGATTTTTAGGTTAGGCTAAAAAGCATAAAACACCCAATCCAGTGCAGAGGTCAGTTTGTTCCCAACAGCATGCACCGGCCTGAGGATAGAATAGGATCTGAGCACCACCACTGAGAGGCAGCTGCAGGATTTAGTCTGCTTTAAAAAACAAAAAAACAAAAAAAACAAACAAAAAAAGTATTTTTAAAATTTTTTGTTCAGCTGTTTTTTTGCAGAGTTGCCCCATTGACCATATCTGAGCACTGTAATAACTTCAGCTATCCTCTCCCCCCTCTCAAGGGGAAACTTTTCATTTAGTTAAGTTGCAGACAAAAAATTACAAACTTCAACACTGCTTATTCTTTTCTGAGAGAATAACAATTTATTATTACAGTATTTAATATTTTGGAGGCCAAAGTGGAGGTTGGAGGAATTAATAATTGTAATTAGATGCATGTAGCTGTTTTCATTAAAAGGATCAAACTAATAAAACATAGTTAACATTTTTTTGTTCTCGTTAAAACAATTCATACCAATTTAAAGGCAAAATTTCTGTGTTGATAAACTGGGAATTGAGGGAAGGGGCAGGAAAACATAGGCTGCATTTAAGGCAGGATGAAGCAGTTGTATTTGCCACTCTGGATATTACCAACCAGAACCTCAGCAGGAATAAGTTAGGGTCACTTTAATATGTTGAAAAGTATCCTGAATTATATGCAGGAAGCATCAGTCATGAAATTCAGTATTATCTCTAATTCTGAACAATGATTTCTTCTAGGGAAAGCCAACGTACATTGCAGTGGTGGGGAATGCTATTACCCACTTTTACCAAAGAGAAAACCAGGACATGGGGGGCTGAAGTGGATGCAAGCAAGATTTTACAGTCGCAAAATTAACAGAACCCATTTAGCAGCCTGTAATCAGCTCAATTAAGTTGCTTCCTAATACTTTTCATGTTGTATTTTAACTCTGATTTTAATCTAGATTTTTTTTTAATTAAACAACTAAAACAGAATATCCACAAATCTTTATAATTGCAAAGAGAGATAATTTTTCCTTGAACAGAACTGCTACTGCTTTACATGTTTCATGGTCAGAGGATATTGAAAAAAATTCAAGAGTGATGATAATTAATGCCATATTTTGCCCAGATTTTTTAACTTTGCCTTGGTGATTGAATGAATTTTACATTTTTGTTGTGAGGGGTCCTTATTTTTCTTAATACTTGGACACTGAGGCCATGCAATTATATGACACTTGTTTCCTGCTCAGGAGCCTTGCATAGCAACAGAGACTTCTGAGCTATGCTTGTGATAAAAATCATTAATTCTTACAGAATTTTTTCAGTGTCCAAAGGAAATTAGCAGCTCATTGCTATTTCCTGCTTACACCAAAACTGCCTGGAAAAAAACCCGAACAAACAAAATCAAACCCTTTCATTTTACCAAAGGAAAGCTCTTTAGAGGGATCAGAGTGACTAGAAACATAGTGCCTAAAAATATTCAGCCTAGTTATTCTGCCAAAGTGAAGGAAATGTCAGCAGGGTCATTGAGACTGCAAAACGAAAACCCATTTTCATGTCATTCTTTTATGTATTTTTACTTTTTCATCTACCTGGCCACATGTTGCAGCTGAAATACAGCCCTCAACAGGCACTTTTTGGTGCGAATGGTAAATACTTGCATTTCTGGATGCGGCGGGAGTTTTGCCGTGGACTCTTACAGTAAAATGAGGCTATTAATTGGGATGTCGGATACAATGGTGCATGGCTGCCATTAACCTCACCTTAACAGTAACTAACAAGATGACTGAACTGCTTTTGACAGTTTATGATTAACTTTTCTTACATTGTGAAATAGTCTGTTACAATACATCAAGGCGCTACCAAAAGGGGTTTGTGACTGATCAGTAAGTTATAGAGCACCTAAGCTCTGTGCAGGAGAGACCTTCCTGTTCTGTATCATTCATAAACTTAACGGGAGCAATGCAACAAAGCTAATTGTATTCTTGGCACCATCCTTCAGCAAGTGCTGGGAAAGTGCTTATTCTCCATTTCTTCAAATTTATTATCCAGCTCTCATAAATGAAATTAATTAACAAGTTTTCATCTCGTCAACTATTGGGAAATGGCTACAATGCATGAAATAAGATTTCATATCTAGCCAGCTGAATGGGTTGTTCTACATTTTGCACCATCAGAATGACTGGTCTTCTGTGTCTTATTCTCATTCATGTATATATATATACACACAAAAATATATAAAGAGGTAAAAGTAGGCATTAATTGTATTTCACTGTATGAACACAAAATAGTCTGCTCTTTGTATTAATGGACCATGAGCATCTTCTAATACACATTAAAAATTATTCTTGTATTTTTAACTTATTTGTATATAGTGAAAAGACTGTTTTATCAGTTGGAGACATACTGGCGAACCCCACTGAAAGCAGAACTTCAAAGTTCACCATCATATAAACATTCTGTCCTTGACAAGAATTCAGCAGTTTACAAAGGTATAAAATGGGATATGGCTTTCTACGATTTTACTTATCGAGGCTTTTGGTTGTTCAGTGCTTTCCTGAATGGAAGAGCATAAAAAAACCTCTAAAATATTTCTGGTATTTCTTTCCAGATAACAGTAATGTGTTCAAAAGTCACTTTCAATTCAGTATCTTCAAAAAAGCACCTCCATCATTTGCTCTTTTACCAGTATTCAAAGATTCTTTATATCGGTATCTGTCTTCTAAATATAATTCCTGGATGGAGTAACCTTGCATCTATTTCAAGATTTCCAAGCAGGTCATCTTTCTTTAGATTCAGACAGACTTTTCCTAAATTAACACATAAGCCACAAGCCCACCTTTAGTTTTCGTAATTCCCTGATAATACTGCAATAATCACTGGATGATAGAGATTGTTACTGGGAAACTAATCATAACGAGTAAATTTTGAGAGCAACAGGTTGTGTGCTTACAGGCTTCACCTTCCTCTACTGAAGCCAGGGCAGGAGCAGGGCCAGCAGAAGTCCACTTTGTGGGCAAATGTCAGCCCTTGGAACTGAAGACCCTGTAGTCTTTCCATCTCCTCACTGGCCTTCTTCAGAAATTACACCCAGAAGCCTGCCAAGATCTTTAAGGCTCCCCAAGAGTGAAGGCTCGGCAAGAAAAGCTTTATACAGGAAACGGAGATCAGACTCAAGCACCCCTCAGAAGGTGGTGGGGAACGGCACGGCAACATCGATATGACTGAGCTGGCTACTAACAACAGGGCTGTTATGCTTTGCATGCAACCAAATGTGATGGACGGGCTTCTATAAGTCACCAAACGGCCACACAACACTGCGAGGGGAAGAAAGGAGTGTGTGGAAAGGTGTGCTCAGCACAAGGCAGAGCCGAGCCCCAAAGACACCTGCCCACACCCTGCACCACAGAGAACTTCCAAGGCATTTCCAGGGTAAATCCACACTCGTAACTTGCCAGCAATTGAATCTGGCCTCTTCAGTTTTCCATATTATGCTGCTTTATCTTTGCCTCCTCCCCATAGCACTGTTCATCTCCTTTTGTTCTTTATGGCATCTAATGTTCCGCTGACAACCCAGACACTCAGAAAGCATGTCAACGCGTGCAATTAAAATATATGAAATTCGGTGCACAAGTTGCCCTGCCACCTCCAAAGCTATTCATAGAAGTGCAACAAAGACAACATTTTTAGTTGTACCTGCCACTACATCCTTGTATTTAGTTTCTTGTTTGAGAGAGAGATTCAATACCCAGCCACATACTGTGTGAGCCACGAAAGTCAGATTAATACTCTGGCGGGCATGCTAAGTATTATTTTACTAAAAACTTGGGGACGAGGGTGAGGAAGGAGTCCCTGGCCTGGCAGGTTGTTCCAAACTCCAATCCCTTGCCTGCGGCTCCTGCCCAGCAGCCGAAAACTCATGTGGACAACCAAGCAGACCCCACGTCCCTTCAAGCACCCCTTCCACTGCTAACCTGGGCGTACAAAGATGCAGGTGGTTTCTGCGTCTCTCCCTCAGCCTTCCTCTCTTGCTGCACATTCTCTAGCAGCTCATGTAGATTTTTCCATTACAAGGGCCTTCCCTTCTAAGTGCAGAAGCATTAGCAGGGATGGGAGAAATTTCTCACTAGCCTTTTGGCAAAGGAGAGAGTCAGGTCAGAATTGTTTTCCCAAACTGGACATCAGGGGAGGAAACTCCACAGAAATTTATTATAAAAAGTGGGATCCCAGGGACAGGGTCTCTTTAATACCAGGAGATCTTCGCAGCTACTTTTTCGACTGTCTGCCAGAGCTATGCTGTGTGTTGCCTCCAGAATTACAAAGAAATACCAGTTATTCACAGAGTAGTAGTATTCATTTACTATGAACTGTACAGAAACTGGTGGGCACAGACAGTAGATTTTCTCCACAGCACAGACAGCAGAGATGGGAAGAACTCAGCAGCAACAACAAGCTCAAGGTACAGTCTCTAATGTCATGCCCTCTATCGGTTTTAATCGATTATATTTGCGAGTGAGACATTACATCCTTTAAAGCTGTTTATAGAAGAGCAAGAATATGTTTCACAGTGGCTTGCAACAGTTGGTTACTTGAGTATGCCTAACTTCTTTTTTTGCTGTCCATCCTCCAACAAAAATAAATATCCAAGACTTTGAAGCTGCTGCGGCTGGCAAGACAGAACACAGAAGAGAGAATTATCTTTCCATTACCTATGCTTAAGTATATTCAGTGTAATAACGTTTCAGCTTCTGCTCACTTCAGAAGTTCTGATTCCCCCTACATTAGTGGGATAACATATCACTGCTCCATCGTCACAACACAGATGCTGTGATGCATCTGGTAAGACTTCACATTGACGCTTGTAAACCCCGTGTTATGACTGCAGTAGTAGAAAACAGTGTTTAATGTTAATGCCGCTTTCCTGGAATACAGCTAAGAGGCATTAAGAGAGAACATCTCTAGGAGCACTACAGAATCTTTGTCAAAACACTGTCAAGACAAAAAAATATATGCCGTGCTGAAGGAAACGTGTCCTATCTCGTTTACAAAGAACACTGTGGATCACCAAAGAAGCTTGTGAAATCCATCAGTAGTTTACTTTGCGTCAGTGAGCTCTCAGCATATCTGTCTGTCCAAGGAAACTACTGCTATGGTTGTGCCCGCTTCCTTATGCAGCCAAACAGCACTGCATTGCTTGGGATTTCAGCAGTGCCAGCAACCACTGAGTAAACATGTATTTACTCACAAATTTAAGAAGCAAAACTATTTTATTCATGTAACCCTCTCCATTGCCCGATTTCTTTTTTTAAGTTTGCATTTTGGGACTAAGCTGTTTCAAAACATCTTTTAAAGTCATTATAGATGTAAGGATAAATCAAAACATCTTTAGGAAAAACAAAGCTCCCCCTAGCTAATCCAGATAAATATTGTGCAGATACACATTTGTTACAAGTTCAAAAAACATGAAAGTTAAAATTTTTGTCATGTTCGCTGTATCTCAGCATCCAATATTGAAAGGTACTCCCAATTCTATGATTATATCACACACTAATGTTATGAACTGAAAGAACTGCATTGCAAGGACAGTGATGCACAACACAAGGAATGAAGTCATCTCACTGGAATATCATGCACGACAAAGATATAGGGTACCATCGTTACAAATGATAAGAAACAAAGCAATAAGCAGATTTACCTGGAGTAGTTACTGTGTTCTATTCCTGATCTGTTTCATACTCCTTCAGGATAAACACCCCTAAAGTACATTTCCCACTTTGCACTAATATTTTATTCACGACATGTGTGCTCTTCCTTATTAAGTGAAGAACTGCAAGGTTTTCAGATGGAAGGCGGAGGGCTGGCGGGACAGAAATCCCCCCATTCCCAGCTCTTGGCACTGAACTCTTTAGCGATGCAGGTGGAGAGAAGGATTCTGCTGAAGGGAAGGTGCAGTGTATGCAGCTCCTCTCAGCAGCGCTTCTCTCCCCAGCAAACGCAGCTCGCTCGCGGTGGAACAGCCTGCAGTGGAATAACAAGAGAATTTCTCAAGTGCTAGTGTAAGCGAAGGAGGGGGTGTGAGGGAAAGCAAGGGAAGAAAACGCTCGGGAAGCCGCTTCTCTCTTCGGCTAAGGCATGCTTTCTGTCCCTCTTTCACTGGGGTCTTGTGAGGATAAGCACACCAAAGATTTTAAGGCTCTGAGATACTATGTGAGATCGAACACAGACAGTTGGCTGAAATAACCAAGGTTAGGAAATGCAAAATATTAAGTTTCCAATAGCAACATCAACACCTCCCTGTTGTAGCTCCTGTAACGTGATGTACATTTTGAGACAAACAGCAATATTGTGTGAGAGAACGCCTTTGGCCTGAAATCTAGTTGCAAAATCCATCTTGCTTTACTACCCCTCCTCAAGAATCATTTGCCAATTTTCAAATTTTTTTTGATCTTATAGATACCATTTTCACCATTGTATTCTTTAATATTGTCTCTCCTCTGATGGTGAACAAACAGCTAAGACGTTAACCCTTGCAGGTGCTTAGTCAGCTGGGTTTACAGCCCATTGCTGGTGACTATACAGATGAAAAACTATTTTGCATGTACAAACCACCAGCAAATCTACACAGCACACCTGCTAGAAATAAAGAGAAAAATCTGACTTTTTTCAGATCCGTGTAAGGCTCATCCAGCCATCATGCAACTGGAGTGTAAAAAACCTCATGCTTGGTGCATGAGGGCTATTCATCTGGCATCCCTCCTGCAGTTCTCCAGCGGCTGAACTGGCATCCAGGGTGCAGCATTGGCATATCCCTCTGGCCCTGCGAACCACTTCCCTGGGGCTGGGTCCCAGGTATCATCTGCATGTAATCTCACAGTTAGCCCCAGCATGTGACGGCGAACGGCACCTTCTGCATTAAACAACGGGAGATGAAATGTTTGTGCTCATACATATACTGCTAACAGATGGCAGATTTCTTTTTTTTTTCCCCTTTAAAGAGAATTCCAGCTCTTAAATTACTACAGCCTCTTGTCCTTGCTGGCTTGAATTATCAGTTTGAAACGATATCAACCCAGTTCTCCCTCACCCACCATTTTAAAACAACAATATTATTTACAATTAGGTTTTTTTTAAAAAGCATTGTTCTGTTAATGGTATTCACAACGATATAGTAATGACTACACTTTGTAATCTAGTAATAATAGCTCAGAGAACTTTCTCTTGTGAAGAATTTTCATCCTCATGTGGCTTATATATGTTAATTCCTATGCAAAATAAGAACCCACTGACACATCCTATTATAATACTCGCCCATTTTGTACACGTATTTGGTGAAATCATTGCACTCATATTACGCTTTGGAAGAAGAACACGTCTCAGCCCATATTTTTGCTATGACAAAAGATGAGATACGGATCCATCATAGGAGTGTATCCTCCACTTTGGGAGGTAGGTGTTCACTATCACTAAAATGGCACGGACAGCGGGTGGCAGCAGGTTATCATTTCTTTCCTACATTATGTAATTAGTACTGTCAATCCGGGCCTTTTAAAAACTCAGGAGTTTAAGAAATAGAATGTATTTTTATTTATTGCTTCAATATTCTAGCCTTCGAGATTCATATTTTCTGTTCTAAAGAGCTGAGCACCACAACTATTTTTAAAAGGGAAGCCTGAGCTTTCCATCTCTGTGGAAACTGAACCTTTAAGGGAAATCACGACAAGATCCATAATAGAACCATGACTGCCGGCAATCTCACATCCCATGTGAAGAAAAAACCCCTGAACGACATCATGTTGTCACTGAACACAAACTGCTGACGACTTACCAAGAAGGAACAGCAAGTAATGCAAAGTAGACTGTGAGTGCCATGTTAGCGTATGGCTGGGACACTTTCGGGTGGGAAAGGGGAAGAGGTTCATGCTTGTGAGGGGAGTGAGACACGAATGTCAGCCCAACAGGCAGTGCCGTACGCATGGCACTGACAGTGCCCGCTCTGGTGAGAGACGTCTCAAAAAAGCAAACGAAATCGCTGAAAAACTTTTAGAAGAAGAACACTCCCCCAAGGCTGAATGCAGAGACCTCTAACTAGTCAGGATTGGGGAAATCAGCGCTTTGAACACTTCTATGAGTCCTGATCTAAGCCCTGGAGATGTGATAGATCTGACACATCAAAAAGAGGAGAGCCTTGTCGTTGTAGCTCCCTGTTGTGCGTTATTAACACAAGGGCCAGGAACGTCCACCCCTTTGTGAAGATTAGGCTCGTCAGATCTGTGTATCAGAGATAAGTGGTAGAAGTGATGTGAATCACCATTGTTACAGGGCTGGAGACCCCAAGGCCTCCAACGAAACCCAGGCACTCCTTGCCTAGGGGAGCTAATAATCTAAATGAAAAAGACAGGCAGGGAGTTGGAGGGAAAGCAGAAGCATGGAGAGGTGAAAGCAGTTTGCCCAAGGCCACGCAGCCAGTCTGTGAGCAAACCAAAAATAGAGGCTGACCCCCTTGATTGTCAGCCCATTGTTCTCTCCACTAGACTGAATCTCCCATGGTGGATGTGACATTAAATTGGTATTTCTGTTTTGCCGCTGTCATTTTTAAAAATAAAGCATGATGGCATCGCCTCTGTACTGAGCTGCTGTAATCGAGGCCACACAAGCATTTTTAGAAACAATACCACTGAGAACTTTTGCTAAGGGAAGAAAGCAAGGCCCATGGACAGAGGGTGTGGAGAGCACATCCTGATTACCAGCTACTCCTCTGCCGTTAAAGACAAGTGTTACTGCAGTTTTGAAGGCTCTCGGCGTCAACGTCTATACCAGAGCAAATCCTGGACAAGAAGTGCAGCCAAAGACTGCAGATAAGGGCAGACGCCATTAGGAACTGAGAAAGGATCTGGCCCTGCAGAAGGGCTAATTGCACAAGAGGATTTAGGATGGTAAAGGTGTCTGCAGTAGCTCTCAGCCTGGCAGGGTAAATCCTCCTGTGCAGAAGCTGCTGCTGCCAAACACGGACTACTGCTGATGACCGATCAAGACCTTGGCTCCTCTGTACACCGCTCCAAGCTGCAGGGCACTTGTCCTTTTAAAGCACAGGTTTTCATAACCCTTAAATGTCACTTTAAAACGCAGTAAAGTTTTCCAAAAGACCTATATCTATGTCTATAAAGGCTGCAGCAGTGCTACTTCAGGCATCACAAATGCAAAAGTAGACTTCCACTGGCGTGTACCTGAAGCAGTTTTTCAGAAAACCCTAACGAGCATATGACACAGTGCTTGGAGGTCTCTGCAGGACAAAGAGCCACACATGCTGTTCTCACAGAACCGGAGGAGGAATTCAATTACCTGTGTTCCAACACAAGGACAACTTATTCCAAGTGCCTTGATATTTTATTCCATTCGTTTCAGAACAAAACCACACAGAATTCTTTCAGTTGTGCTTTTAAACACAGCTCCTTAGTATTATATACCCAGTCTTGGTCCCCCAAACTGGAAGACAGCAAATGTCACTAAGATCTTCAAAAAGGGCAAGAAGGCAGATTCAGGGAACTACAGGCGGGTCAGCCTCACCTCAGTCCCTGGGAAGGCGATGGAGAAAATCTTCCTGGAAAGCATTTCCAAACACACGAAAGACAGAAAGGTTATTGAGAGTAGTCAGCATGGAGTTACAATGCGGAAATCATGCTTGTCCAACCTCATTGCCTTCTACAATGAAATGAATGGCTTGGTGGACCAGCCGAGATGAGTAGCTGTTGTTTA
Source organism: Chionis minor (assembly GCA_013398295.1). NCBI lineage: Eukaryota > Metazoa > Chordata > Aves > Charadriiformes > Chionidae > Chionis > Chionis minor. Next base: position 589,569 of record VZSF01000623.1, read on the forward strand.
TCTTAACTTCAGTAAAGTTTTGATGCTGTCTCCCATAAGACCATCATAGCCAAGCTGACAAGCACGGGTTAGTTAAGTGGGCAGTGAAGTAGATTAAAAACTGTCTGAACAGCTGGGCCCAAAGAGATGTGATCAGTGGCACAAAGTCCAGTGGGGGGCCAGTCACTCACTGGTGGTATACCCCAGGGGTCCATACTGGGATGGTGTGCACCCTCAGTAAATTGGCACATGATGCAAAACTGGGAGGAGTGGCTGTGGCTGATACTCCAGACTGATGTGCTGCCATTCAGAGGGTCTTCAGCAGGCTGGAGAACTGTGCAGAGAGGGAACCTCATTAAGTTCAACAAGATGAAATACGAAGTCCTGCACCTGGGGAGGAGTAACCCAAATCACCAGCACAGTCTGACAGTTGACTGGCTGGAAAGCAGCTTTGCTAAGAAGGACCTTGGGAATCCTGGTGGAAAAGCAGCTGACCATGAGCACGCAACCCACTCTTGCAGCACAAAAAGACAAGCACAAACAGCATCCTGGGCTGCATTAGGAAGAGCATTGCCAAGAGGTGAAGGAAGGTGATCCTTCCTCTCTCCTTAGCCCTGATGCAGATGCATCTGGACTGCTGTGTCCAGTTCTGGGCTTCTAGGCAGTACAAGAAAGATATGGATTTACTGGATTGAGTCAAGGGTAAGGCCACAAAGATGATTAAGGAACTGGAGCATCCATGGAAGATGAGGAGATGAGGAGAGGCTGAGAGAGCCAGGACTCTTTATCCGGGGGAAAAGAAGACCTGGGGGGATCTTATCAATGTGCACAAACATTTGATGGGAGGGAATGAAAAACAGAGAACCAAACTCCTCTCAGTAACGCCCAGTAACAGGACAAGAGACAATGGACACTAAAAAAACCACACAAAATTCTACCCAATCCCAGGAAAACACTTTTTTCCCACTTTGAGGGTGGTGAAACAGGTTGCCCACAGAGCTTACAGAGTGTCCATCCTTGGAGATACTAAAATCTTGACTAGATATATCCCTGGAAAACCTGGTCTAGCTACACTGCTTGAGCAATGGAGCCAGACAAGATGACCCAACAGGTTGCTTCCAGTCTCAATGATTCTGTGATTTGCTGTTGCTTCAGTACACGCACAGCAGAGTTTGCTTGCGATGACCAAACTGCAATCAATGCAGGTGTTCGCAAATATCTCACCAGGGTTTCTTGATGTGCTTTCTCTCCTTCTGCCACCAGCAGATCACATCAAATTAAGGATTTTAATGCTAGACTTAAGTGTGACAAGTAATTAGTTCCTTTATAAGCAGTGCTAATTCACCTTTATATCTGGTGTTCTTTTGACAGCTGCGGTCCATGTTCCACCACTTCTCGCCCTTTGGCATGTGAACTGCACTCGTTCACCTCATTCCCACTAAGAGTCAAAATGCAGAAATTAACAGCAAAATTTGTGAAACTAGAGTGAAACAATGCAATTTATAAAGATATTGCAATCTACTATTAATACAGGAAAGTTGCAGACTCACATTCAGAAACTGAAATGCAGAATACCATACTTTCAGTGATGGAAGGAAAATACCATAAGCACTTCATTTGTCAATGTTAAAAGCATTGTAACTTTCTTAAGCAATAAGCTGACAGATTTCAGCACCTAGTTAAATAAAGATATTTAGTACTTGCTCCTCTCTTGGGAAAAAGGGGTAAGAAAACCGTTCTTTTAAAGTAGTAAAAATTTCACTACTCCTAGATTGACTTGATCGCGAAACTAGTAATTCTAATGTCTGTAGTATGGATTTCTCTCTATCTACTTCTAGGATATCCAAATACAAAACATATTTGAAGGTAGATGGGAGAAGCAGTTTCCTAATTCTACATATCCACATTTCCAATACTATCTGGGAGTGGAGTCCTTTTCAATAATACAGGAAGATACAGAATAATGTCAGATGTTCAATTATACAAAACAATTATGCACACAATTGACTATAACTTCTTAAATGAAATGAGATACGGATAAAGATTTTACAGCATTGTATGCATAGGCTGTTCTTTATTTTGAGGAAGAACTGCATCTTTCTGCATATTTGGGTAATATGTATTAGTCATGGGTGCTATTAGAAAATAATAATAGAATAAGTATCACTGGATGCAACTTCTTTCATAAGAATCCTCTTCTCATTTAAATCAGTAAGAGGATTAAAAAGATTCACTTTATTGGAAAAAATAAGTTTCCTCTGTGTGTAGCTACCCACTCCATACTTAGTATTTTTGAATACACGTTCTGCAGCTATGCTTGACTGTACTTTTTAAATTGAAGATATTAAAATTCCTAAATATATACAAAGGACTTGGTAACTTTTTAGAGAAATTAGTTCTTCTAACCTAAAAGCGGCACTTATAAAATTACTTAGAACCCCTGTGCTTCTGAAATGTAGTTCTGCAAGAGTAGTTTCTGGGGTTTGAGAGATGGGACAGGGAGACTTGAGAGCGGATGTGGGGCTTCCTATTACCGCAGCAACCCAAACAATTATGAGTTCTCATTTCTTGTTTGGACAGGATCTATTTAAGACCAACATCTACAAGCAAATCCCCAAGATTCATACCAGAACTTTGTTTGACAGCAGCAGAAAGAAGATCCCTCCCACCTGAAGGGTTTTGGTTTGGGGTCCCCCCTGCCCTGCAAAAGAATCTCACTATATTTAAAAATAACATATCTGAAAAGCTAAAATATTGACTTCTTTAATATTATGACAGTGTTGGTATTGTAACTGGTCTTAAGATTCACCAGTCAGACACTAAAACCTGTGGCTATGGCAACCCTGGCTTCCTGTTGTACTTCTTACAGCACAGCAATATGTCAGAACACAACATTGTCGAAGCAGAGTTAAAAAAAGCAAGCTTGGGAAATTTATGTAGTGTAATTCCATGAAGCAAAAAAATGAAAAAAACCTACTAAGGTGGCAAAGTTTAAAAAATGAGGATTTCCGAAACAGCTTAAGCTCGTATCACAGATCAGTAGTAAAGTAAGAAAACAGAAGTTGTGGTTTCTCTTCCATGTGCTGTAAAGTCCACCACATACTGAAGTTGCACATGGATTTTAGTTCAGTACAGTTCAAATCCTGAAAATTTCCCACGTTCAGGTAAATACTGTTGTGTAACCAAAGAAGGCAAGAAAGACTTACCACAAAAAAAACCCCAAATCAGACAACCCCAACCTAAATTTTGGTTCTCTGACACTACAAACCAGACCACTGTGGTTGGTTTATTAGAAGAGTTAGCACAAGAATGGGCATACTTGTTTAGATGAAAATAAACTTCTTCAGGATCTCCGGATATACAGTACCCTGTTGGAATAGTAGTTTCCAGCAAAGCAAAAATGCAGTTACTCCAGGCACAAACCCAGTCTGATGGTAAGATAGGAGAAATTTGGATTAAGATTTCATAGCGCTAATTCCAACAGGTTTTTAACATAGATCAGTGTACTCCGGTCTACCTGTAAGTGAACTGCTTTGCCCAGTATTGTAGGAAATTATTAAAAAGATGATCAAGACTGCATATTCTTCTAGTAGAAGAGAATGCATGCAAGAAGCTGTAAATTTTCATACTTTCCTCTACAAAAAGTCCTGTGTAAGAACTACCTGTATCCATTGTCTTGTATGATTCCAATAAAATTAAGTGCAACACCCTCGAGGACAGCAGGATGTAAAACCTTTCATAGGAAATAAGAACCACAGATAGGAAACTCGCTCTTGCAAACAAACAGGCTCTTACGTAAGGTAACTTGTCCTAAGTAAGATAACGAACTATCTCACTTGTAAACTCAGGACAGAAAGGCAACTTTCTAATTTGCCGTTAGAATCAGAGCAACCAAAGGGAAAGACGGTGAAGGACAGAAATCCATGGTTTACAGACCATTCAAACGAAGGTTTTCCTTCCCCCAGTAACCTGCAGATGTTAGCAGTCGGTATTCAAAAAAAAAAAAGGTTAACTTCACTGAGGTTTCTTCTCCCAAGGGACGTATCAGATGTAAAGGAATGGTGTAACAACTTAAAGCAGGTTTTGACACTGTTGCATTTCCCATCTGTGTGTGTTCTGGTACAACAATGCAAGGCGCTTCAGAAAATCACTTGTTCTAGGTGCAATATTTAAAGAGGTCTTTGAGAAACCCAGTTAAAGGTTTTTCGTCATAAATCTCTAAAACTGCAGGCACTGCAGGCCTCCTTTGCAATTAAATTATTGAACCTAATGGCTCCAAAACAATCAACAAACATGTCTGCAAGTTGAAGAAGTACAGCTCAGACACCATGGCTGATCATTATTTAAAATGCTTGTGTGTTGTACATACATTGCATCAAAATCACTCCCTCGGGGCTGGAAATAGTGTAAGTATGCATTTATGCAGGACATGTTTCATTAAGTAACGCTGACATGAAGTTCCCATATTAGCTCCCATAATTTCTGCAAAGGGTTTTGGAATGGATATGCAACCATTTTTTTAAAAACTACATTTCATATATATAGATATACATACACAAGTATTTTTGATTTTAAATTATTACATAATGCTACTATAAACATGAAAAAAAAATCGTCTTAATATATTTCCACATTAGGGTAGTATCGATCTTGTGCTCTTTGATTAAACTTCCCCAGAAAAAGATGATTAGAACTGATAACCTAGGCAGTAAAATTTATGGAGAAGTTGGCAATACTTTTAATTAAAACTTCAATATGGTCCACTGTTTGCAATGTCACCTTTAAAGTCAGAAAAGGCAATCTCTCCCACTACTAAATTTTCCCTTTCGCGGTTAACACTTAATTGATCATCAGGAGCAGTAAAAGGATCCCGAGTTCAGCCTGGCTTGCAATGACAAGAGAAGCCACGCTCACATTGTCAAATAATCCATGCTGGAACAACTCCCAGCTCTGTGTTAATTAAGGTTATAACTTGATTTTCAGGCTCTAAGGGAAACTTTCACAGGGGGCTGTCAGGAAGGAAGCAAGCCACCCTCCAGACCTGAAGGAAACCAGCACTACCCTTTGCTGTCGCACATCACGCAGTATTTCTGCAGCAAACCCATCACTATTAAGGCCCTTCCATGCCTGATAACAAAAAAACAAGCAAAAGGAGATGTCCCTTGGGCAGAAAAGCCTGCAGCCTGGCAATACGGTCAACGATCGATCAGACAGAAATTAAATTTGCCGATCTACCAAAGCCTTGATGGATGCTCCTAACCAGAGCCCATGGATGGCTCTGCTGCAGCAACGCACTCCAAGCTTTCCAGCAGGCTGTGGCTAAAAAAAGTAGCACTGCGTCTTCCTGCCTCATGGACCAGTGCTGTAGATAGAAATTAGATTTTATACCTGTGTATAAAGTCACCTCCAATGGGAAAAAAAACCTTCGCACCAGCATTAAAAAAAAAAAAAAGTATTTTGACCCATTCCTTCACAGATGAGAAACATGAGTGTTTTCATAGAGCACATCTTACAACCCTGAATAAATCCCCGATCCCTACTATGTGAACGGAAACGAGGGAAAAGAGTGCTCGAAACTGAAACATGGCTCTTGCTTCCTGCTGTTTCCCAGCACCTGCTGGCATCTTAATACCTTTTCAGCAAATAAAACCACATTGCAAAAACTGGCAGAATTACAGTAGAAAGTAATATGGCTGCCAGGCAGCACAACACCCTTATACGGTGGCTCCCTTGCTGAAACCAGCTCCTTAAGTGTAGGGAAAGATAGACGTACCCTGTAACGCAATTAGCTTCTAAGCACAAAAGGGATACAATGATCAAAAACCGATTTATTAGCATCACCTATGACCACACAGTACGAAAGGAAAATACTCATCAGTGGTAGAAAGTGTGTTCCTATTAAGTTAGCTAATTACTTGGTTGTCAGGAGGTGGGCAGGTAAGGACCGAAGTAAACCCTGAACTGGCTTATAATTTACTGTTGCTCTTAAGATTGCCTGATGTTTATGACTTTGATAAGCTTAAACTCCTTTGAATTAAGTGTGTTGCGCTAGGGATTTGCCTTACATTGAACATTTTGAAAAAAAAAATACCAAAATTGTTCTGCAGTTCCTAAAGGTGAGGCTAAAGAACAACATGCTTTTCACATATTTTAAAACATTTATCTTGTGAGCTTTACTTTGAGATGCTTTGCTCTTGAATGCAGTGGAAGACCGCTTCTGAAACAGAAACAGGAAAGTCTATGTGCCTCCATGAAAAAAACCACCAAAGTCTCACAAAAGTACGTGATTTTGAGAACCGCAGCGAAGTTTACAGACTTAGCAGAGTGGTGCGACTTTGCTAACAAACTCTACGAAAAAAATCACTCGCGAAAGCGCACGCTCTTGCAAAGGCAGGAGCAGAGCCTGAGTCACCTGCTGTTGACAGATCTCTGAGAAACAAACTGACAAAGCATCCCATTTTCCTCTCACACTGCCTCCCAAAGGGTAACCACCTGCTACTCCTCTTGCCTCGAGTGCCAAAGACCTGCAAGATTTGCTGAAACATGCTGACTGGGTTAAAGACGCATGTAGGTCTCAGTCTAGGAGAACAAGGGAAAGAGTAGTTTTGCTTTGTTTTGTTTTCTTTTTCTTTGCAGAAAGAATATAGACGCCATGACCCCTGTGCAGGAATGTAAGCTGTTTCTCCAGGGCGATTTTTGGTTTATTGACCACATTACTCTCAGCTTCTGAAACAAACGAAGCAAGTGCTTCAGCCTCTAGATAGTCCTTTTTTCACTCCTGCAGTGGGACCACAGTAAGGCAGACGTGCTGCAGACAAACCAGCGAGAAAACAGACAGAAAAAAATTTATAATGCACACGTCTGAGTTATCCCTTCACTGTCTTCTTAATCATTGCGATGCACATATTTCACTTGCTCACCATTGCAGCTTAAATGTGCTTTAAATATCAGTGTGTCACTGAGATACTTAGAGCATTAGTTTGTCTTTAACCAATCCCAGTGATTTTCTTTTTGTAGCCCTCAAGCTTCTGCAGAATATTTTTAAGAAACTGTAAAGCAAAAAAGACAACTAGATCACTATCGATGCAAAGAATAAATCTACGGTATTAGCAGATAAAAAACATACTGTCAGTCAAAATATCCGAGACCACTATGATCAACCCGAACTCTATCTTTTCTCAGCAATAACCAACTCTTATATTTCAAGGTAAAGCTAGCAAAAGGGAAAACAAAAAAGTGAAATGTTACCATGGAAATGTTTGACACCAAAAAGAAATGGAAGGTCTCTAGGAAAATGGTTCAAGTTTTAAATAGAAGGTATCCAGTGTAAGCACAAAAGCTCAAAGAAAGCAATCACTCTGGAGAGTATATGTTACATTTTTCTTTGCATACAGTTACTTGCCTGTTCATTTGCCTTTAGTTTTCTCAGTACCTGGACTACTCTTTGCAAACTGGAATTCCTAGTATTTTTAATGGGAAATGAACTGCTGAAATTGTCTCCAAAAATGTGGTATTTCTTTCCCCTGTTATAATTGCAACACTTGATTTTAATTTTTAAGCCTTTTTCAATCTAGCAGTGCAGTCAAGAGTCTGCAGCAGCAAACTCCTGTAAAAAAAAAAAAATAAATTGTAAATTTGTGCCAGCTATCCCCAACCCAGCAAATTAAAAGCTCGACTTACATCTCAAACAGATGCAGCTACATTAAGGTACGTAACTGCAAAGCAGAATTACTCAAACAACTAAACGCAGTAACAATCATAGCCTGTACTTCCACAAGGTTCAAAATCCCAGGTTAGGTTTTAAAGATTTTTTAAAAGAACATTTTTCATTCCCACTCTTACTGTACTGTGACACAGCAAAAGTTGTGGTACATTTGGGAATGCAACATGAATACACCGATACTGAATACAGCAGGGATAGTTTAAAGTCACTATCTTCTCCAGAAAGGGCTTATATTTAGCCCCTTTAAGAGATCAGCAAGTAATGCGTATTTTAAAAGAAGCCTGTCCCGGGGAATGTAAGAGTATGTGGAAGTCATTTTGAGACAGCAAAGGGACTTTAAGAGCTTGTGACAGTGAAACATTATGTTTTAATTCCCTGCTGAGAAGGAAACTTTCAACTATAGAGAATGGCAGAAAAACCATGACCTAAGAGTAAATTCTCCAAACATACCAAAAGTTTTCAGTAATTTAGTGAAATGGGAAGTCTGAACAGCCTGCCCTGTTCTGTCACCATGCTGTATTACGGACAGAAATGAATTTGAAATTAGATTAAATTCAAATTAATCAAGATACTTATAAAATTTTCAGAATATTTACTTCAGCTCCCTAAATATATTTGTTAATCCTAGGAGTAATATGAACTATCCCTCTTGTGAAGCATCTCTCATGTGAAGCTCTGCTTCAAATATTAAATTCATTTTAACTTCAATTACGGAAGCACAAACAGTACTGGCATAATAACATCAAGTAACATTTCACAGATGATGTTAGTGAATATTTATTTACATAAACTAAACCAGGACCACATGATCTCATTAGACATATGCACACTGACTCTGAAAGGTAGATTTAGTTCGAGGGTGTTTTTTCCTCCCTCTGACAGCACCACTATGGATTTTAAAATATTCCAAATTAGCGTTTCTTGTGTCCTTCTTGTAACAAGGCCAAACAGGTTGTAAATACACAGAAAAGCCACTTAGACATGGTGCTTTTGCACACAACTGAATTCTTGGCATCAAATGAAACACAGAACCTGAAAGGACTTCTTGCAGAGGCTTTGTCTAAACCAGTTAAAAGGCTGTAAGTATTTTGCAATCTTTCAATGTGAACTTGAAAAACAATGGCAACAGGAGTAAGTGGAGGAAAAGAACCAAATATTGTGATGATAATGTAGTAGTAGAAAGCTAGGCAACTCAATCTCATGGGAGGAGCTTATCATCTCGTGGAAAAAAATATTTTTCTGTTGCAAACCCACACAGACTAACTTAGCAATTTGTGCTGGAGGAAAGAAAAAAAAGTGCAGGACGGTACAGCTCCCTGCTCTAGGAAAAAACAAAGCTCATTTAAATCTTGATGTCAGCTTGAATTAATTTATGTTAGACCCATGGCAATATCCCGTGACACTGCAGGTTTTTAATTATTAGGCATAAAAGCAGCAGTCTTAATAAATCCCAAAAGTAAGGATAACGGCAGAATCATTTTACTTTCTGCAGACTCTCCAAGGCAGTAACTGCTGCATTTATTCTAAGGGCAACATTCAGATTGGAGATGAATCTCTGGAAGCATCTGGAGACAATTATTCAGCAAGAATTAAAAGCGGAACAGACCTGTGAGATTTGAGTCTGAGGGGAGGGAGCGTTTCTGCACGGGAAACAGCACTCTCAGTGCAGAGGCTCTGAAGATTTGCTACATGGGTTTTGGTACCACGGAACGTTTTACTCCATTTAGGAAGATGGTGCACTGGTGAAAGCTAGTCATTTTAAACGAGGAAAGGGGAGGATTTTCTGCTCGTCCTATATGGCAAATAGGGAAAAATGCCAAGCAACCAATATGTTGCAGTTCTGATGGGATTAGGAAAAGTCACACCACAGAGAAGCAATAAAGCTATTTGGCACCTGGTGCCCCCACCCCAACTCTCTTTAGATTTGCCAGAATCTTTGCTACCACAGGGAAAAGACATTTTGAGATGGAGGAAACCTTGACAAAAGCACAGTAGGGCAGTTGCGCTTTCTGGCTTGATTTAACAGCAACTTCCCACTACTGAGGAAATTCTAACTAATACAAAGTCTCACTTAAGAGCATCCTCTTAAAAAGCTAATTATTTCCCACCAGATACTGGCATTTTTTTTCTTGCAAAATATAAATAACTGGGAGGTCCCATCTATGCTGCTTAAATAACAGTTTCCTCAGCACACAGAGTACCTCTGCAGATTGATCCAGGTCTTACAAATGAAGGGCATCATTCAGTTTGCTACATGCTGATTTTATCTTCCATAGGTTATAACAATGGAATTTGTAACACCCCGGACAAAACACTTGGGATATATATATGTTGGCTAGCCCACTGTATTTCTACAATCCCTTTAGAATAAAAGGAAATGACTTACAGAATCCTAATTCTCACTAATATTAAGCTCTTATTCCTGACCCTGGCCTCCCAGATGGATCTTCTTTGTAAACTTCATCTGCCCAGACAAAGGATGGGAGGTGCCACTGTTTGTATTAGTACACCCATAGCTGATTCCATGAATGGGATTTGTTATGCTTGAAGAAATCCCATCACAATGGACCAGGTTGCTTGTGAAAAATCTCATTAGAAGAGAACTTTTAGAGTTTATTATATCATGTGTCCGAGCTCAACCAAACTAACTAGCCTCAGACAAAAATCTTGACCAGTCTGTTAATTAGGATGTATGAAAATCTCAATCTATGTGTTAACTAGGAGAAGCACCGTTTTTAGATTTTTGCCTCGGTAGCAAAAAATTTATTAAAACCATGAAATCTAGTATCTAAAGCCAGCTACTACGGAGGAGGTGTTTCCTTTCACTAAACGCAACGCTTTATTTTTGTTTTGGGTTTTATTCTTTTCTGATCAAGATTTCCCATCTGCTATGTTATCAACCAAGAGAATTTGCCAGGGTGCTCTCCTCAGATTTCACTTGACAATCATTAGAGCAGGAAAGGCTGCTTTTCCCACAGGTGTCTCAAGTTCAGTTGCACTGCCTTGACCGTAGAAAAACCACACCACTGCAGCATCAGCAGTAATGACCAACTCTTAAAAATCTACAGGTTGGGTTTTGTGTTGTTTTTTTTTTTAGATCTGATGGAAGAAAATGCAGCTCTGTGTCCCCACCACCCCATCATTTCCCCATGTTATAGCATACAAAGAAGGAAATTCTGAGTCATATTGATGCCTTTCTGACTGTGGACCTGCTGGTGGTGTTCCCCCATCCTCCAGCAAAACAGAGTAACTTAAGCTCTTCTGCCCTGGAAAGCCCTTCTTCAAACTCATATTCTGACCAAGAACAGGCAGGCTGCAGAGCACACAGGGACACCCAGTTAGGCCAACAGAGAACAGTAGACTGGTGATACCCTACTTCTGATAGACGAGACAAGACTCTGGACTGATCCTTACAGAGGATTCAGAAGGAGAAAAGCTTTAAAATGTCTTACCTAGTTAACTGGATGGTGTATCTGTAGTTCCTTACTAAGACACAGTAAGATTATCAGAGCCGGGAGCCTTCCAAAACCCTGATTTCCCATATGGAGCCTGTCACATCCATGTTTTTTATTCAGATACTCCAGGTCTGTATGACCTCAAGTAAAAACAAATAAAATAGTTATACAAAGCCACATGAACACACTTTATCACGGTATGGATTATTTTGCAGGGAAAGGGAAAGACAGGTTGACCTTCTCAACACCAGATGGTGAGCAAGTTATGAGTAGGAAGCAGAATCCAGGTCTGCCTCCTACCTCCTCACCTGATGAATTCTGCCACCTAATAAATAATTTACTCCCTCCATGTACTATAAAAACCCCCCTATCTACAAGCCTTCATATATACCTGTTATACAAGACATGGAGACCCATGAAGTAAATACTATTTTCCTCTGTAGCAGGATCTCTGTATTGATTTTCTGCCTTTAAATATACACTAAAGCTATGTTTTGAAGTTATTCTACCCTTCATAAACTATCCAAAGACACTGAAATGCACAGAATCAGCATCAGCAATCAGCCAGCAAAATTAAAGTGTCCAAATAATTTTGGAAGACACGATTATGCCTTTATAACCCACATGAAAAGTGTGTAAATAATCAGACAGCTCACGAGATTCAGCACAATTTCGAAGCCATTGCCTGGCTTTGTCAATCAGATTGCGTACATTCACTTTCTATTTTAAAAAGCAATTCTGACAACTAACACTTTTCAGCCTAAGTAATGCTGGGGCAGCAAATTTTTAATGTGCCTTTTAAAAACCGGAGCAGTATTTTTGAACTGCGAGAAGCAGAATCTTTGCGTGACAAGAGTTAACAAAGCCCATGTAAAGGCTGAGCCACATATTGGAAGGCACCCAAAATGAAGTGAGAGAGTTCAGAAGTGGTGCTGGTCTGTGTTTGCTTTCTGGTAGCGCCTATCAGCTCTCCTGTACCTGAGATTCCAGCAGACATTACAGGTGGTCCTTCCCTGAGAAGCTATACACTTAAACACAAAGGAACTGCCACCGTTGTCTATTATATTTCACCAAAAAAGAAATGGGGCACGAGAAGTTTAACACAGCTGCCCTTAAGACAGAGATGATCTGAAGGAAAGCTGGGAGCTAAGTCCTGGTGTTCAGAATTTCGAGGCAGTAATTTCCTCACGTGTCTCTAATATCCGTAACTGGTGCACTGGAGCAACTGCAGCTGGGGGATGGACACTGCCAAGTTCAGCCCAGCCTTCAAGAGTTGATACATAATACTCATTTAACACCATGCTCAGTATCCCTTTGGAAGTCAGCAGAGTTAAATAAAGCACTCGAAAAAGCCTGCACGGCTGGACTCCTGGCTATCTCAGATCAAAGAGGATTTCTGTCCTGAAACTCCTTCCTTAACTTTTTCACGTCCAGATTACTCTGGATATGAGCTAGTCCACTAGCTGATTACCTGAGAAGCTTATCTGGCATCCATTATTCCACTATCAAAAGGGAGCTGTCACTAAAAACAAGTATCACAAAAGTGGTATAGCTACAGTGAGCTCACCAAAGTGCATGGCTTTGAATTTACTTCTGCATTTTTCTCAATGCAAATTTCTTATTTGCAAAGAAAAACCATGAAAAAAATATTGAGTATTCAACTTTTAAGTATCCACAGTCACCTGAATTACAGAGTGTATGGCCAGGGGAAGGCTGTGAGGGTCAAACCGCTGCCCACAATCACCTTGTGGGAGGATTTAGGGAAGGAAGTGCAAGACTCTCCTCAGAGGTGCCCAGGGTGCAACAAGAAGCTGCAGACACAAGTGAGGACATGGGAAATCCTCAATAAATACATGGGAACACTTTTTCACCATGAAGGTGGTCAAATGCTAGGACAGGGGCTCTAAGAGGCTATGGGATTTGCATCCTTGAAGGCGTCCAAAACCCAGCTGGAAAACCCCTGAGTAACCCACTCCTCCTGGTCCTGCCTGGAGAAGGAGACCAGGCTGGAGAGCTCCAGGAGTCCCAGCATGAATTACTCTGTGACCTCGCTGCCAGAGACCATCCCAACGAGCAGGCATACATACAGGCGTAGCTGAGTCCCACACCAGTTTTCAGGATGGTTCAAGCTTCCAACAGTGCTGCCCTTGCCAGCTCTGTCCAACCTGCTGAGCATCACTTGCTCCGCTTCACCTCGGACCTCCCTTACCACCAGAGAGATGTCCTGGGGGAGCCCCAGCCACTTACAGCTCCTGGGACCAAGAGGCTGGCACAGCACCCCAACACGCGAGGCAGAATAAATCATGTAATTTTTCTGGCCGATTGTCCTATTTTTTTGTTTTGTGGTGTTGTTTTTTTTTAAATCTGTTAACACAACAGGCGTATTGTAAGTTATAGCCAGCTAGCTATGGAGCTGGAGGTCTGGTTTTGCTAGGACTAATTATATTAAGCACTGGAATATGGTAGTGTATGGTGCGTGTGAGGCAGGTATCTGTCAAACAATTTGCAAATTATATACTGGAAGCGTTGTTCAAGACCCTGAACGTTACCCTCCAGTTTTACTAATCCTTTATGCAGATATGTGCTGTCTAATTGCCAATTGAGAATTATGATGACACGTTACATGACTAATTTTTCAAACTATAATCGTGCTGTTCCCCCTACCCTCCTCCTTCTACTTTTCCTGTCAATCTCCTTTCACTCTATTTTGTTGCTGTTTCTCTTGCTAGAACCACCTTCTTTGGCAGCCAGTGGGAAACTTTGAAAGTGGAAAATATGGTATTTAAATGCACTGCACAGAATGGACTCAGAGAACTACACTTTTGCAGGTCTCAAACAACCCTCACTACCCAAACTCTGTGTAATACTGCTTCAAAAGCTGCTTCCCAAGAATATTCAATCTTGAATCATAATTTCCCTGATGAGAAAAATAACCACTATTTCCACATTATATTTAGGAATAGCAGAGACGCTTGTTAAGTATGTTTTCTGTGCGAGCGGTCTAGTTTCTATACTCAGAGAAACAATTCCAGGGAGCAACGTTCATACAGACACATTCTAAAATATTAACCTCCAATTCCCTTACATCCAACAGCGCTTTGATCCTAGAAGCAAAACACAAGAAGGCATTTTGATATAGGTCACGGAGCCTAAGGCTCAAAGGCACCAGTTGCAATGTTTGTTCTTAAACAGGTAACAGAATTACTTCCCCCAAAAAAGTCAATGGCTCAGGATTTCCGAAGCATAGGAGACGGATGCGTTCAAAAATATATTTCAGTGGGCACTTCTTCACAGTAGAACACTCTACAGTTTCCCCCCACCCCTCAGGTGAATTTCCAAAAGCATTTTTGATCAGTAATATGCACTGCCATCAGAGGTCTGGCTGCTACTAAGTTTGCAGGATTGGGGAAATGAGACAAATTTCTTCCTTGCCTCTAACAGCTATTAATTCACTTCTTATCTTGCCGGAGACGGAAAGTGCTTTTGACAATTCCAACTACCTGAGATACAGAGAACCTAGGAAGTCCCCTAGGTTACAAAGCCCTGCAAACACATCAGTGAGACAAAATTACAGCTGTGTCTACTGATGCCATTTCTACCATCCTTTACGCTGTTGTCCCCTATCACACAAGCATTCATTCAAGTTTCCATACTCCAGGCACTATTCTACAAGCCACTACATTGACCAGCTAGGAAAAAAACATGAATACAAAGCAAACCTGTCATCAACAAATTGAAGACAACGTGAATCGTGATGTCTTCATTACCCTGTTAACCTCACATACAACCTCAGAGCGTGACACATGATGGAAAAGAGTATTTCTTAAATGAGCAAACTCTTTCATTCACCGCTAATTATCTCCTGGGAGCTTCGTGAAAAGAGAAGGAAAGAGCTCTCAAGCTGGGGCCCAGAGAAGTACCCTTCAGTCTTCACAACAATGGACAGAAACAGAGATGAAACCTAAAAGAACCAGTATGGACATCTGACTGCCACATGCTGCCAACAGAGATCACTCACCTAATTACAACAACAACCTTTACAGCATATTAAATTCCAAATCAAAATGATGAGGGCAGGCAGTATTACAGATCCAGCAGCAAAGGCCACCTCGTTACCTTGCAAAGGTTGCTTCTCCAACGTGAAAGCGTTCAGCCAAGGAGGCAAGACGACTTGGTCACAAAACAGCCCCTGAACAACGGGACCAACAAAACTACTTCAGAAAAGCAAATCCCTGTTGGCATCCAACAATCGAGAGACAAAAGTCAAACTGTAAAACCATCCCATGGTCACTCCCAGAAACAAATAGGAGTTTGAAATATTTTGGGGGGGGTTATGGGGAGAACAAAAGACGCATTTGGTACGATTCTGAGGAAAGGTTGCCCATGTTTCAGGCAACTGAATTGTGACCTCTCACAGGCTCCTTTTCAGAATTTCCATGTTGGGCTTTATCATTTTCCAGTCAAAGCAAGTATGTGCTTGTAAAGAATTCCCATTTTTACTACAGTAGCTTTCTAATGAAAACATTTTATCAGAGTAATTCCCAAGCACGCTATAAATCCAATATGAATCTGAAAATGAACAGGAAGCTTTTTTTTTGGGCTATGACCAAACAGCACTTTCAAACAGTTCACAACTTCTGCAATCAAAAGTGCTTTGTTTTTAGGCAGCTTTTATTTTGGCACTATGTCAAAATTCAGTCCTCATTTCTGAAGCTGATTCTGAAAAAAAAAAGAAAATATACAGCAACCTGAAATGAATGGAGATGCAAACTCAAAGACGAATGGTTTTCCCTTTATGTTAACATGACTTTACTTGTCGATACAAAATAAATAATAGAGTTGTCTATTAGCTCCTGAGCTAAAACGAACAAGATGTTTGCCTGGACAGCCATAGCAAAAGATGCAGGTGTGATATAGGATAGGGAAGCACATGAAACACGCTTCCAGTACAGGTAACTCTGGCGGGCATTGCCGCTTATTTTGTGATCCACAAGTGTAGGGTCATATTTTGAAAGCTGAGGGGGTGGAAGATGCAAGAAGTGTAATCAGCTCTCTAGCCAGGCTCCAACAGTGCTTATCTGGAGTAAGACTTCACAAAAACCTAGATGCAGAAAAGATATGGGACTACAAAAAAGTACAAGAAAGCCACATACTTAATTCTGCACACAAATTTTGAAAACCTTGTCTTTGTCAGAAAGACAGGGCAATTGCTTTTTCCACCTTACTTTTCCCCCAAGTCACAGAAGCAGGATGAGTTACTGCCTGATGAAATATGTAAACGTACAATCTCACAGGTTCTTATTGAACATACAAAGCAGTAACTGCTTCGCTATCTGTTTCATGTGAGAGGTGGGTCTGAAGAGTAAGAGCATAGAGGGACTTATTTATTGATCTGGTTAAGCTTTTTAAAAATGACAAATTAAATTCTCACTTCAACTTCTTTGGTAACACAAGAACCTTTTAAGAGGGTACTATTCCTGATTGCAAAGTGCATTAGCGAGAGGAAAGACGCATTTGTTATTGCCATTCATAGCTAGTGGCTACAAGTCTGGAGGGTTTCCAATTTTATCACCAACAAAAAAAGCCTGTGCTAACCACAGCATTTATAATGCTTCCAAGGGTACCCACACATAATTGGGCAGCTGTTCACAGTTAACAGTATAAATCTTTTGGAGAAAAAATGCACCAAGGAGGCACCGAGGGTCTTTCATCCATAGGAAGTGGGATAAAAATAATATGATTGGTAAAAAAAATCCGAATTACTTGTGGACTGTTGAAACATGCTATATATAGCTTATAATGACAGAGGGGCATACAATACAAGTATAAATAGTCTTCTCTCTTTGTGGGGAGTGTATGGGAGCTAAAAGGTGCTTAGGCAAGAAAAGACTCCTTCTTTGCTGCACAGACCTCCCTCCCCTCTTGATGCCCAGTTCCTCAAATTACAGCTGACCCCACCAAACATTACAAACCCAGCACCTTCAAGGTCAGATTTCCCAACTGGAAAAAGCAAAGGGCGTGCATGTGGCATGTCCCTTCAGGACTGGCAGAGTACAGGGCAAAGGCTGACTTCACTCTTGGACGTAGCAATGTCAGCATCAGCAAGAGCCAGTGACTGGATTTCTGTACTTTGTCAAAGCTTGATGGTCGCACAAATACAGCAGAAGAAAACCTGAAGACTCAGCGAATGCTGAAACAAACATATATCAAACCAACTAGCAATCTTTCACTACTGATAATTTTTAAATATTCATAGAATCATGGAATCATAGAATCACTTGGGTTGGAAGAGACCTTCAAGATCATCAAGTCCAACCATAAACCTACACTGCCAAAACCACCCCTAAACCATGTCCCTCAGCACCATGTCTACCCGTCTTTTAAATACCTCCAGGGACGGCAATTGCACCACCTCCCTGGGCAGCCTCTTCCAATGCCTGATAACCCTTTCGGTAAAGAAGTTTTTACTAATATCCAACCTGACCTCCCCTGGCACAACTTGAGGCTGTTTCCTCTTGTCCTATCACTTGCTGCTTGGGAGAAGAGATTGACCCCCACCTCGCTACAACCTCCTTTCAGGTAGTTGTAGAGAGTGATAGGGTCTCCCCTCAACTTTCTCTTCTCCAGGCTAAACAATCCCCACTCTCTCAGCCACTCCTCGTAAGACTTGTTCTCTCATTCAATGGTGTATCTACCTGAAAGTGCACTCTGCTCTGTTTAAAGGCTACCGTAAGAGTGTTAACCACAGCATAACTTTCTGCTTTATGACGTGCATTTTATGGTGCGGAAAAAAGTAATAGGGCACACTAAGACTTAACAAGTGACGTGATTAAAAATTAAAAAATTACTAAATGGCAACCATGCTGAACTGAGAGCAGAAAAAGAAATTCTAATGGAATCCAATCTAATGGAATGATATACAAAGATACTCTGACTTGATCAAAAAAATCAAATGTCTGATTTAGATGAGAAGTTGTGAGAAACTTTGCTTACATAAGTTTTTTTCTATTAAAGTAGATTTAGTTTTAAAATTTCACTTTTTTCCAAGGGGACTTTCATGGGTACGAATTGAATGTTGTTTAAAATAAAAAAGTTTAACAGCTTTTTCAGATTAACGTGTTTTGAAAAGCATTTCCCAAACATTATGCTAAGAGGATTTTAGGAACCCAGCCCAGAGGGGAAAAACATGAATCCGAAAGCAGGCAAGCAAATATACAGTGGTCCCGAAGAAGATGAGGAAAGGATGATTCTCGCTGGAGCTGAGGGATGTTCCAAGGCCAGCAGATAGTCCAACGCTGCCACGTGAGCTTGGGAGGGAGATGGCAGAGGCTGAAATGCCTGGGCAGCAAATGTCTCCTCCTGAATGTTACCATTAAGCCTGATGGAAAAGCTCCTGCTCTGAAGCAGTGTCTTGCATTTCCGCTAATGTTAACGTGAGCAGAGCCAAAATGCTCCCCCCTTCTCAGAAAACCAAAAAGAGCTGGCTCATGACCTTCTGCAGGTGATCAGAGAAACACCCTAAAGATCACCCATGAGCATGTAGCAGCACCAGCTGGAGAGAAAAAGAGGACCACGCATGGGATGATCAGAGTAGTTTATCATAATCATCAGTCCTAGTGGTTGTCTTAGTTTACTCATAAAGTCTCCTGTAGGAGAGGTGTTGTGATAATGGCAAACCTCATCCCCTCTCTCAACCAAGAAAACTCCATCACAACACACAGAAATGATCACCCTACTTAGACTGCACAGGTCCAGGAACAACTTTCTCAACTTGCAAACATGTGAAAACGTCAAATCATTGGCAATGCAGAATGAAAGAATCACTTTCTTCTCCAGTAAAAAAAGACAGCAGAGTAAAAATCTGATACATTTTAAAAATAAGATTAGTATTGTAATCTTATTGTAAGATTGGTATCTACTGATACCAAGAATCAGTTGGAGTGGACTTGCTTTAGGCAGAACTGCTGTATTAATAAGGGATGCATAAATTTGACATTATACTGAAAAATGAAGAGAGGTACAAGCCTCACTCTCCCTACAAGAGAGGTACAAGCCAGCCATCCATGAGTCAGAATGACAGGCTGGTTTTTGACTTAACATAACTTTGACATAACTTCCTTTTTCCTTATTCTTCGAGCAAAATCTTGGCTTGCAATCCTGTACTGCTTCACATATTCGTAAGTTTGAGGCCTCTAATTAGATATTGCCACCTTTTGCTTTCCCTTGTTTGACCACCACAAACCCTACATCTTCCCTGACTGCCACCGACCCAACGTAGGGACTGTCATGGCCCACAACCCTCCAAGTCTGCTCCTGCAAGAGTCATCAGTGACAGGGTGCAGAGCATGCAAAGTCCCAGTTACAGAACTGGTGCACAGGAAATTCTTCCCGTAACTCTGCTTGATACTTAAGATTTTGTATTTCAGCCAGTTTAAGGGGTGATGTTCTCACTTGCCACTTAAGTGCTCATACTTGAAGAATCCTGTGTATTTCTTATTAGCTTTCAATTTGGCCCCTTCGCTGAAAGTCCCTCAGCTTTTGCAAAACTGAAAGGTTAAATAAGTCCAATCTATAATTCATATGCTGCTTATTATGTGGAAAAACTGTGTTATACCCTTTCATCTTCCCCTCCTCCTAATTCAGCAGTCTGAATATTTTTGCGCGCTATTTACATAACGTTTATTCTCACCAGGGAAAATATTTGCTAACTTCTCTTACTATGACCTGCCAAAGGTAGGTGGGGCCATACACAGGCAAACATTTATTAACATTGAAAATAAAGTTGTGATATTGTATCCTCAGTCGTTCCCTACAAGCATCCAAGCACTTACTTTCCTGTGCTACTGCAACACACGAAGCGAAGGTTTTAACCATGCCGACTTCAGCAAAACTTCTATAACAGTACATTAATAATACTTAGCACTTTATAGCCACAGCATTTAACTTTTCAACCACTGACCTCCAAGAGCTCAGCATCATTAAATCCATTCTGCACATGGGGAAACCTGAGACATGGAATCTTCCCCAAGGTCACTTGACAATCAGATGAACAGCTAGAACTGGAATCCAGAGCTCCTAAAACAGAGATTAGTCCTCCAGGCACTCAGCCACATGCTCACTTCTGAGGCTACTTAAAGCTAGAAAAGATGGCCTAATTAGCACTTGCATTTAGCTGTTTTAATAGACCTCTCTTTCTACTCTCCTCTTCAATTCCATTTTTAGATACTTTTCTTAAAGCTGAGTGCAGCATTGCAGTCTGCTGTGTGTTATGCAAGTACAGCTTTATTCTGTCTAGCAGAATTGAAGTTCTTCACAGTGCATACTTCAGAAATAATTAAGACAGATGAGGATAGCAAAAAACCTGCCAAAGCAACCAGTTTGCACATTTCTCTCTCTCCTCTTCCAGCTAGGGAACAACTGAATAAACCGGAGACTGTTCCTGGCTTTTGTGCAAAATCCAAGCTATTGCACTTGCTCTTCATGGGTACTGTAAGCAAAAGGATATGGTGCCTGTGATCCACTCTGATGCTTAAGTATGGTAAGGAGACAGAGATCAAGAGACAGGGTACAAAACAGAGAGATAACAGTGGAAGAAGAAGGTGGAAGAAAATTGGAATAGAGCAGCAGGCATTTTTGAAGGAATTGCATCAATTTCTGCAAGTACATACAAGCTGAGGAAAAGAATTTTCACTGCTATTTACTTAAAATTAGTAAATCTCAAGTACAATACGAATGGGATTATTCAGAGGACTTTTAAAAAAGCAGAACAGGACCCATACAGGTCCAGTGAAGACAACATGCACGTGGCAGAGCTAAAGCTTGATCTTTTCTGCTACGCCACACAGCAAGTAAATGTTCCTATCTAATTCTATCCGAGAAGGAAAAACACATTTCCTGGCATTCACGTGACAAAGCCACAGCTTCCAAGTTCTTGTAGAAGTTATCTCTAATGTCAGATGAGGACCGCAGAGAGCAAAAATACGTGACTCTCACAAAGGTATACACAAAGCTCCGAGCCACTGTTGAGACAAACTATCTAAAAGATACTTCTGCCTCCTTTTACCAGATGGTTTAGCCTGCTTGAAAGCAAAACAAGATTGCTAAGCAGCAATGTACCTTCTTTAGCTTTCCACAACTAAGTCCTGAAACCAAATGTGTTGTTACAGCCGAATGCATCAACAAATACAAGGTTCAGTTATTAACTGAACTGAGTACTTCATTTTCTCAGGTTTCCCAAGGTTTTGTCAAATTTTGGTTGCTTTTCCCCCCCCCCCCCCCCCCGTAGGAACTGTAAAGTTTTACACTAAAATTTACATCAGCTAAGCAGAAGGAACGTATCCTTTGGCAGGCTAAAATCACATCTACCATCAGCTTTACCATGTTTCCCCAAAAATACACTCCATTCTGCTGACATGAAAGCACCCTACAGTGAATGGGTCCAAAAAAAAAATCCATCTGAAATATAAAAAAATTATTTAGGACCGTTCCTGGGGCTCACAAAGCTCCAGTCTGTTTGAAGGGTATTCTGTCTGCCCACTGAGCTTAGATCTTTATTTTCTGATGCAATTCTCATGTTATCAGAAGCACTGGTGCATTTTTACATTAGCATTAATCCCAATACATGCTAGTCAGAGATAAATGTACTGGACACTGCAGGTAGACTAGACGTTAATAAATTTTCCTCAAGTCTCACTGTAATGTGCCTTTTAAAAAATCGAATCCATGTCTAATTAATATAATTCTAATTAATTTTCAAGTTCCAGTAAGAAAATTACATTTGCTATTGATTCAAATTGTTACAGTCTGGTTAGAACCCTACCTTTCAACTGGGCACCACAATAAACTCCAAAGAAAATGTAAAGAACATTAAAAAAATAACTCTGGATTGAGAGTCTATGACGATAAAAGATATTCTTCTTAAAGCAGCAGTCAAACTGGGAGTATGAAAACAAACCAAAAAACGAGCAATTCTCTTAAATAAAATAAAAACAAGTAAATTAAATAAATAATTAAATCTGTGCTGCAAACAACCAGTATGACAATTTTGGGGACCCATTTTGAGCTGCTCAGAACACTGCTTTGCACGAAGCCTGACTGTATGCAGAGTGGCTGTGTTTGTCATTAGCTAATATCATTAAGGAGGAGAGGAGCAGTGCCAGGGTCTCTGTCTCTCAATAGCTGTTATTGGCAGAGGACCATCAACAACAAAGCAGCCCTTATGAAGCAGAATAATGACTTCCTGAAAACCAGGTGATGCTGCCTTATTCACAGCTCATTGGCTCAAGGGAGCCAAGCAAGACGCCACTAGATGATGAGCTCTCATCATCTGAGTGAGGGTTGTGAGAGCAAGCGAGGGGATCACACAGCAGATGGATGTGAAGGCATGCAAGAATTAGGTGCCCACGCTCCCACTCACAACAGAGACAGAGACCTTTTGATATGAATATGGTGAGACCAGAAGAAGGGAACCAAGAACGCGGGGGGATTCATGCACAATGGTCATGAAAAGCTGAGTTGGACAGTTAGATGTTTGCATGCCGTATTTTGGATGGATCTGTATATATCCCTCCTACAGTCTAGAAGTAAAACGTGATTGGTTTAGAAAATCTGCAAAAACATGCATCTTAATAGCTTACACTAATTTATTTTTTTTTAGTGCGAGTGTTAAACTGGAAAGCAGAATATCACACCCAGGGCGTTCTGGGATATGGCTCCTTGAAGGTTGGAAAAGAAAATGGTCTCAAACAAATGGAAAGCATGCCCTATTTCTAACTGTCCTGGTTTGAGGTAAAACAGAACCAATTTTCTCTTCAGTAATTTTACTTTGCAGTAAAATTGCCTCATCTAACTAGCTGAACTCGCAGAAATTAACAGCGAATTATGCAGAAACTGTTCACTCTCAGAGTAATAAGACCCATATTTATAGCTGATCCCAAGGAATGGGATGCAGAGAGGCTCTTGCTTATACTTATTGCTAGAACAACCAAGGGCAGCCAACTTTGGTGTTTCCCCATTGGAGGGTCAGAAGCAGAAAAGCACAGAGTGGTCACACCTGCGGGGAGGAGTAGACAGGACAGGTGACCCCAAACCAACCACCAGGGTATTCCATCCCATCCCATCCGCCTCATGCTCAGTATAAAAGCTGAGAGATCAAAGGGTCAGCCCTCTTTCGTCAGTGGCCGGCGTGTGAAGACTCTGACTGTTCGTCTGCCTTTGATTCAGATCCTGAATCCAGAGCTGGAATCTAGTTCCCATCCACCACTGAGTCCAGTCTGGGACTTCCCCAGTGCCAGCTGATGATGACATTGTTATCCTGGCAGCTTGATATGGTTTTATATATATTTCATTATTTTATTTTTATTATTTTATTATTAATATTTCATTAAAGTAGCTTGGAGAGAGAGGTGGAGGAGAGCATCTGTCATTCGTCTCAGTGTCCAGCCTGGCCCAAACCTTGACACTAATAAGCAAGCAAAGAACCCCCCTGTCTGGCACCAGAAGTGTTAATCCAGAGGGCAAAGAAACTGTGCCTGGAATCTACGTAGTCAAGAGGACTTCAGAGGTACAGACCTCAGCAAGCTGCCTAAACACATTGTCTTATGAGTGGTCTAACAAGAGGACATTGTACAAAGCTCTAGAAGAACTCAAAACTTATTATTCACAAATTGAGAATTTGAGATTAATAATATACAACTTTACCATAACATACTTAGAAATTAGAAGATACATGAGGGAAAAAACCACACCTAGAACATTAATAACAGCATCCAGAGATAAATCTAAACTGAAATGCATTAGGAGAATGTGTGTGAAATCTGGAAAATTGTGAAAGTAAAGGAAGGTTCTCCAGCTCCTCACAAGATCTATACAGACATTGTTGTAGAGACATTTCTGAGCATTGAGATTCTATGCTGAGCTGAATCTTGTCACTTTTAAAAGATGCATTGTAACAGGAGATGTGCTTTAAAGCAACAAAGGAGTTCAAACACCAGAATTTTCACTAGCTTATTGAAGAATTTTCTGCTTTTGGAAGAAGCAGAAACTGACTTTGGGGCGCAATTTTCTACAAATGTTCTATGTTTCAAATGCTGACCTGTGTATTTGCTCTTTGCTGAACATTAACTTAGATCTCCGCCTTGGAAGATGAAAACCAACTTCCACAGAACAGGCATCTCCACTAGAGCCATGCCCTGACAGACTTAACACAACAGGTCAGATTTTCTTCAGTATCAAGATCACCTCGATGCAGGAATCTACCTGTTTATAGCCTGCAAAAGTTGATGCCACTCTTTTGGAGGAAGATAATAGGAAATAAGATAGTCTAAAGAAAAGGGTACAGCTCCTAGAAGGGTTTTAAACCTCAACCCAAGTGATATTTATATAATGCATTGATTTCCAAAAAATTTTAACCATCCCCAAGTCATTAATCCTGACTCCCACATTATACTTTACACTACTTTCACATGTGCAGATAAACAACGTGTATCTTCCAAGTAATTCAATTAGAGTCTCAAGCTCTAATGAATAAGTTGAACCGTCTTTACCAAAAAAAAATTTATGCTGAGAATGCTTTATAGCCTTTTGTACAGTAGAAACACTGCTTCTGACACCATAGAACTGGCTGACATGTTCTAAATACATCCTAGAAATAAAACTCAGGATTATTCGAGCACTGCTCTACAGCAGAGCTGGAGAGCACAAACAGATCCTTATGGGAAGTCTGAACTATATATGTTTGTACTTTTCCAGTTCTGCACATCAGAGAATTACAACATTAACTCTCGTAGAATTAAGCAAAAATACATAGGGAGGGCGAGGGAAAAAAAAAAGAACCACCTGAAAATGCAGTCCTCTCTGAGATATTTCTAGCTCACTATCTATTGTGCAGTAAGATGTGCAGACAAGCAGCAGCTAAACCGAGAACCACCTCCACTACTTGTGCTATTTTATTAAAGCAATAATTAAAAGACAATAAGAAGAGGAGCTGGGAAGGGGCAGGAGAGCACAGTCCATGCTCCACTGGAGAGATAAGTCACTGAGAAAGTGACAGGAACTCACAACAGACTGTGGTGTTTCCCTCTGTGTTCTTCCCTGGAAGAAATACTGACTGATAGGTAACAACAAAAAAACACACCACCCCCCAAAACCAAAAAAGGCCCCCGCCAAACCAGAACAGCTCAGCAGCCCCTGAGGAATGCCAGCCCCTGCTTCCCCTACAGGGATTTGTAAGTCACACAGTTCAATCAATAAACGAGATCATAAAATGATTAGCAACAGTGGTAGTTAGTTTATTCACTGAAAAATAACTCAGGCTGTGTCTCAGGTCTCATAAATACAGAAAAAAGTTTATAACTGAGTTACAGGTGGGTGGCTTTGAGGGCTCCACAGGATTGTGGGAAAAGCACTGACTTCAAGGGTCAGAAATAGCACTTTTATAATACAGCTACACATTTTTCTTCTGAAATGAAATGCTTCTGAGACTTTTTTTTGTGGAGTCAGCAAAAAGTATTTTAAGTGCAGTTCATCAGCAGCCACAAACCTGGCTGCCTGTTCTGGTGCCCATATGGGTGAACTCAGGAGAAGCGGAAGAAAGAGGTGTAATGTGAAACGGTTGAATGACTAAAGTAGAAACAAACCCTGGCTCCACAGCTCTCTGTGTTGCTGGAAAAGATACTCCTGTCCTTCTTCTGCCTCCTCACTGGAGGGAATAGCGTGCGTGGAGGTTTTCCAAGGTAAAAGGCAGAGAAGGAGCAGGTGACCTGGAGAACACAACCTCCTTTGGGTTCAAAGGCTGGCATTTGAAAACATGGCATCATCTATCTGGGAACCCTATGATTTTAAGGCCCTGTGTCAAAGGGCACGCGCTTCATTCACAAGCACTATATGAAAGCTTAAATTTCAAGTGGGCGTTGATGGGAAACAAGTGGGAGCAATGACACTTTGGTGAGCGCAGGAATATCATACAGCGTTGGAAAGGGACTCGGTTCTTGTGTTCCTCCTGTGTTCTCCACTAAAGGGAAAGATGAAGAACAAACAGCCATCTTTGTCACATTTGCTCAGCTGTTTTAGACACCAGTGTTCAAAACTAAGCTGTGAAGAATCGGCCTATTTCATTCATCCTTCTTGTCTGAGTAAAAACACCTTGGTCAGTACTCCACTACCACAGCTAAGGCTGCTTTTGGAATCTGGCCTGCAAATGCAGACAAGGACTATCACAGTCACCCGCCAGGGAACGGTCCCTTTGCTGCAGTTACGTGTTTGCCTTGCTTTGCTTTGTTTTTCTGGTGCTATCTTTAAACGTGTTGGCTACCTTAGCCTCTAAAGGGTGAGATGGTAAATCCCTGATACCCTCTGCAAATAGAAGCCTGGCAGCATTTTCTTAACAGATGTCACGAATTATAACAGGTTACACTGCTATTTTCTCTGGTTATTTGCCAAAGTAAGCCCGAAGCATCCCCACCAATAAGCTGGCATTTAGAAAAGCACTCCGAAACACAGTCACAGCTGGATGATCTATTCACCAATATTCTCCCTTCCACTCCCCACCCATCAGTGGGATTTGCTGTAAAATGATTAACTGCTGTAGCACCATCTGTGCTCAGGTTCCATTAGCAACCCAGGCATTTCAGGAGATCCCAGCCCTGCTCAAGCTGAGTCCAATTACTGCTTGCTGATTCACCAGTCCAGCCAAGCAAGCCTGGAAAACGCAACAGGTAACCAAATGCTCTGGGAGCAAATTAACCTCTACAGAAAAAAAGTACGTCACACCTAAGGAACAAATCAACCCCTACATAAACAGGTACTTCGTGTACTACCCCGCCAGCATTAACTACTGACAAAAATACAGGGGAAAGGTTGCTGAACAGTAGGCCCTTACCTTGCTTGCTGGCAGACACTGCAAATCCAAGCCTTCTCCTTCTTCTGGTAAGAACTGCAGCTCTTGCAGATGTTGTACTTGCAGTCTTGGCACTGCCGCTTGCTGTTGATAAGAAATGTGAAAGGGGAACAGCAGCGAATGCAGCAGTGCTCGTTGAACTTCTGCTGCTTGGAAAGGATGCTACACTTGCTACCCTCTTCATCCAACTTCTGCTTCATTTCACTGCAACAAAAAGCAAAAAAAAATTAAAATATATAAACAGGATTTTCCTGGGAAATCTCTTTGCCTTTCTTCTCTTTCTACATCTTCATGTTACACTTCAAATAACTTTTGCAGTTGTGAAATAAGTGTCAGAAACGCATATTCTAAATTAGAAATTGGGAAGCAAAGCCTCCTATATTCCCTGGAGTCACCCGCGGCCAATCCACTTAAACTGTCTGAGTCATGAGCCAGGGCAAACAATCTCCCTTCACTCGGCTCCATCGAGACAGCTCGGGAGAGCCAGACCGCTGCTCCAGGTACTCCAGCTGTGCAAAACCATAATATAATAATATTGAGAAATCAGGGCTGCTTTCAGAACACTTTACAGGTCAAAACTCCGACTATGAAAGGCAAAAGGTTTGGTGCACACTAATAAAAAATCCTACTGATCGACAGTTCTGAAAACAAAAATGTTAAGTTTGCTTTATTCTGACCCATGAGGTCATATTATTCATAATAGCTCCAGTTTGTCACGGGAGGTTAATCACATACTTCATTTCAGAGACACTGAGGCATTTTCCTAGTTTGGGCCAATACTAAGCCAACTGTTTGTGAAAGTGTTTGCAGACCCCCTGAAGTCTTCTGTATGCCAGCAGAAGAGCTCATTTGTTAAAAAAATAAAATAAAATAAATTGTGTGTGTGTGGTATTCAGTAATTTGCTATCTCCCATTTTACAGTGCTTTTGGTATTTTACAAATTAGGCACTATATTTCACAATATGAGTAATAAAAAACACCCAGAGGGACAGTTGTGTAAGTAAACAAGTCTGCAAACTCACCACAGTTTCTGGCATGTACAACTAGGATATACATTAGGAGAGAAAAAATTAGGATTCATGAAAAACATGTTAAATAAAAGCTTGTAGAACAGTGTGCATGTACCTATATTCATTCTTTCCATTTCTCAGAATAAGTGATGGCTACCTTACTATTTTAAATTGCTGGTAGGAACCACTTATAAGACTAGAGTAACACAAAAGTATAAGCAAAATTTAAAGGTACCACAAGAGACAGACTAAGTGGCAGCAAGACAGAGTCATGACAAGCTGACTTACGCTTACATGAATGGTTAAATGTCTTACTCCAGGAAAAAAAGAGCACACTTATTGCATCTATAAGCATCATTATGAGCCAAGCCTGGAATGTTAAAAAGGCTTGCATTACAGGACTATACATCAACTTGTTTGCTACTTGTGCCTCAGATTGATAACTCAAATTAAAACCAGCCTATTTTATGAAAGCCTGACAGGTCAATTCTAAACCTCAAGCCTAAAAGGCAATTAAGGCAGTGATCTGCAGCATATATTTTCTTTAACTTGCACATACATCATATTTAACCATATTCCAGATACACACCTTCTATAAATTTAAAACTTCAAACCAATGTATGTTTCTGCTGTTTGTCGCCTGTACAAAGGTTTGGCTATTTTAGACCAGCTGCTCAAACCCAAGTAAATACTCTTTGGAGTTTCAAGTAAACAATCTTTCTTTATGCTTTTTGTGCAGATGGCAAAACTTTCTTGCTTTTCCACATTTTTACAGACTGTTAGAGGTGAAAAAGGTAAGAGATTACCATGTGAGAGAGGAAATGTCTGAATTACGCAAACCAGACAGGCTTCCTTGTGTAAACTGGTAGAACGATTCCCCAGATTAAATGGGGTGGTTAGACTAGTTTGTCTCACCCCCATTCCTCCCTCCTACCATGGTACGACATGGACAATCTTTCTAGGGGAACAGGAGTGGTAGTGAGCTGTTCCCCACGTTGCTTCTCCATCCACAGCATGCCACCTGCTCCGCAGCAATGGAGTGAGGCAGAGCAATGCCACTGCGCAGAAGGTCAGACAGGAATCCCGGATCCCAGGAGAGAAGCTGGTGAAGGTGAGAGCTGTGATACAAGTAGGATTTCTGTCATGGAGAAGAAGCACTGGCAGCCCAAGGTGCTGCAATGTTTGCTTCAGGCTGGAGACCCCAGGCAGCAGATGCTGGCCTCCCCCTAAGATGAGAACAGCTCGGGAGTCAAGGTCAGGAGGAGCAGTGAAAGAAGAGATTTTTGTCCTCGCGCAGCTCTATTATCTCCCAGAATTAGTAACACTGATATTTGGTAGCATCAGCCTGGGCACTCAACGTTGGCATGCTCAATGGCATTTTGAACCCTCATTAAGGGCTCTTATGCCTGATAGCAAGATAAACCACAGAAGCAAAGCCACCTATTAAAGCACTACAATAACGCTGGACACAATAAAAAAACCTGACAGTTTTGTTCACAACAGAGCTAATAAAGCCTGATACCTAGAAAAAGCTGAGCGCACATTGAAGCCTTTTCATCAGTACAGGCATTAATTACATCTCTCTCCTCTGTCTGGCTGCCAACATTCATTACAGTGGTAGGACCTTAATATCATTAAGGCATCTCCCTCATTGTTAAATAGGACTAAAATTGGCCAATGGATTAAAAAAGTCAATAGGATAGGGTCGTACAGGCTGGCAGAGAGAGAGCATGACAGAAAAAGCCTCATTTCCACAGGAAACCAGGCAGAACAGAAAAGAAAGCAATGCACGTCCCTCTGGTGTCTGTAATGAGCTAAGGCCATCACGCACTCCCTGCCAAAGGCTATTCTAGTTTCCATCAGGAGTCAATTGGCAAAAGGGACCGTCATCAGGACTTGTCAGCTGAAGCCACAACGATACTCTCCACACTCTTTCCTTGAAAGTAAAACACGAGTTTCCTACAAAGGTGACTACAAGTGCACAACACTGATGGGCAACTGAATCTGCCTGGTTTGAAAAAAGTCACACTGTCAAAGGGAAAAGTGGGCTGTGGTTTACTCCCAGCAATACTGAGAAAAACCTCACTTGCACGGGACTTCAGCTGGATGATCACTGTGAGCAGGACGATTAATGTGAACTTCGATCTCAATACACTGAGAAAATTCATAGCACTGGAATTCCAGATGTACAAGCTGAAGTTCGAGGCATCCCGAGTGTCAAAGTCTCAGACTTTACCTTCAGGACGTTCAAGTGGCTTGGTGCAAGAAGATCATTAGCAGTGGCCTAAGGAAAGAGCCGCAGTCAACAACACTCATCCTCTCATGCAATGAAACTCGCTTCCAAAAGGACAACAGGTGCCTGTGAAGGAGCTGACTTTTTCTAAGAGGCAGGTCGAACCACATGGCCATCACCAACACTCCTCCTTTCTCTCCAAGCAACATCCTTTCCCCAAAAAAAGCACAAATGAGGGGGATGAGAGAGAGAAAAGAGGGAGAACGTGCGTGCACTCATGCGCTTACTTCCCTCAGCATTACTTCCCAAAGGAGGGAAGTGCAGGTATACATATATTATAACAAAACAATAAAAGACGACTGCACAAAAAATGTCCCTTTTGAGGCAAGGACAGAAGAGCGGGAATCACAAATGACAGAATTTATTCACATCACTTCAGTCACAGCTGACAGTGCTCAGCTATTATGGTTATGTGCAACATAGTAATAAGGATCTGTGGAAAAGAGAACTCCTGCGGTTTGAATGAATCTAAGATTGGATTTCATTTTCTTTTTCGAGTGGCTGCATTTCACCAATTGCCTATAAATACAAAAGCAGCAACGAATACTCAATAGATACCCAACATGTGTTTCACAAAGACTAATTCTGTCAAAGAACATTTTATTGAACCGTAAGTTCCAAAAGAGATGCGTATTTAGATTTTTCCAGAGATTTGTATTAATTAATCTGCAACAGTTTGCATAATAAATATGTAATTAATTACAGTCAACGTTTTGGGTGACAGACTCCTGGCATGCAATCCCAACACAAAGTCAGGTTAGGAATACTTTCGAACATAATGCTTTGGATCTAGGTTTTGCTATTATATTCTGAGGCAAAATAATCACCTTCCCCTCTTCATGCACTACGTTTTCTGTTGCCTTTTTAAAAAAAATTAAATAGTTTCCATTGTCACGTTTTTTTTCTTTTTAGCGTCTTAGAGGATTTTAACTGAATTTGTGAGAAGTACGATATTGTACTTTGCTGGTTTGTACGGTGGTTTACAAATGGTACGGTAGGCTAGGTACCATGTTATGCTAAAGACAGGCACCACACAACACATTGCAAGTGAGGACATTGCTGAAATGCTGCTGGTGAGTTGAGCAGATACGCAGCACATGTCATCTCATGACTGCTCCTCAACAGCTGGGCAGCGGCCTCTCCGAAACACCTTGTCCGATAAGTCATCTTTGGACTCTCTGAATTGGCAAGCCCCTTTGGTTTCTAGCAGTAACACAGCATCAGACTTACAAGCGTAGGACAAAACCTGGCAAACTGAAGCTACAGGATTGTTTCCCTTGCTCTTCACTGCCACTGATCTACAGAGTAATTTGTTCACAGTCGCCACCTTTTTACATGCTTGGGTTTATCTGCTGTACAATAGCAGTAACAGTAAAACTCACAACAGCAATAATAAACTTGCTTGATCTAAATATATAGCTAAATATAAATATATATACAGAACACCATTACAGCATCTTTCATTTAGTGACCATATAGCTCTCTCCGCTGCTGTATTCTTGTAAGCGCCATATTTACACATAATATTCACAGCAAGTGGCCCTCAATTTTTTTCTTTTTTTTTTTTTTTTACCACAAGACCCAATTGCCTTATCTAGGTAAAATTCTGTTTCAAGTCACTTGTACAGGGTACAGCTGAGTTCCTACTTATTAGCAAGTAGGATAAGGTGTATTTGGTGCAGGACTGTAATACCAAATGCTCTATTTGTGCTCTGGACAGGCCTATTCTGGAGGGATTCAACAGGACTGAGGCATTTTCCCTGCGCGATTGCAACGGCCTCAGATTCAAAAACAGGCTGGCAGGTTCAAACATAATTCTTCAATGCTTTCCTGAACAATGCCTTCTCCCATAATAAACTTCTTTAAAAACAGTTGGTTATTGTATATAATTGCACCTCCTGAATGCAGAAATACAAGCTTGTTTGATAAAAGCTTTTATGCTTCTTTTCCAAGCCTTCTCTTATAAAAGTTAGCATGTTTTTTGTTTGTTTTTTCAGCTGGCAGTGTGATAAGTATACTTGTTATTTCTCTGAGCTACAGTTTGATATTCACAAAGCTCAATGGCTGTAATTATTCTATATTTTAATAAGCGAAACAAATCTTAGATGGCCCTGTACGCTTCCCCCCAAGAGGCATTGCCATGATTACATACTCAAGGGCTGTGGGCAGGTGGAGCTATAACCTCAAACTACAAAGTCAACAGTAATACACATGTTGGCAACTTGCTATAGTAAAATAATACTGTGAGGTTTTAAAAAAAAAAAAAAAAGGTGGAAGGAAGCCTATGATGTGTTTGAGAAACAGATTAAAAAAAATGTCATTGCTACATGTATAAGGGTAGAATTATCAAACTCCAAGCCTCTCCATTGCAGGTGGCAGTAGAAGGGAGTTCATAAAACAGCAGGACTGTAGGCCACGCTCAGCTGTATTACAATATAAAGCTAAGAAAACCCACCTGTTTTCCATACAACAAGGAGAACAGTTCCTGGTGGAAATAGGCTGGATTCAACTAGTGATTTGGGCAGCAGAGCTACCATGCTTTTGTTTCCTCCAACAGATCAGCAGTTGAAACATTTGCCTGTGATGTGGAAGATTAATTTAGGTCTCTGCTCTATTTGAAGGAGACTTAACAACCTCACCACCAAAAACTTAGACATCAGGTGGAACGGTCTCCTCAGGTGTTGCTCTTCATCTTTGGTAAGATTACCATAAATTATCTTCGCTGGCGCACAGAGCAAGACAGAAGCATAACCAAGCAGCCAAGGCACTGACGATGCCAAGACACCTTGTTTTAGTCTTGCCTTAGGAAATGTTCAGGTATTCCAAAGATAGCAGTATGTCCCCAATGGTTAGCATGCTCCTCTGGGAGGTGCAAGATGAGATGAGGGTTTTGTTCAAGAGTCCAGTTCTGAGAAGACCCTCCAATTAACCTGGAAAAGTAGCCTCACACACAGACATTTATGGGAAAGCAATGGGACCACTACCACTGTCAGCAGCAGAGATAGTCCTTTGGAAAGGATGCAGTACGTATTAGCCAGCTACCACGCAGCACGCCAAGCTGTATATACAAGAGTCTGTATAAGCCAGGCTCCCCAAAAACCAATGCTCTACTCTTCTCTGAGGGAACGTGTCCAACTATGGGACTGTGGCCAGCTTACACTTGCCTCACACCTGTCTCGGCCTCAGACTGGCACCTGGTAAAGTCCAGCTGGTGAGGTTCCCATTTGCTCTTGCTTTCTTGGGTGATGGGCAAATACAATTTTCCCTACTGTTTAACCACCTTTTATCTTCCCCAACAGAGAGTAGAGGTTAAATCTTGTTGCCTGCACAGGAAAAGAGGAAAATGTAGGGACAATGTTTCTAGGAGTTACCAAAACACTCCCATTCCCTTCACATCAGTCCCTCCTGCTGAACAGAGGAGCAGCGCTTTCACCACAAGTTATCAGAGACAGGCAGAAACGTTCTTCTTCAGCATTACAGATAAGGGGTTCTGTTTCCAGTCCTCTTAATTCAAGTTACATCTATTTCATAAAATAAGCTACCTTTTATCCGCTTGGCACTGGAGCCTTTTGTCCTTCAAAGCCTAGTAAGCAGGCGGCATGCACTGCAAAGTGTTTTTCTTATGGGAGCAGTCTTCTGCTCAGCTGTGTAACTGGCTGGCCTCTCTGCATTTGTTTGCTCTATCTTGCTGCTGAGACTACATGAGGAAGATTACCAGTTTGTCTTAAAACTAGTTTCAATTTTAGTTCGATGACTGTTAAAAGCCTTAAGACACTTTTCCCTCCACAGAAGAGAACGTCTTGAGGCACCCTTCACGCTCACCTACTTGCACAAGCTAGTGAGACGTTTTGCTCAGCACGAGATCTGTATTTCTACACAGTCTGGGGAGCAGGTGAAGAAGTTCTGATGTGCCTGTTCCTGGCCTTTCAGAGAAGCCATTTCCACCAGCCGCACCTTGTGTTTTTCCACTCCCACAGTCAGTCCAAGCTTGGTCTGTTGGGGTGGGAGTTCCATTGGGATACACAGATCAGTTGAAAACACAAATTCCACCAACGCCCTCTTCTAAGCTACAATGTTGGAGGACAAAGGGCTTTTTCTATTCAGAGGCCAAAGTGTACACAGTATTCCCAGCTCTGTTCTCCTTAGACCTGCCAGATGTGCACCAGATGCTGGGATGGGGTAAAGCTCCTTTAGTCTGGGCAGAACCTGACAGTCTTTTACTCCTTTGCTACTAGCACAATGAGAAGGATTTACAGGCTGACCGACTGAAATTTCTCTCCCATTCACATTTTGAATTTGATGTTCAAGGTCCCAGACTGTGATTCCTGGAAGTGGTTCCCACCTCTGCCCTTGCTTCCTCCCTCTTTCCCACCATTCCCCTCTAAGAAGCAGTCCAGCCAGGTTACTGCATGCTGCTAAATTTAGGGAAAACACACACTGGAAGGTTTATAGCCCCTCTCCTATCACTGCCCGGGAGTTAACTAGCCAGAGCTGCCAAGGAGAGCTGCTCACCATTTCACCCCTTCCATGCTCTCTATGACACCAAGTGTGGAACAGTGCAAACAGTGATGAAGCTATGTGCTGACAGGGTCATCTACCTTTTTCCCCTGCCACATACAGTAAGAACAAAATTCTCCCAGCAGGCATATGCCTCCCTCATTATTTACTCTCTAAGGGTTCAGTGCTTATTTCTTTTAGCTGCCGCTTTTTCTCAGGCAGTTTATTCTTCTCCATCAGGACGGCCATCTAACACAACTCCCTGGGTCCCTGACAGTGCTACACCATCACCACAAACACCTTTTGTTTCTTTTATGTCTTTGCTAGATTGTCCCTGGTGAAACTCTGTTTGCCTTTCTTTAAAAAAGTAGAGCACAGGATAGTACTGTGTCCCTTTACAGCAAATGCCAAGTTAATTCGTTATCGGAAAATAATGGCTTTTATTCTAGGCTCCTATCAACACAGTCACAGTTGTGCCTCATGCTGTATTTAACACTTCATACGTCTATTAGTATTCTACACATTGCTGGCGCTGTCAAAAAGCCATGCTGGTACACATGCAAACACACTGCTTGCGGTTGGGGACCCTTCGAGGAACACACATCACTTTAATCTGTGCAGAGGGATATCGATTCCGCAGCGGTAACTGACTTTCGGGGAGGATTAGACAGTGGGGAGTGCACCGTAAATGGGAGGGGGGAGGGAGGGGGAAGTAACATCAAAAAAAAACCAAAGCAAAACACAAAGCCTTTGGAGGGAGGCAGGGGGATGGGACACCTCAGCATTCAAGCACTAAGAGGCTCATAAATAGTTATGAGTAAGCCATTTGTATCAAAAATCAGGAAGATGAATATTTCACAGCCCAATTACTCCAACTGCAGTTGCATTCTTTTATCTAAGGCCTCACTAGCACCTCCTAAGGGTTTTTTTCTCTTAGGCTTTTCATTTCTATAAGATTAAATTTCTATAAAATTAGTGGGCATTCCTATCGAATCTCCCTTTTTAATTTTTCTTTCCCTCTCTTTTCAAAAGTAGGAGCAAACACTGATGGCTCCGCATACATGCTAACTGATGACCTTGTCCCATTGAATTCTTTACAACTGTTGTCAAACACTTGCCCTTTTGTTGCTTAACTCAAAAGGCCTATGGTGACATCCTGTTGCCTTTAAAAATCAATGCTAAGGATTCAGCAACTACTCTGCATTCAAATCAAACACTATATCCATAGCATGCACCACGTGGCTACCAACAGCATGAACTCTGTCAAAGAAACAGGAAGAGAAGCGGATATGGGAAAGGTGAGCTGATTGGCATGCAAGTTCAGTGTCGCCAGAGGTCTCATAAGACAGCAAAGTATTTAGGAGCTTAGGATAACTTGTATGTTTAGTTAAGGTACAGTGAGGTACAAGAACAAAAACCTATTTCAGTATTTTTCTAAACAAGCCTCTGCAACAACAATGTGGTGACTAAATAGACTTCATATTACCCTACTGACATACCACATCTGCCTCGACCAATGTTCCTTGGAGCGGAATAAATTAACACTGAAAGACAGATGTATACCCTACCTTTAAAAAATACAGTTATCCTTCTACAACCTGAGACAGCACTGCAACAAGTAATCAGTTACCTGAATAAAGTATCATGGATTGTGGGGATAATGTCTCGCAAAACATAGGAATCCAGCACAGTAGAAACACAGTTGGGTTTGGGTTTTTTTGTTTTATTTTGGGTTTTGTGGGTTTCTTTGTTGTTGTTGTTTGGGGTTTTTAGATTTGCAAACACTTCTGATAGTGGGAAAAGAATTGTATTGACACCTTTGTATTTCTTTTTAAATACCATAAAATAAATATTCTGAAGACCTACCTGTGCTAATCACAGTTGAACCAGTTACACTGCTGATGGTACCAGAAAATGCCAATATACTCAACACTTACCTTTGTCTAAAAAATGCGTATCAGGCACTGCGTTTGCTAGAGAGACAACAGATTCATTCAGCACTGTGATAAATTGTGGTTCACTTGCCCCAGACCAGTACCTTGCTTGTCATATGGACTCCATCCTAATCTGTTAACAATTTCATCCTCAGGTGAAGCTGTTTCACAAAAAGAATGATTTGTGCCGTGTTACTCTATAGGCAGCATGCTAGTGACTCTTAAGTGAAGTTTCCTTTTCTGTTGCTGGTACACTGTCCATCTGTATTTATCATCAGTTGGAAATGAGTGACATGTCAGAGTGTAGATAAATGAAACAAATAATATACTGGGAATAGTTTTAAATTCCTTTTTCTTCCTTTGCAAACCTGTAAATTGTCAAGAGACATTGTATTTAACCCCATTTTCTTTTGTCATATTGGATATCACAGACTGTGCAACACATTAACTGATGCACTTTGAAATCTTCAGTGGGTAAAGGGAGCAGTGAGGGAGAAGCAGGTCTTGGATTACACAGCAGATATTTTGGGGAGCTCTGGGGACATTGTAAACCTCCACAGGAAAGCTGAAATGATCTCTACCAAGAAGTGATGCAGTGAGTACAGACTCCTTTGCTCTCCCATTCTAATACTGCCACATGGAACACGTGAAAACAAATCTGGGTTTTAACACACTTTTTCCACACTCTTCCTTCTCTTATGCCCTCCTATCTCAATTAGAAACCACTCTGCAGCTGGGTAGGATGTTCTGAGGTGAAATACTTCACCACGATTGGGTGGTGCAGGACCTCTGGTTAAATCCTGGGTTTAAGCGATCCATTGCGGAGGGCCAAAAGGTGGGCTTCCATGTTGACCCATCAACCACAAGTGACGATAAGCTAAAAAGGTTTCTCCCTTTCTCATTATTACATCCACACTGAACTACTGACCGTTACTATCTGAGCTTACACGCCCAGTCAGTTTTCATCCACTCTGTAATTTCACCTGTATATGCCATAGGTCCGCAATGTCACTACAAAATGGTAAGCTTCCATTATTATTTATGTTAGCATTTTGTGACACCTTCCTCTTATGACTACAAACATGTAACACTTTATGTTGTACTACCCTATCAAACATCCTAGCAAAACATCATTACAGTTTTACCACCTTTCTTATACGCTTTCCCTGATTTTTCCCTTCCCACATTTGATAGTGATTTATAGTTATACAAACATTTGCTACATTCCCCTCTATCTCATTTCCTCTCAATAAGCCTCATTTTGCTCTCCCTGAAGCATATTTCTCACTGCCTGTCTGGTATCTTTGTATAACTACTATGTCAATCTTTCTTTGTTTCTTGCTTCTTTTTTAGCTAATTATAGTAAAATTTTATTTTATCTTTCAATGTCCTTTCCAAAAATTTCCAGAAATATCAAGAAGTCTACGGTGTTGTGCTGAATCAACAGCACTGATAACTACTTACCACAAGTAGTATATTTGTCCTGATAAAATCTACAGCCTAACAGCTATTCCTTACAATCTATTAAGGGTTATCCTACATATTAAGCAGCCAAAGTGTAGTTCTAAAAGCCTCTCTAATGTGTTATTTCTGTATCAGTCAGTCTGTATTTACTACTTTGCAGCTCAGAATAGTACATTTTGTCACATATTTAATCCTGCCTTTGTTCACCTTGTTGTACCAAGTGAAAAAAAAAAAAAAGAGTTTAACAGAATTAATTCTCAGGTGCATCTAATTTTAAAGGGATGAAAACTGAATTCCTGGCCACATTGACCAACTTCCTCTCAAAATTTCATTGCGTATTCATGATCAGCAGCAGAAAGCAAAGTATTCAATCAAATGCTGGTACACTTCTAGCATTTATTTGCACTCCCTCCTCCCATTTGTCACACTATGCCTCTCCCCATGCCGCTCTCATTGGAGAATTTCATGTTTCTTCTATCAGGTCCTGACTTTCAGTAGAAGGCCATCTTAAGTTAATGACCTTTTGTTCATACCTGAAGAATGATACCTACAGACAAGCATTCTTAAGAAAAAAGTATCGTTCAATTCAAACAGGCCAAAAATATTTAGTGAAAATATTTTTTACATGTACATACTCTTCCCTCATACTTATGTGCAATACATTCTTTGCACCACTAGTGGCATCTGTGAGTCTACCTTTTTTCGGAATCCAATTTGATGCCCCTATCAACTGGAAAAAGTTTAAGAACAGAAAAACTCCTACTACATTAAACGGTTTTTCCGCCAGTGCTCCTTTCACAGCGCCATCTGGCTTGACTTTCTCAAACATAGTTCATAGCCTGGCTAGTGTACAGCAGGAAAGTAACTCAGACATTAGCTCTGAAAATTTCTGAAGTATTCACTATGAATCATCCTTCCCTCCTCCTGGTTGGACTTGCAGCCACACAAACTGACAAAAGTTTACACTAGAATCAGCGTTGTTACTGAGTTACTATTATTTACGTCCCTCACAAGGAAATAAGAGTCTTCCTTGACGCTTCCCACAGAACAAGGGGCAGAACAAACAAGAGCAGGCAGCAGCTCGCTAAGGAAGCAGGTTTCAGAGCAGGACAAGTCATAGCATTGGAAGGACTGGGGGTATGTTGTTGGAAAAAACAGCACAAAGACATTCATTCTGCTTTGCATACAGATGAGATGGGTAATGCTTCACACACGAGGGCCTTCTACCTGATGAGGCTGGCTTTCAATATTTGCCTGTCCTGACCCCATTGCCTTCCCAGGAGGATGGCGGCCACTCCATAACCCATGTGGGACAGGAACATTGGGAGAGCCATGCCCTCCACAAGCACGGGGAATGCAACACAGAAATCTTGCACCGTGTCCTTCCACA
Source organism: Chionis minor (assembly GCA_013398295.1). NCBI lineage: Eukaryota > Metazoa > Chordata > Aves > Charadriiformes > Chionidae > Chionis > Chionis minor. The sequence goes on from VZSF01000623.1 coordinate 629,209, forward strand.
CCATTGTCCACCAAGTATTTCGCCACTTCCCACGACAACCACCGGAGCCCTAATGTGCCACAGGAAGCAAGCTCCAGGCCATCCTGGTAACAGGAGCTCATTTCAGGTGAAACTCCCATGCAGTCCTAGGAAGCACACCAGGCTTACACTGCATAAGGTGACCAAATTAAAAAAAAAATAAAAAAAAAAAAAAAGAAAAGAAAGAGAAGCCTCAAAGAGGTTCCCACTAACTTGGTTGCAGAGTGAATTCCCTGCTAACTGCATCACTTAACTCCGGATTTTCAACAGGTCTGCATGTACATAGCTCCTAACGTCCACTTCCCTAGTCCAGCTCCTCTTTATGCTGCCCATGCTCCTAACGACTAGTACATAATTTTCTTAGATATTCTACATAGACTCTGCGATTCAAGTAGCTTGAAAATTGCAAGCCTTGCAATTCCAAATAATAACATAACATGGGTCAAGAAATAGCAGCTTCATGTTTTTAGTAAATTTTAAAAAATCAGTATTTACAGCCTTAACATAGAAATTATTTGCAATATCCACGTAGGTTTTGTTTGTTTAAAATAACCACATATCTCTACTGTACACAAGACAGTATTTTTTGGCAGACAAAAAAAAAAATCTGCTTTCACAGAATGTGTTTTATATTTAACATGATATTCTACGCCAATATGGGTTCATATCAACAATATTAACACCTTCTGGAAGCAGTATCATGTCACTTATTACAAACCAGACAAATCTCTGCCAAGGGGCAGGAAAATAACGGCAGCACCTTCAGCTCCCTGTTCAATCACATAGACATAAGGTAGCCCTTGAGAAGGTACTAGCATATGGTATTGCTATAGTAACACCAGTATTTAATAAAGATACAATCTTCGTTTAACAGTGTTACAGTGCTTCAGATATCTCACACAGTTCATGTTCTTAACTTAATCCAAAAGCTTGTTATTATGGGAATGTTTCTGCAAATTTAATAGCAGACTGATATTTTAACATATAAAGGAATATACAGTTATGGAATGAAAAGAAATCAGTGAGCAAACACAAAAAATATGAAAAGCTAATAATTTGGAATTTGTTTAGAAAATAATGGTATTTATTTTAGCAGCTGCACCTGTAGTCACAGCTATTTAGCTTTACTCCGCGTATGCGTGTGAGAATGCATGTGTACACATATAGATAAACTGCTTTATTCAATATCCCTTGCAAGCGAAAGCTGGGAATCTCACCCACCTAGTACTCTCCATACCCCATCCCCATGGAAACATAGTACTAATAAGCACTGTCCTTGAAAAGCCAATTCAGCTGTAGAAGAGGAAACATAGCCAGGTTACCAGACTAGAGGGATACTAAGGAACTAATAATAAATTAAAGTCCTCTTGTGCAGATGCTCCCACTGCTCTATGTATCCCAGTAATTCTTCCTCGGCCCTTGACAGTATGCTTCACCCAGGACACAGAAGGCCATATACAGTGAACTTTCCCAGAGAGGAAAGGATGCAGGGGACCATCAGAAACCTGCATTTTTCATTCCTACTCTAGGCCCATGTGTGCTCTCTGCTTCTTCCCTATTAGGTATCTATCAATCTGAAGTACAGCAAACGTACTTCAGTAGGATGTTTTCAGTGAACGCTAAGAAATTTGAAATAACCCAGAAGCTTTTGAAAAAATGGAAGTTCATCTAATCCAACAACTAGAATTCACAAATGTTTTCAGAAAGATGATTAGGTGGTAAATATTTCGAAGACAGAACGGTTCTTCAGCGTTCTTCACCATTAAAAAAATTACGTGGTTTGAATTTTTAGTATGTCAAGGTTTGTTCTGACTTTTTGCTAACAAGAGAGTTCATATACTATTATTCAGCTCTTCTGTAGATACTGCCATTCAGGTATCTGATGCCCTTCTTCTTGCCTCTCCCTCATGCATTTTCTCTCTCCAAACGCAGCAGACGGAAGAGACCTCCCTTGTGTGGAGCTTATGGCACAGTCAGACCCCAGACTTGGTTCACGTATTTGCGCAGACCCTCAGGCTGTGCCTGAATTTACAGATAATTCAGCACACCGCCAGCAGACCCGTAGACTGAATTAGACAATGCTGAAAGCCGACGCCTACACAGTACGTGGTTCAGCAGGTTTGCTTCAGGGAAGACAGTCTGATTCCTTGGACCTAATATTCCCATCTTGCACACAGTTTGAACCCGTCTTGAGACGTGACTCATTGCTTCAGAGACATATCTGTTCAGTGGGGGGAGTTTATAACCAGGTAGGACACATTTGGTGAGCACCTGGAGATCAGCTTTTGGCTTAGTTTCTTCCAGGAGGAATCTAGCTTGTGCACACCAAAACCAACCCGTGACATAAACTGTGGTAAATGAGGATGAGTAGGTTTGCTCCAAAACTGTACCACTGCTCTAAACTGAAATGCTAACATAATTGCAGTCACAGGCAACTAGAGGAGTCTCTCTCAACAAAGATACCTGGAGTGCACCATTGTTCATTAACAGGTCTATAACAGCATTGTCTACCAAGTTTGGAAAATTCCAGTATCTGCAACATGCATAGCCATTGCTCACACGCAGCTAAGTTTTATACATTTCTACATCTACCTTGCTGACAGTTAACAGAGATGCATGATTTATAAAGATATCTAAGAAGCAAGAAGTAGTTTCTAATTAGGGAATCTTTCTCTTTAAAAAAAAAATAAATCAGCGGTCCACAAGATTTGTGCGTGGGCTTTTGACAATATTCTTTGAAATAGCATTAGAGTATCATACACCTGCTTGATTATGTTTCAATATATATCCTGGATGGCTATACTTAAAATTTGCCTTTATAAAGCGCTACCGATATGATCCTAATTTGCACCCGTTAGTCTGAAATACCTTTGAACATAACCAATCTAATTCTCGATATATTGCATTAGTTCATGCCAGTGTCACTCCACAAACCCCATCACCGTTGTGGTACAGTAAGATGGATGGGGTAATGGAAGAAGGAGCTGAAAGCTACACCTTTTGTAGCTACAGCCTGGAATGCTACCAGAAGATGGTCAGGCTACCAGCTTTTATTCAGTAGTAGAAAACAGGTACAGAGTAACCTAGGGATTCTCTCAGGGAAAAGCCACAGTCATTTTCTCAGACTTTTCTGCTGCCTTGCAGAGTCTGTGCTTCAGTCAAATCCTCCTTCCCTCACCACACTTCCAAATGAAACCAAAGCTCTCCGAAACCACTTACCTCTTCGGTAAACGCAGCTTGGATTTACCTTCTGGGCTCAGCTGCTGACTGACAGTCTGTGGGCAGAAGACCACCAGCAGGTAGTCCTCTACCAAACCCCTCCCTCTAGAGCTGCACTGATGTACCATCACCTGAATTACAGATCAAATCTGCTTCTGATGCATGACTGTCAGTGATTTATAGTTAAGTACATCAAAAGGAGAACTGTTGGTTTAAAAGCAAGAATTTATTCACAAAACCAGACATTTATTTTCAAGGGCGGGAGGGGGAGAATATGAAACACTAATCTTTCAAAATAACCAGAATACAAAAGCATTGGCATCTCCATAAATGCAGGACTATAAAACTCAGGTAATAAAGTGGTCACAAAGGAATACGTCTGTAACTGAAATATCTGTTGATTTATGACAAATAATGAAATGCATTTAATTAAATTTCAAGTGGAGGAAGCTCCTCCAATGGGAGCCATAACAATATAATTCCTATTAATTTAATGACTAAAAAAATTTCGTGTTGACAAAATAAATATTTCTTTTTAATAAATTAATTGCTCATGTTAGTTTTATACATTTAGTTGTAAGTATCTGAAAAGACTAAGGAGTGACCAACTTGATGCTGAGAGGTTAAGAGAAACCAAGTGGAAATTCTTCGAAACAGTCCTAAAAACGCATATTTAACCAAGATTTTACCGCTTAGAAAAGGGAAAAGGCGTAACTATGTTTTTCATAAATATTCCCTGATTGTGGAGGTGCTTTCCACTTGAAATGTGTCTGTGTCTCAACAGTGTGATTTGGGTGCAGGAGGGTCAAAGCTTAGCAAAGCACATTTTCCCACACAATCTTGTGTTAAGATTAAAGGGGGAGAAAGGAAGCCTCTTTTATTGAAAAATGATGGTTACGGCAGATATTGCTACACTCAGTGACCCAGTACAGGCTCCTGCTGTGACATGGGTGCCACAAATAAACGAGAGTTGCTGGAGTAGGGGCACTTGCACTTTAGTTCCAAGTTGGGTGCACAAGGATGCCATCTTGACGATCTCTTACAGCATCAGAACAGGTTAAGTATCCTTCCCCTCCAGCCCTAGGAACACTTTAATTTTTTTTTTCCCCATTGCTTTCCACTGAAAGCAAATCAATCATGATTCATTTTTTGTTTGTTCATTGACTTCTATAGTGCCCCACACCTCTACAGCTTTTACGCTTTTATGTGTCTTCTAGCTGTAGCACAAACATCCTGCAAGAGGTGCAAATCAAAGTCAATTCACAAAATATAACATGGGGGATCAAAGGTAGGCTACAAGAACCAAAGGTCAAGTAGTTGTCCCCACAAGCAGGGGTGAAAGAAGCATGCAATCAAGCGCCACTTACATTCAGTCAAGAGTAAGAAAAATACAGGCAAACATCAAGATAGCAAGATGATGGTTTTCTTCACATATGGGGCTATACAATTTTTCATCCAATTCTGTAGTATGCTGCTAGCCATCTTTCAAACCACTGTTCTAGGCCAAGGGTACAAATTTCAGTTACTACGGCAGTAAGTCAGACATAAAAAGGAATTATTTTAGTACTTACAGCAAACCGCAAAAATCCCTTAAACATCTTGACTGACAGCCAATTATTTTTACTGAGAAAAACAGATTCCTGCCTAAAACAACAGGCTAATTATAAATAACATTTTTGAGAGCTCTAAAACACAAACTGGAATGCACTGATACTTATAATCAAGGACTCTCTCCTTGAGCAAAACACCAAAAAAATTTAGAGGAATTCAGTACGCTGGTTATATCTATGGAACTACAAAAGCAGAGAAAACAAAAGCTCAGGGTACATTCAATAGCTTACAAATCAAAGCAAAGCTTTCTTTCAAAAAACAGAGGCAGGCTTGAGAAGAGTGTTTGATTTATAAAAGCCATTATTTGAAATCAGCAAGCAATTAAAGCAAAGCATTTCTCTTTCTGCTACATGGGCAAAGCACACACAGGCTGGAAAACATACAGCCAATGATGGAAAAGGCTGTTTCATCTGAAATACTCCGCTCTTGCAGGAAATACTGGAGTTACAAAGATTCCCTTGATGGCTGTTCAGCCCATTTTCTGAAAAGTGGCAGCGCAGAGTTTGTGTCCAAGAATTAGTTAAACCAGTCTACACATACCGTTAAGCTTCCCAGCTCACTTAAAAAGCTGAATCTACCTAAATTTGCAGAAACACCAGCTCAGACCTCAAGGCTCGTGTTCTAGCACGGGAAGTTACAAAGAACAGACATTGTATTTATGATCTCATCAACCCCAGCACATAAAATTACTTGGAGAAGTTACACCACCAAAGAAGTTACTCTAAGCTTTCCACTCGCCCACCTCCTGTGCTTCTGCAGATTTTTTGCAGAGCTCTCCTAATTTCTTTTCATCTTCTATTTCATTGATGATGGAGAGGGCACCTTCTGACAAATGAAAATCTCTGTGATGATATAGAAGGCCTTCAAAAATAAACAGAGATCATTATTTGTATTCCTTGGTGTTATTTTCTGCTGAGAGAGAGATATCAAGGACACCAGATACCTGCTAAAAAGGCTTTACAGAAATTCATCAGCTGTGTGGATTGGTCTTTCAAGATTCAGCATCGCTAAATGCAGAATGGAAACTCAACAGCTTTATATATGTATAGTCATGTACAAAGAAAAAAAAAGAGTTGCCCAGGAATAACGTACTAGTGTGTCTAAAAACAGGACACTGTACAAGGCCAGGACTCTCAAAATATGAGAGAGAACATGTATTTGATGCCTAGTCTTCATCAGTAAATACTGATCTTACTAGTTCTAGAGTAGCATTTGGATGGCAAACTCTGAAATACCCTGCTGAGCTGACTGGAGTTAAAATGAGAGTCCAATGCTAGATTTGTGATGGAGGTATGAAGTCAAAATGAATTAAGGACTGAAAAAAAGGATTAACTATGGGCATATGCAGAGCTCTTCCACCTCTAATACCACTAAAATCTTCTCTCCAGAAGTTTTCACACCCAGAATCACCAGAAATTCTGACCCTAATCATTAAGTCATTAAGCTGGAAGTGAGAAATGAGCCTGACTCGTCCACGAAACGTGAACTTGAGTCCAAACAATTTGGTATGTCTACTGCAATTACACAAACCAAAGGCCAGAGAGACCGAAAGATCTGAGGCTGCAGGGAAGCCCTATTTCACATGATGTTGTATAACAGGAAGCAGCTGAATGAAGCCTGGTTTTGCCAAGCCCTTAGTTAGGACACAACTTGATCACAGCTGCAACAGCAACTGTCTTGCAAGGTAGACGTAAACCACGATGGCTTGGGGCAACGTGACCATACATACAGGAAATTAGAAAGACTTCTAAGGTTTCACAGAAAACTGCCTGTGAAACCAGCCCTGAGAACCCAGAACAACAGTTGGCTGACTTGTTCATGTTAAGCACTGTGGTGCTGCAGCCCCTTAACCATCAGCACTCCAGTCAGCCAGGTGAAAAGGTGAAAAGCAAGCCAGGTTCCTGAGTTAAACAGATTCTTCAATACCGCAAGCAGTGAGACATGATAGGGGGGAAGGGGAGACAGGGGAAAAAAAAAAAAAAAAGGATGCATGGGTGGAAGGAAGTTTTTAAGCTTGTAAGAGATGTCATGGAAGTAGTTACAGAGGCCCAAGCTGTGAGGTGAACCATGGTCCTTCACCTAAAGTAGCTTGGCTGAAAAGTACAACAAACAGATTGGTGATCTGCATCACACGTCTGCCACAGATGCCAAGAAAAGGAAAATCCCCAATGCCCGTGGGCTTCCGTACCCACTTTGGCTTTGGCTCTGCAACACGTCACCAGGTTATTGCCATTGTCAAAAGGTACCTTGCAGGCCCTGTCCTGAGAAAAACGACGTTCTTGATGACAAACAAACGCTTTGCAAGCCGAATACAACTCCAGGAAGGATGTGGTAGATGCAGATGTATCCTAGAGTAGCTGAGTGCCTTCAGCCTTGTAAACAAACAGCGCGCAAACTCTGCTGTCGCAGATTAACCAGGGACACTTCAAAAGAAAAGAAAAGGGATGACTCATCGATGTCACCTTTACCATTCCTGCATGAATCTGAAGGCTCACATGGGACAGATCACCATCAGTTACACCTAGTAGCTGGAAAATAAATAGACTAAGCTCAAATAACACTCAATAAATAAATAATTATAGTGATACTGTAGAAGCAAGCAGCCCTTTCAGAGATTTGTTGGTTGTACGGTGCCCAGCCAAACCCCAGAACACAAGAAAGCAAAGCAACAAAAACCCCACTATCATAATTAGATTTGGTCACACTCTGTTCAGGATGAGTTTTGCAAAATTACATTCTAAATATTTTCAGTCTGGGCAGGTCTAAAAGAAAAAGCTCATCAAATAGAACACAAATCCTCACCTCTTACTGGACTGTTATTTTCTTCATTAATACTAAATTAACTGATTCTTATTCAAGTCCTTGTTATTTACTTGTTATCATATCTATGTGTCAAGATGAATACTTAGAGTGGTACAGATATACATGAATATCAACTCATACCTTTCTATGCACTGCATATAACTTGAGATGGATGATTAAGAACAGATTTTTGGCTTCTTAGCTATTGTATGTAGAATGACAGGTGCTTTAAAGGAGCTTGTTTTTCAGTGATAGCTTAGCCCTTCTTGAAAATCAGGTCCCTTAAATTTCTCTCTCTCTCTCATCCTCTTCTCTGGATACCTCAAATTTGAGAGATTCAAAAGCCTAGGTCAAGTAGAACTTTTTACCTTGTATTGTTTATCAATAAAATAAAAGATTTTGTCACACCATTAAAATGAGTTATATTCAACCCACTGTATCTTATCCAGAATATTTGCACTTTTTTCTATCTTAAACAAAAGTATGTTGCAAATATCCAAGTAAAATAAAACACTGCACTGAAGTAAACAATTTTCTTTAAACTGCCTGTACTGTATGTAGCTGAGAAGTTTCTCCAGAATCGTTTCAAAAGTCTTCAATGACTTCAACTTCTTCAAAATCCTTACCGATAAAATATTTATTTGCAACAGGGTAGAAATCCCCAGATTTATTATTTAATCAGAAGAACATAAAGGGAAGTTTATAGAAGATCAAAGAAATACAGATGTAGTAAGAAAAGCAGTAAGCTACATAAATTGGATAAACATTTTGAAATATGCATTATACGCCTGTTACATTCATGTGCATCCAATTATAATAACCAAAATCCCAACCAAACCCCTGAGAGTATGCAAGCATTTTAGCCAAGGAAGTTTTATGATCTGTTCAGTAACTCAGATTTTGACTTCTTGGTTTACCCACCCCCCCCCCCAAAAAAAAAAAAAAAAAAATCAATAAACCTCCTCCCATGTTATCTAAATTTAATTAGGGCCCCAATTCTCACATATAAGATTGATGGGTGCTTTGCCTTTCATTGAAATAGGAGCATAATTCAAACCATTTAGCATAACCCACACCACTTTGGTGTGAAAGCAGATGACCTAGCATGAGTGGTGCCAGCACCTACTTCAGGACTTTAATATTACACAGCACATTAGATATGGCAAGCACAACAGAATCTGCTACGGGGAAGAAATGAAAGACTGTAAGAGTAATAGCGTTTATTTTAATTAGCAGGCTGTGTATTTCTAAGATGTCTCTGGCATCTCAATGCCAATTATCCGGTATGTAGTATTCTATCAAGCCATTGAAAGTGTTTCTTTCAGGGTAATTCTATAATTCAGAAGCTAAAGCTATGTAAGTTTCCTTCAAGTCAGGGAAAATATTACCCTCCAGCACAGGGAGATGTCTTTCTCTAGCTTGGACACGTGTTCATATTAAAACACGCTATTTAAGATTCAGCATTTTACTCAGGATACTCTTACCAGAGCTCCTACATTTCTACTGGATTAACTGCCTTGCAGTTACTTTTACTTTCCTTCAAAGCCCTGCTTGTTTGCAGGTCCTCAGCTAACAGTAACACTGCTAAAAGAAACCACCACACCCCCACCCTCCCTCCCCAAAAAACCCCGCCGTAATACTAATTACAGCAGTACAAAAGCAAATGTCCAAATCAAGCTTCATTCTTCTGTTTCAGCAACTGAACCAAATCACAGCAAAGGTGCAAATCTGCCTTTAGTATCAGATACTTGACTAAATAACCTTTTACTCCCCTATTACTTTGCATCACAGAACCTTGCTTTAGCAAGGAGGGGCAGGAGCGAGGTGGTGAATTGCCACTCAGAAGAACGGTCCTTCCACCAGATCCAACGTGAGGAAAATTTCACAGCGATAGATACATTACTGGTCTCAAAAATACTCTTCTGAGAGATCCAGGGGACGCTGTGCCTTCCTAAAGGCTGAGGCGTGCAGCCTCCTACTGTCTCTCCACTCCGAAGAGCAAGTGGAAGTCACGGGGAGAAGCTGCTTTAACTGTTATTTCTCTGTGTTATGGCTACCTGCTGTTACTCCTCCTCCCTTTGTTTGTCTTTCCTGGTTTTCCTGCATTCTGCTAATGCAGCAATCCATCCCATAATGGACGCAAGCAATGACTACGCACACAACCGTGTTCTCACGTGGGGCTTTGTGCTGGTGCATCCAGAAAGGAAGTCATGGCAACTGATGCATTTCTGAGAGCATCAATATCGCTTCGGAGATGCATGCCCGGGAACATTTATTTCATCTTTACATTAGGCCAAACTACGCAGCAACGACTCCCATCATTTCATTTCACATTTCCAGTTGTCGCTAATAGAAAAGGAACCAGGAAGGTGTCATTACAGTATTGCCCTCTGGAAATAAATTCCACCATTGCAAAATGCTCATTCACTCAGATATTCCTCAACACATACTGCCTCTGTTACATTTTTCACCCATATGCATTTTAAACCTGATTTCTAACAATTATCCCACATTTCACATCATCAAGGAGCAGCAAAATTCTGGCTGGCTTACTTTTTTTTTTTCTTTTAAAAACACAAATTAATTTTGGACTCCCCAAAATTGTTAATCTCTTTTTAGATTTCCAATGATCTTTTCCAGAAAAATTCTCAACCTGACTTAATCAAAAAACATCTGCCTCCCTTAAGGCTTTCCATTAGTCTTCTGAGTACCAGTGCATTGCTTTTTATTGACTCTAGAGCACCTGGTACTGTTAATTGTCTGCCAGAGACCAAAGAATTCATCATCATATGGCCAAGGTGTCAGATCCTCTAGCATAGCAATTTATTTTATATATAAAAAAATAATCGATGTCCTCCTGCGATAAACCGTACCTTTTCCATGCTAGCCCAAACCCATTCTTCTAAAGCAGGTGATGTATAGACTACCTACTGTACATTGTGCTCTTGCAGCTGATATTCAGTAATATTATAATTTTCTCCCTTCCCCTGGTTGTCTAAATAGCCCTCAGAATTAGGATTTCACACGTATCAAGCTTAAGACTTTTAAACTTCTTAAAAGTGAATTTTTCTAACTTACTTTTAGTGAACTGTGTAAACAGCAGCTACCAATTTATCTCAACAGCTTCTTCACTTAGCCTGCACTTAAAAACCCAGTCTCAGAATTACATTTCACCCATCTTGTTCTTTTGAAATGCACGTAATCAAAACCTGCTATCAGCATTACAATAGTTTGTCAAGGCTGCATCTTGGGCTGTCTGTAAGATTTTGAAGCTTATACACACCTTCATTCTCTCTCACTCTGATCATGGTAACTCCCCTGCCTGTTCTTTGTATTGCTTCTTTTTGTTCTTTTTTTTTTTCTCTTTTTTCCTTTATTCCTCCATATTTCAATTTAGTGACTAACAGTTGAGAAGCGATGGACTTCAACCTTAGAAAGTAAATTCCAAGATGGACTACAGTCCATGTAACACTTGTCTGGCTAGCTAGGCAGGAGTTACTGGAACAAAGAAGGTTTATTTGTAACTTCCCTCCTTACTTCTGTCCATAGAAATAGTCTTCAAAGAATGAAAGTTGCTATTGTATTGAGGAGTTGTAATGTGGAATTTCATTGCTTGTCTGTTTGTTTGAAAATCCTGTTAAATCTGAACATCATTATTATTTGCAAAATTAATTCCCTAGCCTAACCATGCAAAAATAATTGGATTTATTTAATGTAAATTTGACAATGGTACATTTGGTATCAAAAGGAACTGCACAAGCACCTAATTCTATATCTCATAATATCTTCTGTACTTTCATTGTGTCCTCTTGTCTCTTCTGTAAGGCAAACTCTTTCCCTCTCACATTACTTTTAACAAGAAACATGCTAATGAAAGCTCTCATAATTATTAGCTCCTTTCCTGATCAGAAGCAATGACTATTTTAGGCAAGAAGACACCTTCAATTTGCACAGTGGATTTACAAGACCATCAGCGTTATCTACCATCATAATTCTTGCATCCTTCAGTACTTTGCACAGGTAGAGTTTTTGCTGAGGCATCTTCCTACCTGACTATTTCCCGCAACTTTTCAAACTCAGTCCTGAACACTCATCTAGGTTCCTCAATCCAGGTGGCATTGCCCAGCATTTGTCAAAGGGGCAAAAGGAGGAAAAAAAATAAAAATCCCAATTCAGTCAGAGCTTGAAATAAAACCTTTACCTACCTCCTTGCAGACACCTTTGACTTCACCTAATCTAAATCCTTCTGTTGCTTCTGAGCATTTTGATGTTCATTTCCAAATCATTTAGTAAGCTAAAGAAGTTCTTTAATATGAAGACCCACATGCCTCTGGCCAAAGCTAAAAATTCACCATTTGCTCCTACTCCTCAATTTCTGCTGCAGTTTCTAATCTAAACCAGCTTTTTATTTCTAACCTCCTGATAACATCATGACCTTTCCTTCCTCTTTTTTATGGGACTTCTTTTGAAAGCTTTTGGAAATCAAAAGAAATTAATCCTATGGAGTTCAGTAGAGCAAATAGCAAAAAGGGTCAAGAACAGAAACTTACTCTGGCACCTGGAGTTTGATATAAACAGTAAATGTTACATCTACTGTTTTTTTAAATATCTGAACAAACACTAATGGATTTATTGAAATCAAAACACAATTCTACATTTCATTAATAATACAGTCCTCTAGAGCACTGGTTTTGTTCTTTCGTCATTTGCTAAATTCCAGATGACAACATTTACCAAACTCCTTTGTAAGACCACCATCATACCTACAAGTGAAAAATGCTATATGAGAGATATATAACGGATGCCATTTAATTGTTCTTTGTCGCTATAAGTAATGGCATCACACATTTGAAAACATACTTTAAGTGTAAGGTGATTCAAAACGTCTTATAATTTCTCATTGTATTGATTAATAGGTAACAAAAAATAGCTAAAAATATTTTATTACATTAATAAAGCAGGATTCAAATACTCTTCAAAACTACAAAAATATACGTGAAACACTGCAGCCTGTTGAAAATCAGCTGAATTTCATAACACATCACAACTTTTTGCTGGAAATGATGGCAAGATTATCTTCTAAATCATGAACAACCTCATCACATGTTCTTTTGTTCAAATTATTCAGACATGCCTAAAAAAATTTTATCTCCCTCAAAAAGCAAGGACAAAATCTCCCCATGCACATTTAAGGTTCTATGGGAGAAAATGCTGCCATCGAAACTATTTTTAAAACTTACTTTGAACTACTGAAGCTTCATTTTGTGGCTCTGTACAGCCCTAAATAAATAATTTTCTACTTCCGTAAACTCCTATTTGTGATCCAGTCATGAACCCTTTCAACCTTTAGTAAGCAAAAATAGCTATCAACATTTGAATAAAGAAGCAGGATAAAATCGCTTGTATAGTCTTCAGGATTGGATGAAATTCCTTTCCAAATGTCACAACAACATGAATCACAAACTGGGGCCCAATTTCTCAAGCAGCTGCACAGTAAGAAGAATTTAGCGTATTTTCAAAACCTTGCTGAAGTCAGTGAAGTGCTCCAGCTGGATCCAAAAATCTTACAGGTGAGGCTGAGCCTAAGACACAACGGCTTACACTAAAATTCAACACTGCTTAATGTACGTTGTTTTCCTTGATGGATCGCATTCTCCCTACCAAGACATTTACAAGGGCTGTAAGGCTGGTAGGCATGTTTGTTATTTTTTCTTAAAATTAACAAAACAAGACAAAATATGATGACTTCTTAGAAAAAAAGGTCTCAGATTATTGGATCAAAATGTGATTTTAATACTCAGTGGAGCAAGTTCCCTCTAAATGTTAAGGAGAAGAAAGAGAGGACAATCATCTCAAACTAAAGCAATAGAGACATTAGGCATATGGCTTTGGAAGAAAAATGGTTCAAACACAATTTAGCTTTTTTACTAGTAGTAAAGACCATGCAAAAAAATGGAAGTCACTAACTCTGAGGCTTAGATTATTCAAATTATGTGTTCCACAGCCCTGATAAAAAAACCCATTATTTCCCAACATAAGGCACAAAAAAAGCATTTCCAAATGGCCATCCAGCTGCAGTGTCCACTACTAGGACTACAACTGAAAAAAAATAAAAAAGCACAAGCAAAGCTCACTACTGTACTGAAGAAAACTAATATCTGACATTTGTATAGCACTCATCACAGATGCTTTTCATGCTATTTCACCAATATTGATGAAATCACTTGTCACATAGATGTGCACTTTTTTTCTTCCCGAAGTACAAGGTAGTGGATGAAAGCTGCACATAAGTTCAGATAACTTACAAGCAGCCTGGCAAAGATATGCAGAATAAAATTCTAGACTTAAGCAACACAGTAAATGCACCCGTGCACGTGGCAGATGATTTCAGACTACACTTTGTAGGTAGAAGGGAAGAAGATTATGCAATAAGAGATACTAGTTAGTTTCTAAGCTGTAATTGAGCAAGGTTACCGTTTGTCCTGGAGCTAAAGCCTAAAGGGGCAAGCAGGGAGATGGAAAGGGGAAGGTGGTGTTTCACGAGAGCAGGAGTTTCAAAAGTTACTTGCTTTGGTAACACAGACTTTGTGTCCTAAAAGCCTTGGTGTAACAAACAAGCCTGTTTTGTGCTGGTACACAGGTGTAGTGAAGGTGTAGCAACTGAATTATGAGTTAATTATCAACATGCAACGATGGGAAGAGTTTTTCCAAGCGTCATAAGCCAGAATAGTTTCATTAGCTTCATGTTTAATTAAATGTTCAAATGACAGTAAGAAAAATCTTTTTCATGCTTAAATGGAGGTTAAATCAACCAGCCCTTGCCTAACCATGAGCTGATGGGACATTAGCATCATTAGGCATGAGTTAGCAGTTATGAATTCAGTGTAGAAACAAGGGTGCAAACTTACTGGTGCACACTGCTTACTGCACTATGTTTGCCAAATTACAATGTAAAATCCTGAAATTGCTCTGTGAGGCAGAATTCACATGACTATACCACACAGGTCAAATGATTTATAGGTATTTCTGAAAAAGACAGCTCAAGCCAAACGCAAAGGTCAGGACACTTGTCTCTCAGCTAGCTTAATTCGCACTGCTGAATGCGGATTCTTGATACAGCGTTTGGAAAACTCCCAACAGATGTCACAGATCTCGCTCTTCTTCAGCTCTGGACATTTCCAAGCGTTTGGACAATTTCAGCTCTGGACATTTTCACACCTACACAGGTGTAAGGGTTGCCTTTCCATGCTTGAGAGTTTTCAGATGCTGTGGAAAAAGGAGGGCAGCGTCTTCACTCCCAGCCATGCACAGCCCCATTTACTGCTGGCAGCGGGAGGGCTGCTTGCTGTTCCCAAGCCAGCCTGGAACACCTCAACCCCTTCAAACTGTCCCACAACTCTCCTTTTCAGGTTGCAACCGACAGTTTGAGAAGTGCTGCTCCCAGCCTCTCCATCAAAGGCCGTTCTGCATCTCTGATCGTACTCGTTACCCTTCTTTGTGCCTTTCCAGCTCTATCAGTCTTACAGGTAAAGACCAGAACTGCCCATGCCATCCAAGCTGCTGGCATACTATAGACTTACTAAACTTGCTATTTCTTAATCCTTTCACCCTAATTCTTAAATGTTCTATTTGTATTTTGCTCACCACCACCTGAGTTTGTTTGCAAAAAGAAGGGATTGCTAGAGATGTCAAGATCCCCTTTCCCAACAGACCCCACTTCTGCATATGTATATTTAAGAGTATATATTACACATGGTAACATTGGTGGGTTTGTATAGATGTATACATGTATGCGTATTAAAAAAAAATTAACTCACCATTTAATCTCACATGCTGCTTTGCTGCCTTGTCACTAAGGATCAGAAGTCTCTTTGTAACTTTTCTCACTCAGCAAACTGGATAATTTTATTATGTAGTCTTTTTCCAGAATAGCAATAACACAGTTTTTTAAAGGAAACCCACTAATAACCTCGTACTAAGGAAATTGATCATTATTCCTATTTTTCTCCCTGCCCTGTTTTTTAAAAACTAGTAATTAATGAATGAAATGCATTCCCTCTTACTGCTCAACAGCTTCAGTTCCTCAAGAGCCTCCATTGCATGAACTCATGGAAAGCCTTTTAAATCCAAGTGTAGTATGGCAACTTCATCACCCTAATTCACATTCTTCTTGGCTCCTTCAAGGCCCTCTACTTGATTTGCAAGAAGTGACTTTGCTCTCCAAAATCACATTGATTCCTCCCCAGTCTTACCGGTGCACGTATGTTTAGGAGACAGTTTTCATATCACAGCTCAACAATTTCATTTTTGAGTGCCTGTGGAACCTGTGAGCAACTGCCATTTGGTCTTGGAGACTAATTTATCTTCTTTTCACTGATTTAGTCTAAAACATACTCTTGGCACTTCCAATTAAGGCAGACCCTCAGACAGTGAGAGACTGATGTGAAAACTCCCCTAAACTCTTCTCCCTCTCCCCTCTCAAAAAAAAAAAAAGCCAAGCAAAAAATTTATTTTGCAGTTATTAACTGACTTTATCTTCACGGAGTGTTCCTTTTCCCTCTTCCTCTTTAGATAGCACACTCACTCAAAGATTCTCTGGAAAGCTTCCTCCTCCTGCCATGTCTGCACAAAATTTTGTCTTTATTAATTACACTCCCACCATCTTTAAGGAGTGCTCTAGCTATCCTAATTCTCTGGCAAGTTGTCAACCGTGATACAGAAAACCAAAGCAAGTGATCAAAATGTAATTGCTAGACATTCCACAAGGAAACTTCACTTTCATTTCAAACCCTAGAACTAGGCGACTTCCTCTCCTTCCCTGCACATTTTGATGACCAAAAAAACCAGTTAACACTAACAGTATTGTCAACTGAACGGGTACAAGTGGGATAGCTTACACCTCCAAAGTATCATTTTAGCTTTTCTGCAGGTTCAGCAAACATGACTGAATTGGTTTGGCTGTAACCATGTTTTCCAAAGCCTTCTCTATAAAGCAGCTCCATATTTTTTTCTCCTCATAAAAGTACAAATGACCAAAGCTGTGGCCAAACGTTTGGCTCAGATTTTCAAAATCAAAGGGGATATGCCTGCAGGAAATTCTTACATGAAAATAATCACATTCCAGTAAAATGCGTAAAGTATTTTAGAAAAAAATAATCTACTATCACTGACTTACAGAAGGGCACCATCACCTACACAGGAGCTTTCAAATGACTGGAATAAAATACAACACTGTATTCATGGAACATCCTGAAGTCTTCCAGAGCCGATAAGATGAATAATAGCAATAATGAACGATACACTGCTATTTTTTCATTACTGAGTAATTCACTTTAGAAGTCATTAGGCAATTTCAGATTGTTCAAAATGAGATGCTGAGCTGTTGCTGCTATTTTTTTTTTTTAAGCTTCAGATTCCTGACATCCCCTTGTAGTTATGCAATACTGTAAAAGCAGATCCCTCTGGTTTCCAAGAATAGTTTTACTGAGTATACAATTAACTAAGCAAGAGCCCAGGGGTTCTGCAAATGACGTAGTGCTCTTTATTGTTTATTATTTCTCCTGTAAACCTGATTATTTCACCAATAAACCTCATTAACTGAGGTCCTGTACAACACCAAGAAAATAAAGACTGCAAGTAATACTTTGCTCGTGCTCTTGATTGCGCACCGTAATGTTCTGCTACATTACCCACTGCAGAAAATTAAATTATGTGCTTACTTTATGAATTTTCTCACCTGCCAACACTGGAAAGAAGGCTGTTATAGGAAAGAAGTTCATTTATATCAAAGGTTATCATTAAGCACAGATTGGCAAAAGATACTGCAATTAGCATTTTATTGGCTTTCGTTAGCAAAAGAAAACAGCTAGAATATATATTACTACTAAGTATTCTATGACTAAATTCAGTAACGTTTACTCCTCTTTTGGAGTTTGCAAGCAGGCAACATACATGTTTAATTTATTTGTCAAAGTATTCGATGTAAATTCAGTTACAATATCAGTTTCCATTAAGCTAATCCATTACCTTTTGGACAGATTTACTGTAATGCTATAGGCAATTTCACCACCAGAAGGGATTGAGGACGCTCTCCTAGAAAA
Source organism: Chionis minor (assembly GCA_013398295.1). Classification (NCBI taxonomy): domain Eukaryota; kingdom Metazoa; phylum Chordata; class Aves; order Charadriiformes; family Chionidae; genus Chionis; species Chionis minor. The sequence goes on from VZSF01000623.1 coordinate 646,959, forward strand.
CCTCCAACAGGCTCACGGCAGCTCATCAAACAGGGAGGGAGCCGGGGGCTTTTGCGCATGATGAAAACTTCTCAGACCACCCGCTGGAACTGGATTAGCTCCCTGGATCTACCGGATCTTCATTCGGACAAATTGAATTGAAAAGCAAGGTTTAAACACAAACAGGTCTAACCATGCTGAGCCTAGGCTCCTTCACCTCATGTCAATCAAACTGAGCCCCCTTATGTCAAGGAACACTTGGCCAGCCAGCCTAAAAGGAGTTTTGTTGTTACTTGGATCTCTATTTGTTCTACACAGGAAATACCAACTTCCATCACTTTTGCAAAACGGAGGTACTGCAAAGAATGTTGGTTTCCGTAACTTCCTCTGTTTAAAAATTCATTTATAATGGTAAAGCAAACAAAAAGGGTAAATTAACAACCCTACCACTGTGACATAACCAAGCTAAAATTCTTCTATGATAACTAAATTAATCCTGTTAGAAATACAGGCATGAAAACGGCTGTGTAATCTTACAAAAAGAAGGCAGAAAACCAGAAGAGTCACATGCAGCACAGCAGCACAAAACTGCTCCATTTGATCAGTATGGAAAATTACATGAATGCCAGAATAAAGACTGGACAGATAAAGCAGCATCCAAGAAATCGTAGTATTTTTACAAAACCAGTTTATTCACATCTAACACATCTTAGGAATGCCAGGACATGGCACTCCATAAGTGCAAATGAAACTGTTTCTCAACGTCATTTTTGGATTTTTCATTTTTAAAGGAGCAGGTTTCAAGTGTGTAATAAACAGCTCCACCTACTGTCCCAGAAGCAAGAAAAGTATTTCCCAAATCTTCACTTCCACGCTGCGGCAAGTACAACAGATCTCTTACAACCCCCCCTCCATCCTGCTCCTTTGTAATGAAGGGCTAGGTCTGAGAAACCTTAATATCAAAGCAAAAAGAAGAAAAGAACCAGTTGTGTAATATCGCACTCTAAAGTTCTTCAGATCTCCTTTAGGCAGCTGATGGTCCAGCCCAGCCAGAAAAAGCCTAAGAAACCCACTGAGACACGGGACCCTCCCGCTCAGCTCCTGACACAGAGCCCTAGAGGAGAAGCGAAAGTCGCTCCCCAGCAGGTCCTGGTTTCTTGATGTCTTGCAAGAATAGCTGCCTCTCACTGCCAGTGTCTGCCTGTGAGAAAAACACATCTGACTGAAAAACACTAAAGCACTACATACGCCAAATCAAAGCTTGACACAATCTGTTGTGAATATTTTTCCTGAATTTTGAACATGCAAGCTTCTTGAGCGTAAGAGGGAGTGTATCCAGAAACAGAAAAAGACAGCCAGGCTGAGCTCAGATCTTCTGCATGACTTGAGGAGCAACGCTCTATCAACCCCTACCAAATCAAGAGGCAAAATTCACTTCATTGGTTCCTACAATCTCACCATAGCTCAGCTGTTTTAATGCACTCTTCAGAGTTTTACTTGGCTTTGCTGAGTGAAACCCTCCTTATAAACAAATCAATTATAAATGGGAAAGAAGACTCTACTCCAGAAAAATATTCAAATACTGCAATGATGTGGTACTCAGAAAAACACAACTCTGGATCTTTGAGACTGCGCCCCAAACTATAGTTTATAATACACGATTCTTCAAGGCATCTCCAAGTAGGGAAAAATAATAGTTTAACTTCATGTTTTAAACTTCAAAACTTTCCTATTTTAAGTAACCAGTAACAATATATGCAAAATTAACCCAAGATACTACTTAAATGCTCTACAGGACACTTCGTTTCCTTATTGTTCAAATTAAACAAGTACAGACCACCCGTAACTCCCACTCTCATCAGCAGGCTTTAAGCACCTTTGAAAAACAGAGTTACTAACTCATTTGTGAAAAAAACAGAGCTCAACTTGTCTGGCTGGCTATTTGCGAAGAGAAGAGACTGCTCTCTTGCAGCATCCTGGCAGCGTTCAGTCACCACCAGCTATCACCCAAGGGTGGGATGATGCTACATTTGTAACTACTACCAGCTGTTAGAATTTATTGTGAGTTAAGATGGAAAAAATATGATTTGTGCAAAAAAAGATACATATTTGGAAAGTTTTTGTGGGGCTTGGTGGTGGGGGTTTTGTGTGCGTGTTGTTTTTTTTTTAAGTTGCGTAAGACTAGGATGATTCAAATAAATGATACTGAAGTTAACTTTACTCAGAGCAACTTTTGCTCACATGACAGCCAGCTGGCATGAAGAGTCATATCAACTGATTGCAATATACCTCCTAAAGGGAAGAGTTGTGCTGGGAATTTGAGAACAGCCCAGCTTAATTTGCTTTCACCAGGTGACACTGAAGCAATGACATTACAGGAGAGAGGGGTGCCCCGCAGAAGCCACCAGAGCAGCATACAGCTGTGCTTTCAAATGGTCCTGCCCTCTTCCCCCCAAAACCTGAGGCTGGATCATCAGTCACATTCCTTCACCCTGATTTTCATTGCTGCTATGAATGTCACCTGCCAAATCCGAAGCCGTCAAAATGCAAGGCTTACAGCCCAGAACCCAAACCTGCAATGAATCTGCCAAGATCCTTATCCTAGCAATCTTTCTCTGTCTCGCTCTGACTACAGTCTGCTTTAGCTCCTAAATTTAGGATCTGTCACTGTATCAAGTAGATGGCACTACAAGCTTTGGCTGAGTAAGAGTGGGGCGCACACTCAGTAAGAGTTTATTCCAATAGCGGCACAGCTCAGAAGGATGCACAAACTAATACTACACAACCTAACTCTTTTAGCAAGAAGCAGAGACACCTCCTTGCCCTTTCCAGGGGAAGCCAGCCAGGTGGGCAAGTGCGGTTACTGGCAGCACACTCATGCCAAGAGGGACCTTCAGAAGCAGAAGCTGCACGATTAAGGCTGTCATTTTTCATAGATACAGACCTACTCAATAAATACGGAAACTTTTTCTCTGAGGAGGAATTTATATTAAATACCTTGTATCATAAAATATTTTTCTTTAGTTATTAGGATAACATGTGGGAATGCGCCCTTTCCAAGGAAGCTGGGACTTTTCCCCTTCCTCAGCAGTGAAAACACAGCTGGCTGGAGCCTGGCTTCACATCAGGTGCCCACAAGGACTGTCCCACCTTAAGTTCTGCCTTGCCACGACAGCACTTCCCTTGTCCGCTATCATCTACCTCTCCCAAGCACCCTGGGACACGCAAGAACTGAGCATGTGGTGGTAGGTGGAGGCTGCACACCTTGCTTCACATTCGTCAGCATCAGTCAGCATGCTTTGGTACACGAATATGAAATTCCATGCAATTTCTGCTACTTTGCAAACAGGGATACGTGAATTACTGGGTACGCTACGTGAGCCAGTGTGACTGCAGTGAAGATGCTGTTTTCCTGCTCCATCTTGTTTTGATTTCCGTGTCCAATGAGACAGAAAAGCTGCGGTTATTCATTCACATATGCCACTTAATATCTGTGTCACTGACCACTACAAGGCTGCTCAGCAAACTCAGCAGCGAAAACCAATCAATTTAACAATTCAGCTCTAAGGAAGCAGAACAGGATTTGGACATTTGCTATTTGGACTGAGATTTTTACAGAGGAGACCTCTCAAGATCTCTCTATAAACTATTGCCTCTGCTGCAGCAAACAAATGGACTGTCCTCCTTCGGCAAAAAACACAGTCAGAAAACATTCGAGACCCATAAGCACGCTGTTATCAGTGTCCAGCATGGAAGTTCACACAGCCTGGCTCTCATAGCCCTTTGAACCCCATGATAAATGCAATCCCAGGCAAAGTTTTAACATCACTGTAATAAATGCATCCATTGCAATTAAAACTAGTGTGAGTAATCTTGTGCTTTTTGCATGTCTCTCAGTTTGAATACATTCGGTAAATTCACATTTTGTTCTTTCTTACAGATATACTACAGAAATCCTGTATTTGTTTAGATAGATAAAATGTGAAATACTGTAAAATCCTGGCAAACACTGAGTGTTTAAAAGTCACAGAATGGTTTATGTTGCAAAGGACCGTAAAGATCTCTAGTTCCAACCCCCCTGCCATGGGCAGGGACATCTTCCACTAGACCAGACTGCTCAAAGCCCCATCCAACCTGGCCTTGAACACTTCCAGGGATGGGACCTCCACAACTTCCCTGGGCAACCTGTTCCAGTGCCTCACCACCCTCGCAGTGAAAAATTTCTTCCTGAGATCTAATCTAGATCTACCCTCTTCCAGTTTGAAGCCATTACCCCTCATCCTATCACTACATGCCCTTGTAAAAAGTCCCTCTCCAGATTTCTTGTAGGCCCCTTTCAGACACTGGAAGGCTGCCGTAAGGTGTCCCCGGAGCCTTCTCTTCTCCAGGCTGAACAATCTCAACTCTCTTAGCCTGTTTTCATAGGAGAGGTGCTCCAGCCCTAAGCCAGTGAAACATACAGCCCAGCTCACACAACATACTAAAAAAAAAAATTAATGTATTATTTCCTCTATTTTCTGTCACGTCCTCATTCTCTCAGTACAATAAAGCAACTCAGTAAAGATGCCTTAACACTGAATTCAAGTTGGTGTTCTATGGGAGATTTTCATACCATTTTATCAGAAGGAACAAGCTAACATTCTGAAACAGATTCAGTGTTTACATCTGTTATAGACTTCTATTCTTATATAGTGTAACATGATTAACTGCATAATTCTAACATTCTCAAGAAATGTAAAAATATAAGAAAAAAACTGGGGGAAGTAAGCATACATACACAGCACTAAGAGCAATGTGTATAAAATAACTCAGTTTGTTATTGGAATCTTTATTATGAAAAGAAACAATGAAAGCTCTGTTGTGCTGAAAAAAATAACAGTAGCTGTTCAGATGCCAAGCCTTAGGGGCTCCATATGTCTTCTCACCTAAAAATTCTGAGTTTATTAAATTCCAGAGGGGAAAAAAAAGTTCATGGCAGAAATCAAAGTCATGCCTTTGTCTCCTTTTTAAACAGCCAAACAAAAAAGCCCAACAACAAAAACACCTGCACATGGGAAGACCACTCTGGCTGCATCTAGAAATGCATCCTAAGAAGGGCCAGAGTACAGACTAACCAAATGTCCAGATTAGGTCCATTAGACCTAATGGACCTAATGAGGCCCATTAATGGACCTAATGGGACCCAATAGACCCATGAGGGTGAGTTTCTCTATGTTTCCCCAATACAAGAATCACTCCTGATCCAGAAAAAGCACAACACCTCTCTACCCCAATTCCTTACATAGGCAATGGGGACACTTTAGAACATGTTAAGGAAATGAAATTCTCTTAGACTAATACACAAGGGCACAATGGGGATTTTGGCGATTACAGAACCTTTTTCTTTTTTTATATAAAATAGCAGATACTTTAAATATGAGAACAATTCTGAACTTCAAAAAAGGTCTCTGTTGTGATACAGCAGAGATACTCAGCAGGTATGTACTGCTGAAAGCTCATATGAACAGCCATTTGACAACAACCATCGTTAGTTCTTGGCTTGGACTAGCCAGCCTATGCGCCTGCAAAAGGCCAGTTCACAGATTACTAATGGTCTCCCTATTTAATAATCCCTGATATTCTGAAGTTCTAACATATGATACTATCATGATTTATATAGAATGGTTTAGGTTGGAAGGGACCTTAAAGGTCATCCTGCTCTAACCCCCCTGCCGTGGGCAAGGACACCTCCCACTAGACCAGGTTGCTCAAAGCCCCATCCAACCTGGCCTTGGACGCTTCCGGGGATGGGACATCCACAGCTTCCCTGGGCAACCTGTTCCAGTGCCTCACCAGTGAAAAATTTTTTCCTGAGATCTAAGTGTCTGAAACACCCATCTTAGTGTGTTTCAGAACACAGTGAAATATTGCTTGTACTTTGCAGGCTAAGCAAGCAGTAAGAAAAGATCAGTGCATGGTTCTGTTTCTCACAGAGGTTAGATGAGTAAACGTTGCCATTCATTTTGTACTGGACACCTCAAAACATCATCTGCCTAATTTTCAATACCAAGACAGTTTACTACACAGAGCCTTGACTGCAGTTACCTGCAACCTCAGTTGCTGCAGGTGCATTGAGAATGAAAAGATAATGTGAAACACAAGAGACTTAATTAAATGTTTCCAAAAGTGTTCATGGATATTTGTGCTTCATTAAACTAAGAGAAAAGGATAATAATTATGAAAAGTATGTAGTTACAGTCAAAATTTGGTGCTGTTTTTTCCCCATTAATATGGTCAAATAGTATCTGGGAACCTTGTATTCACCCACATTTTTCTTTTTTTTGGATAAAGGATGATTTTACTCAAAATTCAAAACATGGAATTTCAAACAGCTTTTTTAATAATAATTCCAGTTATCTTCAATGTCCTACCTCCTGTCTTTTGTCCTAGTAAAGAACAGGTGACTAAGTAGTTCTCTAAGCAACAGAAGCAAAGATTGAGGCAGCTGAGAGTCTCTCTTGGTGCTTCACTTGACACACTGTGACAGAGACATTTCTACTTTTTGGGGATGTGCATGTCAGTGAGAGGTGGCCAGTCACCCTAGGTTATACGTGAAAAGTTATGGTAAATAGAGCAGAGAAGGTGCTACGTGAGATCATTTAGTCCATACCTCACCCCATGGCAAAATCACTTAACGTCTATATAGCTCCTGGAGAGTATTTCCTAATTCTTAAACACTTTTGGAAATGGAGATCCTGCAGTCTGTGTGGGTAAGCACTGCAAGGTTTTACTGCCCTTGGTGTTTACAGGTGCTTCCCAATGTGTACGCTCACTTCACTTTAAACCCATCAACTCATATCCTGTCACCAGCCATTTAGCCCTTCTCTTATTTCAAGAATCTTTTTATTTACTCTGCGCAGTATGTGTTAGCCTGAATGTGTTAGCCTGCAGGACCTTAGACGTATATCTGCAAAAGTATTCCAGACTCATTCTTTGGTGCATGCTATGTTTACTTCACCTGTCTAAGAGAGGTTTCTCTGTGTTACAGAGCTGCTGTTCGACAAGCATTCAGGCTGACAGCTACAGGAGCGAAACACCTACTGAAGGTGAGCTCCTACAGTACCTCGGAAATGTTCAAACGGGGCGGAACATAACAGGACACGGGGAGACCACGCACGCTTGTGTTTTCTCATTCAACACACTTTGACCTTCCTTCTTTTCTTGTAACAGTTGGGGATCACGCATCCTTTTCCAAGGAGTTCATGCAACTGCCTTTCGCACCTTACTAAGTGTAAGCCAAAACAAGCTTTACATTTAAGAAACTGTGCAAAGCAGCAGCTTGTACGGTATGTCTTATGAGATGTAGTGAATTAAGTTTGACTGGAGAACTATCTGCTCTAAGTGTTACAATCAGGTCCATAACACACAAACCTCACCACATGCCACCCTCTCTTTCTCCACCACCCACTTGGTGAAGTCCTCAATCGAAAGGGAAAAGCTCAACGGTTTGAGTCCACTAATTGTCCATCCAAAGGCTAGCAGTACATGATAAACATTTTAATGAGGTTGTAATGGGACAATTTAAATCTATGACTCAAGCACACATTATGCACGCACCCACCAGCTTAACAACAAGGTTAATCTTTTTAAAGTAAGACTGGCAAGGACATGAGATGGTCTACTAAAAATTAACATATTTTTTACAAAACTAAGAAATACATAAAGTATTTTGAAATTCAACAAATCTTTCTATAACGAGGCTTCATTACTACTGCTATTCTACTACACCAACCATGAAATTAGCCTTTGTCCTGTTTTTACACAGTCTAAGGATATTGCTTTCCATTTTGTACTATGCACCCCACTGACTCATTTGATCATCTTTTGAGCACAGAATGAAAATATTCCCTGAGTAGATCACAGAAATAGGATTATTCTGAAGAAATTTCACCCAAGCTGGAACTATAAGACACAGATGTGTAAGAGAAGAAAGAAGTCACAGAATGTTCTACTTACATGGTACATGCAAAAGCTTTCATCTACGTAGAAAGTAGGGTTAGCAAAATGGGTAAAACCACCCAGAAGGCATCGAAATTTGATGCAGAAATTAATACCAGGTGAAAACAGGTAAAACTGAAACACTGTAATTGAAGTCAGTGATGTGGTATCCATCTTACATGATGGAGTTCTCACAGCTACCTGCAATCTTCAATTGTCAACTAATAGCTCAAGATCTCTCTAAAGCCTCAAGTTTCGACTCATTCAAAATGATCAGATTTTTCAGGAAAGACAGTAGTATCTTAACTAATTAAAACCAGCAATGAAGATGATCAACATTACTACATTCATTCAACAACTCAATGTATCTTTAGGGGAGGGATCATCTTTTGCGGTGTCCTGAACAGGGCTTTATGAGTAAATGAATAAACACACGGGCCTAATTTGCACCTATGATGTTTAGAATACAGACGACTATGAAAGAAGTAGCACAACTACAGTACCTCACAAATTTTAATTTAACACAAAAATAAAGAGCCTTGCAATAAGCTAAGATACGCATGGATTGAAACGATATCTTTCCACTTGCACAGTTCTGGCAAAAAATGAATTGAAAATTCTTACTGAAAATAATTAAGATAAGAGAATGGCATAGCATCAGAAATGGAGATCTACAACAGGAAGCTGCGATCTCTTTACACTTTATGTCAGAAGACATTTCCTCAGCTAGCTGACTGAGTTCAGGTTACCCTGATTTACTTTGCACCGAAATTTCCCAAAAGGGATTCTTATTTTCATCCTGGTCTGACATTGCAACAAAGAGCACAACTTTGTCAGGATATTGTGTATCACACCAAAATGGAATTAAGCTGTAACATTTGGGTGGATTAAGAAAGCCTGTCTTTGATTCTTTGGAATTCACGCTTCCCTGTGTTCTCTCTTGTCTCCAGAGCTTGAATAAAACTTGCTTTAATAAGTCTTAATGCTGCCTGAATTTTTATCATACAGCAAACTACACAATGTAAATCAAAACAAGTATCTTTTGCCTTTGATAGAGGCAAAACACCCAACAATAAAGTGGCAAAGATGAAATGCTTTTCCTTTGCTTCTTTCGTATCTACATCTATAATTACTCATGACAGCTTCAGACAACTGAATTTCAACAAAGAAGGTCAAATCATAAAGGCCTAATTAATTTTACAAATACTCAGCAGGATAAACTAAGATTTCCCTGGGGAGTTAGAGAACCTGAAAGGACTAATTAAGAACGAGAATAAGATGCAGTAGCTTAAAATTATGGAATTTTTTGCATGCATTTTCATTCTGATCCAAACTCACTGGAACCCACTTCAAACATTTTATTGAGTTCTAGTTACACAGTATACCAAGAGCGTTGAAAGACTACAGAGAAATTATTATTTTCCCCACTTCATTTATGTTCACTTCTGAGTCAAGGGAAACTATTTCATCGGTGTATAGAAATAGGACAGAGTAGGACAGCTGGTAGGTTTTACCAATGTTCGGTTTTCTAGTTTTATAACACAGTGGAGTTTACTTCTATTACAGGTTCCAGAAACAAATGCCTATATGAAATTTGGACCTATTTGAAGTGAAAAACAGGAAAGGGCTATACTAGAAAGCCACAGATTAATTTAAATTTTATTCTGAAAAATAATCTGGCTGATTTCAAGATACTCTTTTTCTGTTTTCATCCAAAACTGATGAAAGAAACAAAGTGCATCTGTAACATGCATTGGCATGGTATGTTCAAAGAACACACCAGGACATACGAAATTCTAGCCATCCTGAATACAGAGAAGAGCTTGGGGGAAACTCAAATCTTATCAGAAAACTACAGTGATAAAAACATCAACGCAAATTACAAATAGTATTCTCATTTATATTTTACTTCAGAATTGCATAGCTCCCGCCGTTCACCATTTAGACAGCTACATCAAGTGCATCTTTTGATATGATCTTTCAGTGAATAAAGTGGGATAAAAACACAAGATCCATTCCGCAGTTAACTGTTTCACAGTGAGAGTGAACAGGATTACACCTCACATACAGTTCTACTCTGTATGTAAAGAACACATGATACCCTGTGGACATTACTGTTCTGCCAACAGAGGCAGACAGAACAGTAATTACAGTTAATTGCATTTTTTTCCACTGGATGGATTTCTACACACAACACCCCCCAACAAAAAGAAAATTTATTTTAATACAACAGAATAAATACCATGTCTTAGGAGCAGAGTAAAATATTACTGCTTAAATTATCACAGATTTTGGAAGTTACTGTAGGGATTTTTGTTGTTGGTTTTTTTGTTGTTTTTGTTTTCTTTAGAACAACCCCATATTATTTCACTATTTCTGGGATAAGAATCTCAGCTCAAGGATATCTAGACTCCATGCCACCACTGAAAATACAATATATATTAATCACAGCAAGAGTGTCAGTAAAAAAAAACCAAAACAAAACAGTATGCCCTCATTTGATAAGCACACGGACATTTTTCATTGTCTTTAAAACAGTGTAAGCCATAGCAAATCACTCACAAGTGCACAGATTACTCATAATACCCAGATATATCAGTATATTAAATTACTTATGAAATTACACGTTGCTGTTGCAACTCTTAAACTTGCAGTCATTTACCGAATGACCTTGCAGCACTTAACATGATGAACCTGAACATGCCATTATGAGACAAACCTACAGGTCCATGAACTCTGAATACATGGATGTTGTTGTAATCCAGGAATATACAGAATCTCTCAAATTCGATTACATAAAGCACTTCTGGTGAGCTTCAAACTTCCTTCATTTCAAATTGCTTCAACTAAAAGTGAAGTCTCATTTTGTTACCAACAACCGCTTAGTGGATAGTCTTCTTACCACCACCAAGACAAAATAATGCATTTTGAAGAAATGCCATGTTTTACTTTTAACATACAGAAATATGCCTTAGGGCTTGCATTAATCATCTCCCAGACATAGTTTTGCAGTGCTCTTTTATTAAATATCTCACAAGCATTTATTTTTTCCTGAAAAATTGTGCTTTTATTAAAAGTATCCTTTTTTAATAAAAATATGCTCTAACCCTTGCTTTCTGGCTATTTGGGGCTGGCAAACACAAACATAGCTTGTCACTTCCATGCAAATTAGTAAAGAATCAAGAGCGTCTGGGCAAAGAATATAAATCTCTTCTAGAAATAAAACCTTAGCTATTGCTTAATTGAAGGACCATTAAAATGACTCTATTTATATAATCAGTCAGTGAGTCCAAAAAATATCTTAAGCTACATTTATGAAGACACAAAATTGTGGAAATTTGTCTGACTTGAAACAAAATGTAAGGCTTTCCTGACAATACCCTTAAACTCATGTACTAGAATTCTGCTTAGAGAGGTAGAAGTGCATTTAATCATCATTTCTGACGGCATGCATTTTTTGTCCACTATCAAGTCGGACAGCAATCCAACAATGGACAAAAAAATTAGAAAGGGGACCCAACTAGGGCAGTGTTCAAGGAGATACCCCCAACAGTGTCAAGCTTGAAATGCCTCAGTGCAGGATATTTAGCCCTGCTCCCACAGGATGTCTAGGCTAGCTTTTCTAATGCCTGTTTCTTCCGGATGTGCCCAAGAGACTCTCTCTTGCCCAAGAGTCTCTCTCTTGCCCAACAGCTTTATCTTTTTTCAGCGTTGAGGAGGTCACCCAGTCATCTTCAGAAAGTCCTCCCTAAATACATTCGGGCTGCAATCACATCAACTTTCTTAACCTTAGTTTCCATCTACGAAATGGAGACAGGAGCACTTTCCTAACCTCAACTTGGCCATTAAGTGAATAAACAGTAAAGGTTGCCCAGGTTCTACAACACTACGGCCACACAGACTGTGTCTTTCTCGAGTAATGCAGAAGACACCCCACTCAGACACATCTCACTGGGATTAAAAACTCTATCAGAAGCAAGACAGAACCCAAAATGACTTTAAAGACAAACACATACACTGATGTAATGAACTGTAAAATAGAAAACCTAATTAAACTATTCTGGATCAAAAGCAAGGTAGTAAATCTCCCTAATATATAAATACTAAAGATGGTAACAGTGACATTCTAGTTTTCCTGACCTTTTGTTGGGTTTAGTGGTAGTTTATAAGCTTTTTGCTCCACCACATTCTATTAATATGGAAAACCTGATTCTGCGTTCGCTTGCTTAGTAGTAGGGCTTTGTGCAATCAAAATAAAGCACTGATGCTGTGTTTTGCCTTATCACTGAACACTTCAGGGTTTTCATCCTTTTGAACACATTATGTGTGCACCCTGGGGGAACGTTCAACAGTTCAACATCGAATACCATTCACTGGCACCTACATATCAAGCAGCTTTGGTTTTTCATGGAACTCTTCCATCACTTGCATCACGAATAACTGAACTTTTTAGCATGCAATATTAACCTGCTTATCTTTGCTAATCAATGTAGCAGAAAAAAGATCATGGAGTTAGCATGCTGATTACTACATTGGATACTCACTGTCCTTGTACTGCACAAAAACTATGAAACATTGCCACTGTCATTAGTCCATTTAAATATTGCTGAAAGTATGTTGAACTTCATATAAGGCAAACATACTAATTTGAATTTGCAATGTTGCATGTTTTAGAAGTTCTGCTTCGTGGTAGGGTGCAGAATGGGAGTTTCCATTATGTTCAGTAATATGTTCTCATCTAATTTACATTATGATCAGACCTCAGCTTTGTTGTTGTGTTTAGACAACATAGTCTGCAATGAAAACTTAGTTCTGTGTTGCCATTCTTTTAATGACTGTCAAAGACAGCTGGCTAGGAGGATACATCACTTGCATACAGTCAAGATACATAACTGCATCAAAGTTGATACATAAGTGATTTCATATGGACTTTTCCATATGACTAGGTCCAAATTTCTGTGTGTGATTAATGTTAGGTTGTTTTCCTAAATTAATGTAGCAACTGCTCAGTTTGGGAGATCTGCCTTTGAATAGTCCTGAAATACCTACCAACAGCGCTGACCATCCCAGAAACGGGAAAACAGAGACAAAGTGATGTTAACATCCTAGATAATGCAAGAATGGATTCAGTTGTAGAAAAGGAAGCCAAAGACTCTTCTAGGACTGCAGTTTGATTTCTCCATTTGGCATTAACAAATCGTTTGCTTCCTTCAACAGAAAATATGCAAAATACTTAATTATTCAGAAGTTATTAACATCCTGAACTCAAGGAAAAAAGCTACGGAAATATAATTATGTATATTCAACAGTGCTGGCCTATTAGGTACATAATATGCATTTTTTAATATTGGTTAACTATGATTCCAATCTCTTGGGTAATCAAAAAACCCATGAAAAACACACATCTGAAATATTTACCTGAGAGAACAGAATTAGAATCTTTACCCATAGAAAATATTGTACATTCTTTACAACGTTTGTCTAGTTCTCCTGTTGCCCCTGTCCACTGCAGCTAACCATCATAAGCCTTTGCCACTTCGGGAGCAACAGTCAAAAGATCAAAGTTTTGAAACTTTAAGCAAAGTTTAATCTCCTTTTTTTGGGGTTTTTTTTTTTTTTTTTGGTTTTTGGTTTGTTTTTTTTAAACTTCAGTAGTTAATTTTCTGATTCAGAAAGCTGTGTCATACTCCCATCTGTCCAGAAAGGCCTGTTTGAAACTACCTATCCTACACATTATTCATACTTGTTATTAAAAAATGCACATTCTGTTGGTTTTAAAAAACTTGCGCAATATGGGGAGTCTAGTATATATTTCTTTTATTAGACTGTGATAAATCCTCAACTACCGTTTCTGCCTTGTTTTCTCAACCCTAAGCAAAGAAGTGTGTGCTGTATCTCAACCTTCAAACCAATGTTGAACTTCATTCCTTCCTTCAAGTACTCATAAGGAACAGTCAAGGAGAAAAGAAAAGGAAGAGCAATTATCGTAGAGCTGAAAGCTCCCCAAACTGGTGCCAGGCAGGGAAAAGCAAGGAAGCGGGCACAGAGCAGCTGGGCAGAGCTGCTCCCAACTCCTCCGATCCCCCGAGGCCAAGCAGGTTCTGGGGCAGGCAGGAGGAGAAAACACCGAGACTGCTGGCCAAGAGCTTCTGCTCGTAGCATGCAAAGACACTCTTGTGCTCCCCAACAGGTCACCCGTTGTTCAGCAACTGTCCCATAGCCTTGGCCTGCCCAGGCAATGGATCACAAGGTTGTAAAAGCATCTTAAGTAGCCTTTGTGTTTTGGCTGTTTAACTAGATCTAAGGGGGAGTAGTGGTGGTAGATATTTTGGGAATATTTAAACCAGACACGAGCTGATTTTCCTCAGCAAGAGCAATGCCCACAGCAACAGCCTCTCCCCTACAAAGAGGTGAGTGCACAGCCTGGCTCATGGGATAACAGCTTAAATTCTGCCCTAAGCAGGCACCCCAACCGAGTTACTACTGTGGTGGTTCAAGCAAGAGCCCTGTGCTCACAGCCAAGCTCCTTGGTCAATGCTGCCATGGCTGCCAGGCTTGGCTCCCCGTTCTCATGCGAGGGGTGACATTCCGCTGGACTTTGGACCAAGCCCGCGGCGCTGGGTCGGCTCCCCAGGTCTGCCAGCAGACTTCACCCCCATGGCACACTGGGAGTTACTGCTACTCGTGTCTCGGAGACGCTACTGAGATGCCGAGCCAAGATTTGACTAAGAATCCATGGAACGCTGCCTCACACCCAGAAAAACAGAAGGGACAGAGTAAGCCCTCATTCCCACCCTGAGGCACACTTATTAATGCGGTATACCGAGTGCTACCTGCTAGCTAGCCAACAGCAATGAGATACCTCACCGAATGAGACGCAGCAGTAAAATCAGCCCGACTCTGCTGATTGATGAGGAAATCTGGTGGGCTAACATAGTCTAAATCTGCTTTTCCTGAGGACTTTCAGCACCCAGCATGGTTTGCGCAGCTTGCAACATGCGTTTTCTCTGGCACTGAGGCCTCTTAAGGCTAGGTGTATGCTGTACTCAGCGCTACACAAATGTACAGTAAGAAACATTAACTGTGCCAGTAACAGACCCTGCCTGCTCTGCCCAGTTAGGCAAAGCGCTGAGAATCAAAGAGGAGCATTAACTTGCCAAGACTCGCACAACTACTTGGGTCGCAGAGCTCACCGTGTTCTCCCAGCTCTCCCAAGACCGGAGCTGCCTTGTTTCTGGGTCACACTGTCCCCCCTCTCACAGAGATTATTTTCCCCAAGGAAGGCGCATTGCGAATGAAGTAGGTGTGCAGAACACAAGCCCCGCAAGCACTTTTAAAGCCTAGCCATATTTGGCAAGCAGTCATGATCCCATAGCCCCAATAAACCTTTTTCATTAGGGAAAAAAAAATATTTCAACTTCTGCCTGTGTCCTTATCTCTAAATTTAATGAAGAAGCACATCCTTTTCTGCTGTTTTCCAAGTCTCTTTGATCTTATGATTACGTATGTGCTGGTTGCTTGCCATTATATAGAGTCTGAATAATGTATATCGATGCTAGATAGCTCCAAGTACACTATGTACCCTGGAATAAAGAGGAGCTACACTTTATGTAACAGGAATCTTAGAAGTGGTTCAAAAATCTTGTGAAGGAGGGAAGGAGAAATAAAGCTATCTCATGGTGATTCCATGCTTGCTCCATGCCTGCACAGCCCTAAATCACACAGGGTTGCACTAGGAAAAAACAAGCAAACAAGAATTAAGACAAAAAAAGTGAACACTACTGCCCGTCTCCTTTTACACCACTTCCAGTTTGGAGGTATCCCCCCATATGAGAGATGTACTTTTCTAATTTTGATGTCTCTCCCTTTATTATGATGGTTGAAAAATAAGCCAGAAAAGTAGAAAGGATGGTGGGTTTGGGGATGGTGGGGTCTTTTTGGGTTGTTTGGTTTGGTTTATTACTTTCCCCGTTATTTAATTTGGACTCCATTCTGCAAACGGTCCAGGACCCAGCCTAAGTACTTGCTGTAACTGTAGGAAAGGCAGGAAGCAGCGAGAAATCAGTAAGGTCATGTCATTCTCACAGCACTCTACACTTTTCTAAGCCTAAGAGCAAAATACCCACAGCTTCCCAAATTAGACAGACAACCTTACAGAAATGACTTCAGCAGGCACTGAAAATTAATCCCATTTGTATTTAAAATAGTTGGGTGGCTGGGTATCAGCTCTGTCTTGACAAATCATGGTCCTTAATTCCTCGACACCAGTGACTGCAGGTACCTTGCAGACATCTACACGTGGGCTGCTGTGTTGTCACTGTTAAAGCAAACCAAGCCTTATTCGGCTACCAGCGGCAGTGCCTTAATTAGCGTGATGCCTGCAACAACTCCAATATGGAATAATTCTTTACATAACGTATATGCGTATGTATATACATACAAATCCATGCATGCAAGCAACCCAAAGATCATCAAAATTAGTATGCTACTTTCGATTTTAAGCAGCTGCTGTGGACCACGCAGATAGACCAATGGACCTTACCAAACACATACCTCATTCACTTGTTCATCTCCTCCATAGCTGACCAGGAAGGATGCTGAGGGAGGATGGGATGGAGGACCTTGCCATTCACAGGCCAGAACAACCCTTTAACCCGTGCAGCTTACCACTGCAACTTCAGTGCAAGACATTTCCAACCTTAACGAACAAAACCAACTCCTCTCTTTACCTCCGCACCCATAACAAAGCGGAATTCCACGATGCCTTTCCCTTTTAGAGAATTCTGCCCCTTTTGGCTTTGCCATATTCATTTGCTAACTCACCTTTTCCCTTGTACCACACACCTCTAAACAGATGTGGTACAAATACACTCTCACTGAATATATCCATGTACCAGGACACATGGCCAAGTAATACGAAATATTCACTACCTTTTATTCAAACCAGTGTATCCACCACCCTCCATTCACTTCAGACTTGCATTTAATTGTTTGTGTTTTTCCCTCTAAATCAAGATGATGGAAGCCCCCCCTCACTGATGTGGTCCTATGGTCTTTAAGGGAAAGCTACTATACAACAAATACAGAGCGAGAAATTTCCTTTTATTAGCACTGCAACTATTGACCTCAGAATTAAGTTAAATCCCTGATAATACTAAACTTCCTAGTAACATCAAATTAGATTCTTCTCCTCCCTATCCACATTAATATGAATACTTCGCACAGCTCAGGTATGGTTCCATTTACAACAAAACCTGACGGACACCATAATAGCGTTAAACAGTTTTGGGGAAAGATTTTAAACAAACCACGTTGCTAGAGTTAGAAAGCATTAAAATAATAGTGTTTTATAAATTATTAATGTAAATGTTCAAGATAAGTTGGGTCTTTGCCCATTGCAATTCTATATTAGAAAGGAAGGAGACAAAAATGTTTCAGGGCATCACTGGACCTATTTTGGCACAATAGTTTGCAAAAAATAATCAAATGGGGTTTTTTATTACTACTTGAAGCTTGACAAAATGTTTTCTGATTTTTCTTTTTCTAATGTCACTAAGACAGCTGGGGAGGGGAGACACGTACAACATATTTCTATGTGGTATTACCCAGACAATGATTACTTTTAAAAATCTGAAAATGACTACTTATCTTAGAGAAGCGGGGGGGGGAAGGAGGGGGGGAGATCTGCAGTTAAAACAGGCACGAGCTCTGAAAAATGGCAATTTTGGAGTTTTTCAGCTTTAATAATCTTTACACCACTATGTTCCTTTTTATTGTTTAATAGCTCGCACATAAATTCAGAACACAGAACAAATTGAAATACTAATTTTCAAAATACCAATCCTCCCACTATCATGGGAGATAAAGTATTTTATCTGATAATTTAAAGAGAAAAATGCTGCAAGCCAAAAATCCAAAGGAAATTCTACCACCAATTTTTACCTTCTAAGGCTGGCTGTCTCTCATTTGCTTTTACATCCATGATGTGCCAAGTCTCTAAAGGATGCTTATTTGCGAAGCTTTCATTAGGAAGGGTACAAATTTAGATACACTGGAAACCTAAGATTCAGGATATGCACAATTTCACAAGCAAGTGGTGCTATTCAGGACCTTGAAAAGAAAGTGGTGCGTAAAAATAGATCTGAAACACAGACAGGCAAAACAGGCTACTTCTGTGAACGATCTGTGCTGTAACTTCTCTGTACACACATACAAAGATTTAAAGTGCTGGAAAAAATACTTTTTGGCGTCCTTACTGAAAGAATTTATTATTAACACTTCTGAAGACCAAAGAATGGCATCATTATTATAGTAACGCATCTCTCAGCTGCATGTTTTGCACTCTGTTCCACACTGCAGCAAACACAATACACTGTAAACAGACGTTTCAGAATGATTATGCAAAGAAAGGACAACCTGCTGGCTTGGGCGAAGACTCACACACCAGAAGTAGTGACCTGCGCTACAGAAACTTCCTGTCTGACATCTGACAAATCTTGTCTTCTGGCCTCTAGACCCCACCTGGAACTCCCAGTTTTACCTGGCTATCATATAGCCTCAGGGATGCATAAAAGGTTATACAGACTAAAGACTTGAGTACCCAGATGCTACTGTCATTAAAGGTTAAGTAAATGCTAAAGTGAAAGAGCCACATAGAAAAATTATCAAAGACTATAAACCTGAATAGAAAACAAGAAAATGTAATGTAGTCGCAGGTGCTAGAACAGAGCGGAGCTAAGTCCCTGCACAAATAGCAGGCAGCCAGCTCCACAGTCAAAAAAACCCCCAACTATTCCGACATTTCCAGACAGGGGCTATATGCACTGATTCAAACCATTTTACTTGAACCCACAGCAGTATCCAGCAAAACACCTATTACCTTCAGCAAGAGGGGAAAACAGACTTCTGTGCTTAGCAAAAAGTAAGGCTGCTGAGAATATAGAAAAATCACTCTTATTTCCTGTGCCTATCAGTGTTAGCATCGGTTGCAAGGACTCATTTACACACAAATGGGCTTGCATAATTTTATTATGTAGGGATCCTGACATAATTAACTATTAAATCACACAGATGAGCAGAATTGTGCTTGCAGGCCAGCTAGCTTTTCCTGAATTATAATTAACTAAAATATTATTGAATAAACACTGCAGAAAAAACATGATCGGTGTTTGCTGCTGCTGTGTCTTCTTAGTCATAAAGCTGATACTTCAAAATTACATCATATTAATTAGGAGTATGGTGACAGAGGAATAAATCACCTGTTGCAAAGCCAACCTTGTTGCCTTGAAGCGAAAGTTACAAACTATACTATTACTAAACTAATTATTCAAGACACAAAATCTGAAAAATCAGTAGACACAGAACTTTATTTTCTAAATCTGAGTTAAAGAGACTACAAAGAAACCATCCAGGTCTTCAACCTTTTTCATGGTGGAATACATTGGAGTACAATACTCTCTAATTCACACCAGGAGACAAACGCAGCTTCAGAAGAAAGCTGCCTCTGTAGGACCTCTCAAGGGATTTGAAACAGCTTGCATCAAATGCAAATTTCATAAATTATGCAGGGATACAGCCCAAGCACACTCATTCTTTAATCTACACCATGAAGGTAACTGTCAAAGCAACTCAGTGGGAAAACCATGGAAGGATTTTTTGCTTTTTGGCTACCAACATCATGAAGGAAAGCAAAGTGGAGGAAGGCTGTCCAGGCTGGTATTACAAGTCTTCTACTATTACACAAACTTGACTATCACCCCCAGAAAAAACCATTTTGAAATCTAGTTGTAGATTGAGGCAAGGTAATTCCTCTATCCAAAAATCCCTAGAGAGTTTTGGAAAGAAAAAAGCAGCACAAATAACTCTGTGGGAAGGATGGACCTCAGGCTTTGTGAGCAAATCTGATCTTTCATAATGTAAAAAGAATATATGGATATATATCATTTGAGAGGTATTAAAACAAGTACAAGTTAAAAAAATAAATGGCTAGAATTTTATGAAACAATTTAAGAAACAAAAGTCTATAGCACATTTAGAAACAGCATCTCGTTTAACTACCCATAACCCATGACCTTGGCACCTGCCTGTTGTTTGGTGTCATTCTTCTTTTTTAATTTTGGTGTTAAAGGACTACAGAGTCCATGTGATCAGGGCTCTCAACTTCTTTAATGTAGCTGGAGGTGCTATGAAGATGAGGAGACACTGAATGCTAATTAATTCTGTTTTGGAGGGTCAGCTTTTAGTTAGATAAACACAGTGATGTGATCACCAATAAGCACTGCCTGCAATGGCAAGGACCCCCAAATCAGTGGGGCGCTACCTTACATCAATTTCAATTAGCCAGACTGCACAGTCATGCCTGGCCCTTTGAAGGCATTTAGACGTTTAACTCGAGGAAATCAACAGAACTAAGGAATTCAAATACCTCCAAAGGTGTCTGACCAACTGATTTCTCCAAGCTCACTCAGTGAAGTCAACACAGAAAACTCCAATTCCACCCCAGTCACAGGATTTTACATCTTTTCTGTGAGAACGTCAGTGCAAACCAGGCTGGATAAAACTGATGTAGGGACTGAGGAGTTTTTGTCACAGTGAGGAAGATGAGGGGGAAATTACTTTAGTGTGTAGGGCCTCCCATGCTACCTCACTAAATAATTCAACTTCTCACCCATTTGGGTGAACAAGGTGTTATAGATTAGTCAGTTGGTTTTATAAAGATCACACTTTAATAGCATGGAACTCTGCTTCTAACAGAAAAAAGAAATTGTGCCAACAGTTTCATTATTTTATTACATCCTATTTAAGTTCCGTAAAGCTGCTGCAAAATCTAACCTAATCAGCTACCCTCATGTAACTTACATTAACTGCATCCGCCAGAAAAAGCAGTTTTTACAAGATTTTATTACAGGAAGAACAAACTCTGAGCTTCTCAGTGATCTTCAAAAAAGCTTCTTCAAAAAAGCCTCTTAATGAAAATCTTTCAAGCTATGTATTTAGATGTCCTTTATAAAAACATTAAAATAAAAACGAATTAATCTGTGCTGCATAGTCTTGACATAACAAATTTAGATGCAAAACTGACTAACTGTATATAAAAAGAGGAGCTGTCAATGGACCACTCAAAATGGAAAGTAGTATCAAGTGGCACTGCAAGCTGTTCCAGTCAGTCTTAATTAATGACATTCGAGAAAGAGTATGCTTATTTGCAGATGACAAAGGCAGCCAGAAGAAACTCAAAATGACAGAGATTATTGGTAAATTGCCTGAAAAGAAACCTCTGTGAAATTTAGTACGGGACAAATCCAAGGTGGAAGATTTACACCGAGAGACTCAACTGTGCAAACACAGGACGAAGACAGCGGTGGAGCAGTAGTGCTTTAAGGATGAATTCTCCCAGGAGTGTATCAAAAGCTGAGTATAAAGCATCAGCGTTTTCAATACTATTGCAAAGACATAAAGCACCGACAGCACGTGACAACCTGAAAAACACCTGAAATCATCCTTCCAACCTGCTTTACATGGACAAGGTCTTTGCTGGGTTCATTAGACCAGGGTTAGGTAATTACTTTTTAGTAATACAGGCACCAACTGAATAGAGAGAACAGCAGCTACCAGAATTATCTGAGATCTAGAAATAAAGAACATAAGAAAGAAAATCTACTCAAAAATTAAGCCTAGAAAAAAAAAGTCTGATTTCCTAAGGTCCTTTCTATGTCTTTTTTTTTTTAAAAAATGAAAGGCTCACAATAGGTTTGGGCTGGTTTAAAAAGACTGGAAGTGATAGGAAGAGAAGAGAATAAAGAAATTAGCAGACCAGGGGAGGGAGGGGGGAACACAACCAACACATCACATCAGGGAAATTAAGGAGGATCCTGATTCAAGGAGACTGTCACCTGTCAATAACCTTTTCCTATTTAAAAACAGGAATTATTTCACATTAGCTCCTTTCATAACTGGAGCTTTCATAACAGTAGCTGCAGCATATAGACACAGGCAAGGTCTTTTAACCCAAACTTTCAAAATGTATTGGGAAATAAGCATGATTATTCCTTAATAACAGGTCCATTGCTTTAGAATGCATTGCTCTTCAGAATTAAAATTGCACATCCCATGACAATTTCTTTTTTCTCAGGTAGATGCCAGAAGTTTGGCATTTTTCGAAGTGAAGAAAATGGAATTGTGGAATAAATGAAGCTGCTCCCTTCTCCTGTGTTTTCGTAGGCAAAGAAGCAATCAAGCAGTACTCACAGATTTAAGGTACCTGAAGGACTTTTCCCCTAACAGCACATCAGCCATATGCTGATGTCTGCACCTGGGTAGTTTTCTATCTTTCAAACTTAGCCACCCAAGTAAAGCCTTCATCTCACTTCAAAAATTAGCAGTTGAGCATCCCAAGCATTAGGACTGTGTGTGTTTAATGAGGAAAAAGATTGAGCAGATATGAAAAATAAATTGTCCTACTACTACAGACGATGTTTCACACTGAGGTAAACTGAGAAATGATTGGAAAATTTTGTCCAATTTTCTGTCTCTGTGAATGGCATTGTCAACCCTTGGGAGCCCTTCACAACAACCAAATACAGTAAAAATGAAATTTGTACTTACATTTGAAAAGTAACCACTGTTTTGAAATGGCAACATAAAGAATTTATTACTTACATTTCACAGTATTTTAAATGCAGAGACATTGCAAACTAATAGAAACACAGTCTTCCTTACACTGGCCACAAGATTTTTCCCTGTTTTCCAAGTACCATGCTGTATCACTTCAAGGCATTTTTCCTTCATTTCAGAGGTTTTGCATTCAATATTCTGAAGTGACACAAGGTACAATTGACCAACCTCAGATAACACTTTTGGAGAGTCTAATTCAGTGTATTTTAAAGGTTGTATTCTGAAACCCTTAGAATACATCCAGATTCCAAAATATGCATGACTTCTAGGATGACTGGACTAATCACTAAAGATTCTTTCACAGTAGTTTGTGAATGGTTATATTTTCCTCAGCTAACTTAGTAGTCATGTGTTTGCAGATGGATGAAGAATCAAATTCTTTTAGATGTGCTGTTTTCAACTCATTCACTGTTCTCTTCGTAGTAATAAAAGCTGTCCCCTACTTTAATCCAGATAAACGAAGCATAATTTACTACTAGAGCATGTCACAAGTGTGAGAAAAATAAATAGAAAACATTTGATTACATACTGAAAAGCCAAATAAAAGGTGAATTCAAATTGTCTGACTAGTCTTTAATTTTCTTTGGAATAGCTGTATTTAGAAATTTGTATTTTGGCGCATTTTGTCTTTGTATTCTGCAAAGACCAAATACCCTTACATAAATATCCTAGGTAATGCAATAAAACAATCATATTTAATTAGAAGGATTCAACTGAGACACAGCAGCAGATTTACCTTGGAAGAGGCACATTTTGGAAACTGACTAGGCTCAGCTCTGATGAATCAAATAATAAAAATTCAGCACTCTGCAATAATAAGTCTCTCCTGTTTAATCTTTCTCTCTTGTGCTATTCTCTAATAAGCAAAACTGAAAGTCTCCCTTGAAAATATCTGAGACTAAAACATGTCCCATTTGTGCTTTTGTGCACAATACGGAGTTTCTTCGTAGAATAAACTACTTAACTTGAACTTCTTTATTCCATTTTTTATGTGAAAGCCTGATGGCATAAGCAAAACTAACCTTTATGCTTTTAATTTATGCGTGATTTTGTGCCCTTAACTCTTCTTCAATTGCAACACAACTGCTAAGCATTTAATCAGAAAAAAAGGATGTACAGCCCTGCATTTGGCGCCTTGTATATTACAAATTTGTCCACAGTGGTTTATTTTTTCCTGCTGGAATACTCAAAATGTTGGATGAGAATCTTTTCTATCTCTTTGCTTGGATAAAGCCAAAACTAAATGAGGACTGCAATCTGCTGGAGCCTCCACAATCAGCAACAATAATAAAAATACTGATATCTATATTAATTTCAAAGAGTCAGAAAGAAGCTATTCTTCTAGGATTTGTACATTCACATTTGCAATAGAAGAGTATGCCAGCAACTGCTGCTTAAAGAAGAGAAAAAAAGGAAAAGGAAGAAATGGGGCATGGGGATTGCCCTCAAAACCCAGCACGTACATTTGCTTCTGTGGAAGGAACATTAATTCTACAGTTTACAAGAAAGGATTTTATCACTTTAAAAATTATGATATTTTAAATTAATTGATTGTAAGATTTTAAAAGGACTATAAAGAATATTATGTTTGACAGTTATTGTAAGGGCATAATAGTGAATCACCAAATTATAAGCATCCATGAGACAGGCATTTAGCTCAAGTCAAAAATATACCCAACAGCACGGGTGACAAGCTACACGTAACAAAAGCACCAACACTCTAGACCTTTATCAGAAAGCACAGAAGACAGAACGGGTAGACCACACAAAGGATAGAGAAGCGATCAGCATCTTGGACTCACACTTGTCACAGGAAACTTGTCACAGAAAATTCCTGTCCAATATTGGGAGCCAGGCACCCAGTGGGCAGACAGTGAAGTGATAAATTCCTAATAGTCCAGTGAAGCCAAAGGAAAACCTTCCCTCCCGACAAGTCTGGGTATCGGCACAGTCCTGAACTGGACATATCACAGCTGTGCCTGTTGGCCCTGAGAGGAAGGGTGATCCTCCAGCTGCTTCCCATGCCCTCCCCAGACACCTGACCGGGCTCTGGAAGGAAAAACAAGGCAAGCAAGACTTGATCTGGAGATGACCAAAAGAAGGGGATTAATACAATAGCCAGGAATGCAGTAAACTAAAAAAAAAAAATTTGCAAATTTCAAGCCCTTTTAGGAACACGAGTAAATCAAAACACGCAGCAGCTCTGATTCATCGCAGTAGGCCAGGCTGCATTGGAAGGAAAAGGAGGAGTAACATCTGCGAGAGGACAGCGAAGGTTTAAGAAATGAACTCTGGCGTAACTGGCAGAATTACCACAAGAATCAATCTTAGTTAATCATAAGGGGCACTGTTGCTGGAGACTTTGAAAATGAAGGACAAGGAATCTGACTTGGGCAACTCTGAAAAAAGGAAGCTGATGAAGGAAGTGACAAGCCAAGTGAGCAGCTGAAAAAGCTTGAAGCACGTGGCACGGAGACTGGGAAGATCAAATCATAACACACGCAATCATCACAGCATGACCTACAGTTCTGAGGGCAGGCAAAAAAGAAAGATCAGGTGTGGCAACTCAACCAGCTGATATCACATACCTGTATCTTTTGATACAGTCCAGGGACCAGGAGAAAGTACCAGTCAAGGATGACACTCAGGTTACAGGTTAAAAGTGATGGGCTGGATGATGAATTAATCCTCTGCAAAAAGGCAGCAGGAAAGGCATGGCTAACAAGGTTTAGGAGTGCTATTTTAGCTACAAATAGGAAGCTAGAGTCCCACAAGGTTTTTGGTTGGCTTTTAGAGAGAGATGGGGTGAAGGCAGAGTTTGATCCAAAAAAGGAGAGAGGTCCAGGGTAGAGGGACCAGCTCATTACCAGCAAAAAGAGCAGTTCTACAGTAAGACATATAGATTCAAAGATCAAGGAAAAGATCTTGGAGGATCCACAAAAAAAGATGGAACCAGCACTGGAAAAAAAGAAATCCTCCAAAGAGAGTGCTAAAACAACCACTAGGAAAAGAAAATGAAGGCAGTCACTCTTGACTTTTATGCTAAGTTTTCAAGAAAAGAAGAATAGTAGCCCTGTAGTTCTGCTATGTAAATTCTATTTTCCACATTTTACTGTATTCTTAACACATAGTAGACTTTTAGAGTCAACATATTCACCACTATAACTGAAAGCTATCGGGGCAGGAGAACAGGGTAAAAGGACATTTTTTTAGTAATTAGACAGAGCTGAGGGATCGCTGGAGCTTTTTGCAGTAGTGAGACATAGTATGCATTATGAAGCCAAAGAATTAACACAATTAATACCCCTAAATCTATCAAACAATGAAACAGCTAAAAGATCCCACAATAATTCGAATTCTCATCTGAAGACTTGAGAACCCTTGTATAGGTAACACAGGTAATGACCCTATGACAACAGTGCTACATTATAATAATAAAAAGAAGAAAAGCACGTAACCCTACGTGTACTAGAAGCTTCACATTTGAATCTTTCTACTTGATTTAAAAAAAACCACAAAAGAAAAACAACAAAACAAAATAAAACCTAAAAAAGTTTGAAATAGAAGCAAGAGGCACAAGAAGAATAACATTAAAAAGTTTTCTCTTTTTTTCAAATATTTTAATTGTAGCACTAAAAGACAATTTTAACCTTGAATTTTTCCTGTGGTTCTCAACCATACCAATTAATATTTTTATCTGATTAAAAGGTGTGTAAGAGGCATTTACAAGAATGCATTTTGGTCAAGAAGTAATAGTTACAAGAAAGGGCTGGCAAAAGCAACAAACTCTTCATTAATACTTAAAAGGAAAAAAGCTCATCTCCCATCCAAACAACTGGTCTTTTTTAAAGTTATGAAAAATAATGAACAGGACATTTTATTTATGACTAACAGAGGCAGGACAGCTTTACAGTTGACATTACTGGAGAAGCTCTGTTCAAGTAAACCATATGAAAAATTAATTCTCCCTAAACATATCTCATTTAATACATCCATTTATACATTACATTAAACAAGCACGCACCGATCCCTGAGCTTGTGCTCACACCGTATCTCAGCTTCAGAAAGATTCAGGGCAAAGAAAATGCTCAGCGGCAGTCTGATTGGGTTTGACTGCTGTCTGACCACATATTTGCAAAAATAAACATACTTTGTAGGAGTCGGAGAATAATTAAGTGTCCAGATGCCCATTCAATTCTTACCCTCTGGCAAGCTTGATCACTCCCACGCCATGTGCTACGCGGGCACATTTCCACAGAGCTTGAGGCTAGGACCAACAACTCACTGCCAGACAGGCTGCTGAGCAGAGGGCAACTACTCTGTCATTGCCAATTATATTTGAATTTGAACTTGTGATCTCAAGGTGAAAAGCTTCATATCCTGTCGTCAGTGTATTAAAATTATTTACTTCTTTAAATATAGGAACACTAACATAAATGGCAAAGGCTAGTGACAAAAACATTGTGGAGGAAGGGGTCTGTAAAGTCATTGCCACAAAATTTGATGCACTGTAATGTACCTTTTAGTTACTCTCTTGCTCTGCTGCTGGTGTTCTTGTGGTATCCGCTGCTCTTGTGGTATCTGCTGCTCTCACCGTAGGGTAATACAGATGATGTATGCATCCTGTCTTTTTTAGCTCAAAAGATTAAAGAGCAAATATGCCTTATATTTTACTAATTATCACAAAGTACAATCCTGACCAATTAAAGTGAGTTTGTTTTTTTTTTTAAACTGCTGCACGGCTTTATTACTGGCAATTTAATTATTTGTCACTAGTTTCATTCTTAAAGAGTGACAAATCTATGTGTTATTCTAAACTTCTGTATTTTGCAATTAGTTTAATGAGACAGTGTTCCTAATTATAAAATGTTTCATGTAATTAAATCCCCAGAATGAGCGAACATGACATAGACACACATCTGTGTGTTACTGTCCTTTATATTATCACAGTACGAGCAACAGTATTACAATAGGATGTCACCTTTTAATTTTGCGCTTTTCCATTATACTCCTCTATAGTATAACACCATGTAGCTACTTACCACTGCTGCTTGGCTTTTACTACAGTGGCTCTCAAATTCAAAACGCAGCCTTTTTTTTCAGACTGGGCTGCAAATTTCTCTTATGCTCTGTCATTACTGGCTTGGTACTCTGTCAGTTTTGTGCAATAAACACTACTGCCTCTAGACACTACCACAAGCACAGCAATTACAGGAACATTTATATATCGCAGAATCACAGCATGCTTGAAGGTCAAAAGAACCTCTGGAGGTCATCTGGTCAAACCCCACTGCTCAAGCAGGGCCACCCACAGTCCGTGGCCCAGGACCACATCCAGACAGCTTTTTAGTATCTCCAAGGACGGAGACTCCACAGCCTCCCTCGGCAACCCGTGCCAGTACTTGATCACCTTCACAGTAAAAAAATGTTTCCGGATGTTCAGAGAGAAATCTCCCACGTTGGTGCTCATCACCTCTGGTCCTGTCACTGAGCACCACTGAAAAGAACCTGCCTCCATCCTCTGTGCGCACTCCCTTCAGGTATTTATACACATTGATGAGATCCCTGATGAGTTCCTGAGCCGTCTTTTCTTCAGGCTGAGCCATCGCAGCGCTCTCAGCCTTTCCTTGTAAGAGAGATGCTCTGGTCCCTTCATCATCCTAGTGGCCCTTTGCTGGACTCCCTCCGATATGGCCATCTCTCTCTTGTCCTGGAGAGCCCAGGACTGGACCCAGCAATCCAAGTGTGGCCTCACCAGTGCTGAGTAGAGGGGAAGGCTCACCTCCCTCGACCTGGTGACGATACTTTGCCTAATACAGCCCAGGATACCATTAGCTTTCTTCGCAGCAAGGGCACATTGCTGGCTCATGTTTAAGTTGGTGTCCACCAGGTCCCTTTCCGCCAAGCTGCTTTCCAACCGGAGGGCACCCAACACACTTTGGTGTATGGGGTTGTTCCTCCCCAGGTGCAGGAATTTAATGGAAGTACTTTCAACATGAAAATTTAACAATAGCCTTTCAGCTAAATAGAACTGAAGAATAAACAGCATGATTTAATACCATGCTTAATTAATTTTCTTTTTTCTCATTAAGACCTCAGAATGCTTTATGGAACAGTCATACATGATCTATTACTTTGTAATGTAAGATCCTATACTTCTCTAGACAGATAAACAGAAAAATTACATTGTTCAATGTGTCTAAGGTATAACTAAGAAAACAGAATGTCACTGCTCCTAGTTCAAAAAACAAGATGATATAGTATAACTATAAATTATGCCTATACATATCAAATTTCTTCTGTATGGGTGAAATACTGAAATTAGCAGTTCCTAATTTCCTTTGTTCCGAGTTAATTCTAAAATTTGGAAAGTTTCTTTATCTTAGCAAAATCAGGAGAAGACTCGAAGAGACCAGCAAATTTCTGCCAACAGAATGAAAGGCGAGCTACAGGATATGAAGGATAAACGTGTGCAAATACAAAGAAACTTAACAACATCACTGTGCGCTGAAGAGCCACTTCCTAACAGAGGCGGCGTAAACCCAAGACTGGCTGTGTCAAAGAGCATCTGAATTCTCTTATCTGTGAGAAACAAGCTGGCTCTGCCTGCATTTACTAGATTATTACAAGACGGTTTTCTCTGACTGCGGTATTTTTAGTGTGTCTTGAGCCCGTTAGCGAGTTTCAAGCAAATGTAAGGAAGAAGTAAAGCCTCAAGATTGCATCGAGTCCTGCAGCTGGGTGACTAGAAGGGTTAGCCTCCAACAGAGAGGGCATTAGTTTTGGTCAGCTATTCTGCAGCTGGTTTGACAATGGCTGGCAGGACCAGCAGCAGGAACACCCCAGTACCCAAACATCCCTGGGCCAGCTTCCCCAGCATCGCTCCTTGCCCCGGAGCCATGAGGAGATAGGTGGGGACCCAGAGTCGCTGGGCTGGAGAGGACACAAAGCAGGCGGTCACTGTTCACAGAGCAGTTTGTGTGCTGTGGTGTGGTTTTAGGGGAGATTGTTTTGATGGTATGTTTAACCGCATATCCAGAATCGTATTTAATAAACTGGAGTAAATGGAAGCAAAAAACCAGGGCAGCCAGCCTCAGAAGACGTTCACCTTGGCCTTCCATTACAGTAGGCAGTACTGTGCTTCGGCTCTCCCAACCACAAGGCAGAGGAGGGCTATTGCTGCTCAAAGCAGCACAAAATCTGTTGCATTATAAATCATACTGCTTATATATGCACGTGTTTTCTTGCTTAGCACCACGGCCATAAAGACTTGAGCAACCGGCCAGTCACCAAACAGCTCAGATGAGCTCTTTTTCCCCATGCAGGTGTCCACATGCAGAAAAATGCAATTTGTCTTTGAAGAAGTATTCAACCCAAGGAAAAAAGCAAGCTTGCAAATCTCCAGAAAGGACTAGGAAGAGACTCGTTACTTTTAACAAACTTTGTAGATTGCAAAGCCATGTCTCACAAACACACATGGAGCCCTGGTTCCAGCACAGGAAGTACCACGGTGGGGTTTTTTGGGGAATGAGACATTGTCGAATGAAGATTGCCTCCTTGCATAGCCTCACTTGACCCTAAATGCAGTAAAAACTGCAACTTTGGGAAAAAAAGGAAAAAAGTGTTCATTACAGTCCACACTGCATAGTAAAAAAACCAAAACCAAACCAAGCATTTTGAGTCAACAGCAGTCGAAATTCACTGACTCAACTAAGGAGTAATAAGAAACAAACCAGAATCTTTGATTTTCAGAAGGACCAAGGAAAATACCAGGACAGTGCAGAAAACAAGTAATCTGCATTCATTAAGTATCAAAATATTAATGAATTAGCTACTGTAAACATGGGAGAAATGTTTCCTGTTAACTTTTGGAACAAATGTAGTCCAGTCAAGAATTTGCCAAGCAAATTCTAATACCCACTCTTCAAAACTGACACTAATGAATTTCCACAATTACTGTGGAAATAGGTTTTTTTTAAAAAAAACAAACCAAACAGCATTTTGCATGCTACAGTACTAAATCAATTTACAAGAAAATACTCACATTTAAAAGGGCTTTTCATTGTATGTTTTACTATTCACATCTGTATTTTGTCATCAAAATACTCCTAGATATCTCACAACCAGCAGGACACATGCTAAAAGCACGTTCCAAGAATACATCCCTCGTTGTGCTTATCCCCTTCTTTCCAATTTTCTTTCATTCCATAATTTAGGCTGGTCTAATTTATGCTATCTGCCAAGAGCCAAAGATGATTTGCTATCTCAGCTATGAGAGTACCACCTAATTCTCTGAATACTGTCACCACAGGAAGATCATACATTAATTCCTGGGCCAACTAAACCTGGCCAACAGGGTAATGGAAGGCCTGTTTAGCATAGGCAGCTGCATAACCCAATACATCAGAGCTAAACCAGCTGACTCAAATGAGTTGTTTTACTGGAAATATACATAAACTTGTGAGAGTCGCAACAGAAGCCATGAGCATTTGCTTGGTGAATGCTGGTTACCAGGGGTAAATTCACTACCTACGCTTCAGTGATCTTGGGGAAAATTCCAGCCTTGTGAGAGTATTGGTGACACCTCAAAGGAAAATCACAGGATTATTTTTTTTCTCTCCTTGAAGGGAAAGAGTGGGGGCTCATAGCTACCAGCATCGGCTAAATCCTGAAAGAGGAGATTTCTTACTTCCCACTCAACCCTACCCCCTTTACAGCTTGTTTAAAGAAGAATAAGCAAGCTAACCGAGATGTTTTCCTCTGCACAACACTGCTTCAAGTCAGCAACTCAAGACACTACTGAAATCAGTGTCTTAAGCAGCCCACTGGTGACACAAACTTAACAAGTCTTGGCAAAGAGAGGTTAAGGAGGGAACATGCTGCCCGCTTGCTTTTAGCACTGAGCATTGGCTCAGAAATGGATGCTGTTCCTGGTCTTTGTTCTTCCTTTCCACGTGTTTCTCTTGTGGGGTGTCTAAGAGAGCTGGACTGTGCTCCAACAGCAGCAGCAGTCACCCCACTCCCTGATTTTTCTTCCTCTCCTCTAAAAGCATTAGTTGGTAGGCCTGCAATATTTTAACCCAAAAATTTTAATTACATCATGAGAAAATAAGTAGATGTCATTATTACAACAAAAAATTAGTTCTGTAATGAATTGTATTCTTTTGTTGGGTTTCTTCCTTCTTAAAAAAAAAATAAACTACATAGATTTCTTTTTTCTCAAACCCGTGATTGGTTACTTTGTCATCAAGTAGACCAAGATCTCAGTTCTCAGACATTTATTTAACAACCAAATCTTGCAGCACTGTAAAACTGTACTTTCCTTTTAGTATCAGCACAACATACCACCTAGTCCCAAAGTTGAAGTCTTTGAAGTCTGGAAGAATGGGCATTGAATGAACTTACTGGAAAATCATTACAATTCTTGGCCTTGCAGCGCACAAAAACAATGCCTTCTAATAAACTAGTACAACAGTAAATCCAACTCAGGAGAAGCTAAAATTCATATTGCAGCTCAGGCAAGGAAACACTTGAATGCAATTGTTTTACTCACACGCAATCATGTATTAAAGCTGGGCAAGGAAAGGCATTTCCACATTGCAGAAGATTCCCAAATCTGTTCTAGCCCCAGTGTGAAATGAAAATCAGAAATTTCAACTTAGCCACTGAAGGGAGGGAAAGAGTACGTCTGCAGGACAGTTCTACCATTGCTGGCTCTGAAAAACACACACCTGGCAGTACCCTGACAGTTAGATTAGTAAGGGGAGAAAAGACAGAACCATATTCCAGAAAGGTTCCTGTCTCCTCAGACAGGGAGATAGGAGAGAATGCTGCCCCATACCAACAGTCCCCCACCAACACCCAGCGGTCCCTGAGGTACGTAACAATTTTGGACCTTTATGGAATTCCATCTAAAGACCATCCGAATTCACCAATGAGGTCTAGCCAAATTACCTGGATCCTGAAATGAGGTTAAAGCATGATAAAGAGGGAAAGACAGTCTTTTCAAACTAAAATTTGAGTCAAGCATTAGCGCACTTTGTTTCTCCTCCATTAGAAAAAAGAGACAAAGTTGCTCCATTATTTATATTTAATCAATCATTTAAAGACACCCATTGTGTCTATTTATAATTCCAATGTTTAAAACTAAATATAGCGCACTGATTGCTTCTTGTCTTTTTCAAGTACCACACAACAACATCTGGGAGTTTATTGGGGGGCGGGGGGGGGGGGAAGAAAAAATCAATAGAATCTATAAACTCAGAACCCAAGTACCTCTGAATTGAGGATGATGACGCTGACTGGTAGTTAACAGGACTTCCAATCTTGGTTTGTGTCCACTGGGGTGTGACCCCTCCAGTGGTCTCCAAGTACAGTACAGCACAGAAGAGCAGAGAGGAAGCCCCCCGGGAGCATACAAAGATGGAGGGGAGAAGGCAGGATAACCAGGGAGAGATTGTAATACCGTGTTTGTAGCCAGCTGCTTCTTTCTCTTCTTACTCCCTTGGTCTTAACAGTATTTCTACCTCCAATCTTTTTGAGGAGGGTTATTTCCTCTCTACTATACTATCAGAAAAGGCATGTCTGACATCCCACCTCTGTGAGAACAGCAGTCGATACGGTTCCCTATTTCCAGGAATATTTTTGAAGAAAACGTTGCCTCCGGAGCTCCTACTTACATTTGGGATACTACTGCCACGGAAGCAAATGGCTAATGACAAACAAAGCAGGAGCAAGTTTGCTGCTGGACAAGACTGCTCCAAGGCTGTCTCTAACTGCCAACGGGGACAGCACGGCTCTGCTCAGCCCACCAGACCTTTCTCTTCATGGTCTCTTCCCCAGACCCCTCCATACAGCTCTAGAGGGTGGCTGGTGAAGGTACTGGGAGCTCGCTTCTCTCGGGGCGGGAGAAAGCCGGCTCACCTTCCCGACGACACCACACACTGTTCTGGCGCGGCTGCCCTGCCCTCTGCAAACATCCCGTTTCCCCATCAGTACCATTCCTAGCTGCTACCTGTTCCTTTGCGGGAACAATTCCCGTGCTAATGAAAAGGCACAGAGCAATTTCTTACGCTTCACGCATTAAAAACGCATTGACTCCCCCATGGGTTCATCACAGTAGAAAGTGAATCCAATCCATGCCGTTTGTCGCTTAACACACACAGACACACATAACCCTGACATCCTGAATGCACCAACTACTGAAAGAAATAAGCATATCAATGGGGGAGGGAGAGGGAGAGACAGGGGGAGAAAGCCCCAGTTAAGACCACTTTTGCAAACAACTCAAATCCTGGTCCCTCTCTAAAAATTTACTGAAAGCTACAGCAATCACAGGGAACTTTTGAACAGCCTTGCTGTTCACTCAGCCTGCTCTCCGAGTAATAATCGGATACAGTGAAATGAAAGAAAATAACAAATAAAACTAAGCAAAGACACTAGAAGTTCCGCATCTCAATTGAAAGTATCAGCTGAAATAAGCCTGCCTTTTCTAATAAAGTCATTACTTTAAAGGGACTTGTAGAATCCATTTTGGCCTTAGTCGAAGCACCCTCATGTTCAGACGATCATCTCCACAGAGCTTCTCAGGCCAGCTGCACCCCAAGATAATGAAACAGGAGCTCATCTGGATGTTTGGCATGTAAAAGCATAACTGATCTCCTGACACCTTAATAGGATATAAGGCTTCTATCGGATTAAAACAGGTTTGTAACTAAATACTGAGGTGAGGTTGTACGTGGTGCGCTAGGAAGATGAGGATAGTGGGTACACCGTATGTCTGCTTGGCAGTTCTGCCCATCCAGCATGACAGTGCCCATCTCACAGAAGGGTTCATCCTTCTTCCTGAGAGGTGAGGGAGGACCCTAAATTCCATTTAAGGGGTTATGACCATCCAATTTAATGGGAAAGGTGGATTTCAAACCACAAGGTCACCAACCATTTGCTCTCAACACAGTGGCTGTGTACCAAAACACTGCCTCCACACCCCCTCTTCTGGTCCTTGCTTTCCAGCCCTCCTGAAGCAGTACATGTTACTTGTTATATCCTCCTGAGTCCCCCTCCTGAATGACTAGATCCCCATCACTATCTGCAGCAATAACTGCCACTCAAGCAGTCCCTACTCCAAAGCACAGTCCATGCAATGTCAAGGTGTGAGCAGAGCAGAATAGAGAAAGTCAATGCTACAAGAAGTGAAGTTTCACCAAAATGGTGAGTCTCGCTTGAGAGTAAGGCAAAGAAATGAGTTAAATCCATAATTTTTTTCTCTCAAACTATAAGATTGCTTATTTGACTTAATAGTCTATGCATTTTTCCAAATAGAACAACTGTTGTCAACTGCTTATAACTTCATTAGGATTTTGTAAACTAAGTAGTACTCCTGGTGTCATTTTCCAGCCTGAGAAATATGGATAACTGCGATGAGCTGCGACTGAGTGAAAGGGTCAAGTAATTTCCTAGTTGAGATTTTCCTTATTTCTCAGTGAGGTAAGCAACAATTGAAGGAAGGAAATGCTTAGGCATGACATTTCAGAAGTCAGAACCTGTTCTTGTAAGGCAGAAGAACAGTGCAATTCAAAACCAGGAAAACCACATATAATTACAGGTCAAAAAGCTGAAAACATTGGGGGGGGAAGGAATCAAAACAGTAACAGTTTAAAAGACAAAAAAAAAATACCAGAAACAACTAGAACAAACCTACATATATAAGCAGAAAAAGTAGAAAAATTAACTTAATTAAATTTGACAGGGCATCAAAACACCACGATAAAGGGATGTATTGTGTATCGAAAAGATCTGGTTTTTTTCCTTTAGGAAATAAGTATGCCAGATTTTAACTTAAAAAAGGAAAAACAAAATAAATTTGCAGTCCTTTTTTTAAACAGTATTCATGTTTAATGAATATATTTTGGCAAGCTAGTGGGCTATCTGTTCAAATCAGTGGTTCATTAAACAAGACTACTTTAATTATTCTTAAAATAACACTGCTGTGTTTATATATTAAAAAGATTTATCAGTGGAGAGCATTATTATTTCCAGATTACAGGGCATATATTGAAGGCTTCAGGAACAGCAGAATGAAAATAAATATGAACTAGTTCAGTCTTATTTACATGAAAAAAGTTTACAAGATGTTCACATATAGTAAGAAGAGTGCAGATCCTTCTGCCATTTGCACCAGTAACCGTTTTTATGTCTGGTATAAAGGCTAGATAATTCACACACACACACCCCTCTACTTACTACTAAGTCTCCTTTAATTCTATTTCAAAATAAACTCTTCATATTCTCCTAACAGGCACAGCAACTAGGCTGTCTTTCAGTTTCCTTCTCTTCTATAGCTCCCCAGCAACTAACTAATTGCTAACTTCCCTAGCAACTAATTAACCTAACAATACTGCAGCAAATATCAACCATGATACTTAAACCTGAAATGACCACTCAGAAGTATACGGAAGTCATGCTACGCAAAAAGCAAAACAACATCAAACGGAGACAGTCTAGACTTCAGACTCGACTGTGGCTCTTCAAGAAGATGCAAACAAAGCAAAAGGCATCTGAGCTTTTACCAGACTGCAGCTAGCCATAAATATGGATCTGATAATTTGGTACACGCTGTCCAAAGTCGTACAACATTCTACAATTACGCATATTAAGAACACGCAGACTTCATCAATAACTAAGCCATGTACTTGGAAATAGGGCTAATTGGTTTAAATCTTTGTAAAACTTAAAAGGCAAAGTTTACCAAAAAAAAAGTAAAATACATTACTGGCACAACAGCTGCCATAAAGATTAAAAAATAGTGAAACAATTGGGCCTTTGACACAAACAGAGCAATCTGTAGTGCCTACGCTGTCATGGAGACTAAGGAGTGATTAGAAGAACCAGGTACAGATGCAAGAAAACCTGCATTCCACAGAAATGCTGTTCCTTTGTTTAAACTACACACAATGTACATGATTATTTAATCCATGGTAATTTTCACAACCTGGTTACTTGAGCAGCCAGTGCAGCAGGGGAGGTGAAGAGGGAAGATGTTTTTTTGACACATGGAGCTTTCTTCAGACTACTCTGCTTTTAAAAACTCTGTCTCCTGGTGTAATAAAGAATATTCCCTCTTCCTACAAACCTTATCTTCTTTTTTCTGTACACAATCTTGACTACACTGTCAGTACAATCAGTTTAAGAACTCTGATAGAAGAGAGTCTTTGGTTCGTCCATTCGTTCACTCTTTTTAAACCACCTGTTCCCTCCCTATTCAACCATGTACTCGAACTTGCATCACTAGTGCGAAATGGTGAAAACAGAAGTCTATAGTCATATTCTTTACTTCACTTGGGATTTTAAAAACCTATTTGATCTAACCCCATACAGCTGGGTTTTTTTCCTGAGAAGTTTTAGTCCTCAGACAGAAAATATTCCATACTTTTGATCACACATGACAACTTTTCCCATACATTTACTACTGCTATAATATTTCACAGATACCTACGATGTTAGGGAAGTGCACATAGTATTGAAAAGTGGATGTGGTACAGATTTACTCATTCGCACAAGTCATGGTTCTCTGATTTGTTCTCTAGTCCTTTACTAGTATATTGTCAACATCCTTTTAGATTTCAATCACGTAGTTCAGTACCACTGAGTACTGAACCAATTTCTAAGACATTACCTGTAAGTCCTTCTTTAATGGCAACAGCTAGTTTACAGGTTAAGGGTTTTTTTCCTCTTCACCATGTGCATTGCTTGGTACTTACCGAAGTTTAATCTCATCTGCATTTGATTACTGAAACCACAAGGTCCCTCAGAAGTCTTCATAGTCGCTTTTGATTCACAGGAATCTTTTTGCATAATGAAAAAGTGACAACATATTGCAACCTTCTGTCTAATATTTCAATGGGCAAAACACTCTTGATTTCTTCAGGCACAAACTCCAGTGAGTAAGTATTTAACTCAGATGTGCTACAATCAAATTATCCAGCAGTAATGCCTCCTTTTCCTTGCTGACTCCCTGGCAAACTTCTTTCTTACTTATTATACATTTATTATTACTAGTATTAGTAGCTGTTATACACCTACAAGTTTTTCTTTGAAAGTTTTTTCTGTGGTTTTACCTTTAAAATATCAGAGTTTACATTCTTTTCTATTTTCCACAGTGGACCCTGCTTTCAATTTTTGAAGGATGTCTTTTTATTTCTAACAGATCTTCCATTCTGATTTTTGCTTACAGGGGTGTTTTCTGTTTTCAGACTTTTTCCTTTAACTGGTGGGACTCACTTGCTTGAGCCTCTACCTTTCAACATTATTCATCCTGACTCCAAGCACACTGCCTTTTAGCTGTTCCTTTCATTTTTTGTTAAATTAAAATCCTTTTTGTATCTCAAAACACTAGACAAAAGTAAACCAAGGGAGGTAGAGCAGCGTGCCACCACCTCCTCTGTTGAAATTGCTCTGCAAACAAGAAAAGGCCTTTCTATTCAGCACCTGTCATTACTCAGTCTCAGGCACGAGATGTGTAAGATCTAGTTCGAAAAAATAAAAAGCTTTAAAAATTCAGAGACACTGTTGAGCTAGTAACATAACTACAAAGACATAACTTACTCAGTCTTATCATTGAATGCAAGTTGAACATAATTGTGTGCTTATAACACAACAATTCAGGATTACCAATGGACTAGACTTTGCAATGCAAGTGTTTCTATGCTTAGTTAAGAAAGACTTTTGGAAATTTCAAGCTTTTTTTTTTTTCCTTTATTTCTCCCGAAAGAATTTTATGTTGTGCTCTTCTATGGCAAAGTTTGCTAAGTCATCCCCCTCTGAAGACCAGAATAAACTTCTTAAGTTATTACAGGAGTCCTTGATGGGAAAAAACCCCAAACAAACAAGTAAGCCAAACGTACGTAGGCTTGGTATCGTTTTGCTAAATTAGGTAACATGTAAGACCATTTTCTACACCCTAACGGTTTACTTATTCATTGAAGGCTTAGAATCATAAACATATTGCTATTACTTAATTCTCCATTTTGATGCAAATATGGCATTTGAAAGCTTCTAGCTTATTCACTCTTCTTACTGCTACTTTTTTCAGTGATCTCTAGGGCTCAGCCTTGCCACATAAACTCCATCCCAGTACCTGTCTGGCATAAACAGTTCTGTTAAATCATACAAGACTGAGCTCCCAAAGACAGTTCCTCTGACACTCAGGGGAACATAACTGCTTTTCTACCAAGAAAAGCTAAATCACGTAAGTTAAAAAACCCAGTAGCTTCAATATAGAAACACAGCTGGTGAGCAATCTCACCAGTATTGAGTGTTGGTCACCAATACTTACAAGTACTGGTGACCAACAATAAACAACTCTACCCAATCCAAACTCGAGGAATGCATTTTCATTTTCTTTTGGCAATAGCTTTTGCAGTAGGTCTTTCAGACACTATGCATTAGTATTTCAAGATGACTCACTGCAAGTCAGCCTCATGTAAATGATTGTTTACATTGAGAAAACTGATTATATGCAGTGATTATATGCAGTTGAAGCAAGATGCTTCAGTTAAAAAGCTGGGGTTCAATAAATTAAAAAAAGCCAGCATACACTGACTTGACAATGTTAGAGTAACATAACCCTAAGGTACGTTTACAACATCTTTTCAAATATTGTTCTCTATAAATAAAAATATAACAGATAACAACAATCAGGCCTAAATCCAACCTATATTAAAGTTCACAATTGGTTGCCGTGAAGAGGATTGTGTTGTCATATGCAGAGGATTATGATGTCACGTTGGAAGTGATCAGGAGTGGACAGATCTATAAGAAACACTGATCCTGCTTTTACGGGAAGGACCATATTTTTTCATAAGCTTTCCAGAATGCAGCCGCAGGAATCTCTCATAGCAAGTATTTTAGTATTGATTCTTTTTTAACAAGAATTTCAAGAAGTACAGAACAAAACACAAATAGAGGGTAAACAAGGATATACTGCTACTAAAAAGCTCAGAGTGGCTCAGAAAGCCAAACTTACTGAATCCTGCTTCAACAAATCAGCTCGCTACAAGTTCATATGAGGCTGTGCCTAGAAAGATGCCCCTTGATTTAATTTTCATGTAACCATATATAGTATGCCAGAGCAAACTGAGCCAGTCCAAAATCTCTTCCATACCTATCATTATATGTGCAATTCAAAAGAAACAAGCAGTCAGCTGAACCAAAAGCACTTGTACCTCTCTGCCTACAGCAGAACTGGTCTCCCAGAAACTGCACAGACATGAAGGCTCTAGTTTAAAAGCGCCAAATAGTTTAGGTTGGTTAGGGGTTTGTTCTGTCTTGTCTTCTTAAAGCTATTAGTAAGTTTGTTACTAGAGGCACTTTCAGAAATAGACTGACTTTTTTTTTGTCTTTACAATATGAAAATTTAAACAACTTTGGAGATTCGAGAAATGCAGTAAAGTACCGAGGTCTGCCCTGACCCACACCCTCCTCCTCAGTACATCTTTCTTCGAAATTAAGTCCGCAGTAAAAGGAAAAAGGAGTAAATTGACTGAGGAAAAAGGAAAGTTGCCAGACCTCATTTTCATCTTTCTTCAAGGACCACCTTCCCGCATCATCCCCTCCTGAAAAGTCAGCCTGCCAGCACACCCACACAGGAGCTGCATCACATCAGCGGGACTGGCTTTCCAGAGATGCCCAACATGGGTCATTCCTCTAACACCTAATGGGACTGGCTGGTATCCCCCTCTTCTGAAGGCAAGACAACAAAACCCTACAGGAGACAGACATTGCTATAGGTAAGTTATGTCATCCATTAGTTATCATGGACAAAAAGTGGACATTAGACCTTAAAGCAAATGGGGTATTCACAATACCTCTAGGAAACTGTCCAGTTCTGGGGTCCCCAGGACAAGAGAGAGGTGGATATAGTGAAGAAAGTCCAGCAAAGGGACACTAAGACTATTACAGGACCAGAGCATCTCTCCTATAAGGAAAGGCTGAGACAGCTGGGATAGCTCAGCCTGAAGAAGAGAAGGCTCAAGGGGATCTTAATCAACGCGTATAAATACCTAAACAGTGACTACAAAGGGGAGGGAGCCAGGCCCTTTCCAGTGTTGGTCAGTGACAGGACCAGAGGTGATGGACACAGACAGAAACATGGGAGGTTCCCCGTGAACATCAGGAAACACCTATTTACCAGGGGGGTGGAGTGACAGACCACTGGCACAGGTTGCTCAGGGAGGCTGCAGAGTTTCTGCGGAGATCTGTGGAGATATTCAAAAGCCATCTGGACATGGTCCTGGTCAACTGGATCTAGGTGACCCTGCTTGAGCAGTGGTACTGGACAAGATGACCTCGGGAACTTCCTTCCAACCCCAACTGTGCTATGATTTTGTGAACATCAACCAAGAAAGTGCCATTGAAATTTATTTTTCCAAATAAACTGCACTCTAAAATGCACCTGCTGTTCAAACTTCAGCAATCTTAAATGCTGAGCTGCAGTTCTCATCAATACAAAGCTCTTCCCAATCTGGCTCAGTATGTATAGATTGGGAAAATTCTGAAGAAGGATCACTACTGGATCAATACTTTAATTAACATGTATGAACTTATGCTTCAGAATTACTCTTAGCAGAAATAAGGCAACAAATCTCCAAATTAAATATAAGTCACAGCGGTTAGTAAGCCTCTAGCAAGGTTAATTAATAAGGTAATAACAATGGAATATGAAATTCTCATGGGACAATTGTTACCCCTGGCAAAAGCAGAGGAGAACAAGAGACATCCATCAAAAACTGAAGGGCAGGCAATAACTGGGTTGTTTTCAGAATCAGACCCAGCACTGGGCAAGCACAGTGCAAAGACAGAGCTTTCATACAGAACTCTAATGCATCAATCTTTACATTAAATGGCATCTGAATGGAACCATCCATCTAAAGTGTGCAGTTTTAAATATCATTGGGTTTTCCCCATAGTAAAGTCATCAATTATTGATCTTTTACAGAATAAAAATCTGGAAACAAATATTTGAAAGTATATTCCCTGATGCCCCTAGGCATTCAATCAAAACTTTTGGAACAGCCCCACAGCAGTTCTAGTGGATGGCTTCAGGTAAAATGAGTCACTAATTCGGTTTGACTACCCAAAACATGTTGCTAAGGCTGAAACCCACCAGCTCTATCATCCTTCTCAATTTGTACCATGATACAGTATTCTACCGGTGCTCTCTGAGTACAATACTCAAGATTTTGGGGCAAAAAAACCTCCAACCATTTCTGAAACCACAGATTATATGCAACTTTTACAGTTTTGCACCCCTCCTGAAGAAGATGGTATTACAGGATCCATCTCTTCACTGAGCTGGTGTTATACACCTGATCTGCTGTGCAGGCAGTGCGTGCTTTCAACTCCCAGCAACAGAATTAGAGCTAGGGACACTTAGTACTTCTCTGAGTCAACCTCTTAATGAGACAGGACTAGGTAGCATCCCTGGTTTCATCTACTGAGCATAATGCATGGAAAAAGATGAGAAAATTCTTCCCCTTAATGAAATTAATTTTTTACCTCCATTAAAAACAATGAAAAAAGCAGCATTATAGGGTATCACGCTTGCACAGTGAAACAAATGTAAGGAAATACATGAGTTTATACAGTGTGTCATAAATTAATTCTACATTAGAAGTCAGTTTTTAATTACATTATCTCATGCTCCAGCTTCAAGATGGTCTTGAGATCTCCCACAGGTATAGAGAGTCTTGATAACCTCCAATGTATTTTTGACTCCCAAATCAGACACTTCCAGTATGAAGATTTCCTTCTTTTCTATGCTGTTGTCAGAGGCCATTGCTGTCAGAAGCCTGATGGAACTCTGCTACAGGGCAGAGCAATACACTGTATGCAACCACCAAGATATCAGCTTTGCTTACAAGAGAAGCGTTCCCGGTACTCAGTTAAAAAAGGTAGTTTGAGCCTGAACTAAAGGGCTCCAAAGAAGACCCAAGCAAGAAACTTGGACCTCTCAAGCTGGCTAGCCACCTCATGCTGCCTTCACTTAACTTTCTGGATATTTGCCAACATACAAAAGAAGGAAGGACAAAAGCCATATTTTATTATGGAAGGGCTTAAAGAAAGAAATAAAAAAAAATTGAAAAATCCAAATCCTTTAACCTAACACAAGGAGAAAGCCTACAATATCAGTTATTGTTCATGACCAATGCCCCAGGGACATGAGGAACCTGAACCTGACAGACAAGTATTTTTTTCTATGTTATCTGAAGAGAATTATCTTTATTAAAGCCAATGTAGCCTTTATGAATAATACATGCTGCCAGCTTCAGACAGACCAAAAGAACTCACTGCAAAGTTACTTCTAGGAGGGAAAAAAAGGCACATTCTTACTTAGCAGATCTGCTTCCAGATTCTTTCAGTCAAAGATATCCATACACTCTCATATATTTAAAAAAGGACCAAAAAAGATAACTTATTCCTGTCTAGCTAAGCTTGCTAAGAAGGAGCACAAGACACTGTGATGTGCTTCTGCTGCGAGAGCTACTCTTCAGGCACTGGGAGTGGTGTGGGCATCATTGCCCCAGCTAGTCCAATGCACAAGGAAAGAGGGTTTCTGCAGGACACTGCTCAAATGGACCTTCAACTGGGTATTCCTAGCACATGAGCAAGAGAGCAAGGGTGCTGTGAAAAAACAGAGAGAGATCAGCCAGAGCACAGAGTTAGGCTTGATTTGAGATCTAGAAACACATTTATCCACAGCCAAGAAGGTAAGAAGTTCAATACTTGAAAACAATGGGAAATGCTACACCCAAAGCAACCTCCTTGGGAACTATACCACAAACTGGGCTGTTGCTGCATCATCCCAAGGGGCTTCACAACCTGACAAAAAAAGGGCTGAGGAAACCCACATAAGCAAAATGTTAATTATTCCTGTGACCTTCATGTAACAAGGCTGAAGTTCTTAAAAAAAAAAACAAACAAAAAACAAACACCAAAAAACCCCAAAGAAGAGGTCAGATAATAGTGCTACTGGATGTGATGAAGGTTAAACACCCATCAAATACATTGCTGCACCTCTGCCTGCTGTGAAATACTGCGGCACTCACCTCAGTTTACTAGAAAGATTACAAATTATTTTCACAGTCTTTGCTACAATTCAAAGCATTTCCCAAACAGTAAAAGATTAAAGCTTCAAAATTTAGCTGAAGATTATGAAGAAAATCCAAAACTTATGTCCTCCATCTACCAGTAAGCAACAGCTGCTATTCCTACTCTGGATTCTAATTATGTTTTATAGAAGTACTCATACCAAGGCCAGCAGCTTCGCAGAAAACCTGTCCCAAGCAGATTTTAAAGGAAGAACATATATGCTTATGGACAACCTGTCACTTGTAATAT
This sequence comes from Chionis minor, assembly GCA_013398295.1. NCBI lineage: Eukaryota > Metazoa > Chordata > Aves > Charadriiformes > Chionidae > Chionis > Chionis minor. The sequence continues at coordinate 690,984 of VZSF01000623.1, forward strand.
ATCTGTTCTGAAAGCAGGATCTGGATGCTTCAGGTTCACAGGCATCAGTTAAGCACTACATGTCAAGTCTGGAGAACATTGTACTTGAAAGCTATTAGCTAAGGGTGGAGGCTGTCAAACATAGAAGGCACCCCTGAAGTGGTGCCCTTATGATTTTATCAATATTTAGGAGCAAACAATGTTGGAAACCAGTTGGGAGCAACCCTGTGGGTATGTCCCAGCAATTAAGTTCGATTCTTAGTAACAACATGAAAAACACAATGAACAACATTATATTAAGTAGAAATACAAACAACATGAAGCTTGAATATATTTTCTTTACATGCACATACCACTTTCTTTTTGAAATAAACACAATTAATAGATGTTCAATGCAATGACCGACTCCAGCTGTGAAAATTCTGAAGTCTCATTCATATCAGAAATACTTAAGTATAAAAACACTCCCAACAGATACAGCATCTTAGAATTTTAGACTTCTTTATAACACACTGTAAAGGGTACAAATCTAAGACTGGCTTCTTTTAGCATTTTCAGCATCTAGAAAACAAGAGGGCATGTTAGTGAAGGAAATTCAATACAAATTCTTGAATGAGCTGAGGTAAGAAGTCATCATGATAGCAAAATACGATGGAAGTAAAGAGGGTAGCAAAACAGACAGCATAAAACAACATTCAGTTCAAAGTTGGTCTTACCACCACCCCCTGCCAAAACCCCACAAAAGACTTTGTGTTAAACACCTTTGTGTGATTATTACCCCAACATTTTTGTCTCAACTTTTCTGTTAGCACCAATATTAAGTGTGTCAAAGTTAGATACACACTATGTCGTAGAGGGATAATTCTGTATGCAACACCCATCTCACTTGCCTTATTTTCTCTGGCGCAGACTAACACAGGAAAACTTGTCTTTCTTTGCCTGTTATCTCAAAGAAACTGTTCTGGCTTGACAAGTGCTCTCTTTCTGCCAGGAGCCTCCATTCCAACATTTATTAATTTATTTTCTTCACTGAATATCCTCAATTTGAAGGGTGGCAATGCAAACAGAAAACATTTGCTTATATATTATTTCATTAAAATTAAAATAGAGCTGATAGCTTATTGACGTAATTCTTTAATACATAAAAAAACCAAAACCCTCAAGTTTAAATCACTGGATCCACTCTTATAATGTCTAAACAGCACCAGCCCAGGCAGCAACAAAAGTCCTCTTGTGCTCTGCTGAGAAGGTCACATAACAGGATTAAAGCTGACAAATCTCCACGGGTTCATGGTTCCAGAGAGCTTGTGTCTTCAAGAGTAAACCTTTGGCTTTTATTAATACTACAAAGAGCAAGAATAAACCTCTGTTAAACCAGATAGGCAAGCTTATTTCAAGAAATGCCAAAGTTCTAACTCAAATTCATGAAGTAAAAAAAAAAAAACCACCAAAGCCAGCACGTTCTCAGGAAGGCTGAGGCTGGAGCCCAGGTCACCGTAGCAGCTAATCTCTTGCTAAGTAAAGGTCTCAGCCCAGCTACAGTCTTTGCACCCACAGAACCATGTTGGTTTCCTCAGGTCGAGTATGTGCTCAGCTAAGCTAAGCAAGTCTATTAGAAAAGGATCAGATTTATTTCCCAGGGTGCTTAAACTGGCTCCCAGCTTCTCCTCTACCCAAGGCAATCCTGTCCAGTTTCAAATTCCTGTATGAAGGGTCAGTAACCAGATGGGAAACCACGGAGAAGCAGCACAGTTCAGAACCCCACAGGGGCTGCCAACTTCAGAGCAGGATCAGAGACCCACAAAAGCAGATAGCTCCTCCGCCCCCACATTGCCCAGAGGCAGAGCGAAGTTAAAACCAGTTCTGGATTGCTGCAGGACAACCATGGAAGCTAGTAGCACAGCCAACACTATTTATGCTGTACTAGAGCTGCCCTTTGGCTACTGTGAGAAAAGCCCACCTAGCTCCTCAACACGATCAACCCTCTTCTGCTTCCTGCCTCATGCCAAACGGCACGAGAAAGAAAAGCTGCAAGCAAGTGGTGGGGAGAGAGACTGAGAATAAGAACAGCAACAGGCAAGAATTAGACATACAGCACGAACTTGACTTTTCAGAGGAACTTTGCGGTGAGATCAGCTGAGAGAGATGAGCGTGAAGCAGCGCTGCTGCAACAGCCACCAGGAGTATTCCACGGAACTAAGAGCAACAATTACAGCAACATTTCAGAACTGTGAAGATTGCGTTTGTCCTGTGAAATACCATATTCCAGTAACTACAAAACTCTCCCAGAACACTTGTTACAGGAAGAGGCACTATCAGAAATCTGGTTTAAAAAAAATCGATTGCAGGGGATGGGGAAAACAAACAGTACGCTCAACTCAGATTAAGCTTATTACCCCAAAACAAAGCAACCTTTCTGAACTCCCTCTGACCACTGCCTGTCACCTCTGGTCCCTCAAGTACTATTAAGTCCATTACAGTGGATTTTATAGAATTTAAATAACCCTGAAAGATCCTGCATTTATCTCTGCCAGGTACGTGTGACTCACGTTTCAAAAAAAGACCACTGTACTATACTTGCCAGCTTAAAATATTGGAACAAATTTATCACTGCATGACTACAGTTGCAGTAAATTCACCAAATTAAGAGGCTTTCTTGATACTTTCCTGATACGCTGCAAAGGTCTGTCTTTCCAGCTCAATGAGTAGTTTACAACTGTCATAGAGTTATATTAAAGCAATCAACATAAGTCTGCATATACTGCTTACAATAATGAACATTTTTAAAGACACCACCCATGTTTTAGTATTAACATTCAGAAGAGCCACACTCACTTTTATTAGATCAGGGATAGATTATTTAAAACTGTGACACATTTCAAATACTACAAGAATAAGAGGAGACAAATACAAAATGGGAACCCTACTTTATTTTTTAATTTTCCCCATGTGTTTCTGAAAGACTCCAAAAAGAGCAAAATCCTACTTGCCTAAAGACAAGTCCAATAACGTACAGCTCCAAATACTCCAAGGGACAGGTAACAGGGTTTTTTGGTTGGTTGGGGTTTTGGTTTTGTTTTTTAACCACACACATTATAGAATGCTATCCTACAACTTAAAATGTAAGATTAATAACTCTTGCCTTCCTGAAATGAAAGCAAGTAAAAGGAATTTTGCATCTATCATTTTAACCAGAGGTCTTTGTGAAGTTATTTACTGGAGGCTAGATTGTATTTTTAATACCTGAGTTGACAATAATGAGTGATTTAACTTCTCCCTTACTTACAATTGCAGGGAAATACCATTTACACAAAAGCAAGCTGTTGGTTCTCTGTTGCAAGGCTACTTCTTGTAGGCACTTTGCAGATGTTTTTGTTAGGTTTGCACCTATGCTGGAGCACAGCGAGACACACAACAGATTTGCTTGACCCCAGAAAAAGTCTAGCCCTCTTTGTACTGCCTGGGAGCTAATAAGCCCTGCAGGGACTGAACTGCCCCTTTCCACCCTAAAGACCATAGGTTGGCTTGGTAGGACCTGGCACTACTGCATGGCCTTACTGCCTGCAACTTCTGCTAGTTTTACTGCCCAAGAGGTACAAACAAAAGCATGCTGATGGGCTTAAAGATTATGACCCACATCTTCCAGGCAATGCAACCAGTGAACTGGTTTGTAAGGAAAAAGGAAAAAACCTCAGAAGGAGATCAGAACATCTGGCAGCCAATGCAAGAAAGGCCTCTCTTCTACAGGTGTTCTCAACCTGCCACCACTAGGCAGAGGCAGGTGGGAGACAAGCAGACTCCCATCTCTTCATTATTGGGAATCATTTATCCAAATCGTCCATGACCTTCCACACTCTTCAGTTGGGAGTTAATAAAACAATACCAGACCAGCTGGCAAGAAGTACAGGAAGAAGCAATTGAGTGAATGGATCTTTGATTTGCTCCTGGAACAGTGTCTTGGCCCAGGAGGTTGTCCCTCTCCTCTTTATGTCAAGCTGGAAAAGTAGCCAAGGCAACGCTTCAAGAACATTCAAGTGGATGCCTGTCCCCTGCCAGATCATCAAGGGGATTTCAACTACCGAGTTTTAAACCGTTTCTTTTATATAAGCAGATAAACTCATTCCAAAAATTTATCTGCTGATGAGGATAAAGACTTCGGCCATCTTAACTTCCCTTCAGATGAGAAATAAAGCTTTTCTAGTATTATCCCCTCTGTAGGTAAGTACCCTTATAGACATATTTAACAGGGGACAACAGCTACGCAGAATGCTAAACAACTCAATGTCAGATGCCAATACAATGACTGTACTTTATTGCTGTACTCAGTAAGTAAACAACAAACATATTTGTTATCAAATTTTTTTAGCAGAGAGGTGTAGTGGACTGGAGATACAAACATTACATTTGCCCAAGGCATGACACAGACGAGAATGCAATAGTATCATCCTTATACACCATGAAAAGAGAGGGGAGAAAAAAGGAAGCAGCAGCACATTCTCCTTTGATCTACAAGCATAGGAAAATAGGTGGAAAAATTGCACTTTCTCCTCCTCTTACTACTTCACAAACCCAAATATAGGATAATTAATTTTTTTATGACCTAAATTTAATCAAACATTAAAAGTGTACTATATGACCAAATGAGGAATTCCTGCAGAATGTAAATTCCGAGACACTTTCAACTGTAAGTCACCACTTGCAACTTTCTCTGCAGCAATTTACTGCACGGCGTATAGACAAATATTTTATTGTGGACTGCAAGTAATAGCAATCACTGCATAAATCAGGGTTCAGAAAACAAACTTGAAAAACAAAAGCTAAATTTTAGGTATTTGCTTACCACATCGTTGTGATGAGTCCAGAAATAAAAAACCCCACCCTCACCCAAAGTATTTACAGTACCATCTGCAATGTCAGATAGGTCTTGCCTTTTTTGGTTTTTTTCTTGCTCAAGACAAATATTCAAAGCCTAATTCACTGTTACCATTTTAATAAAAAATTTCTCCTTTTCCAACAAAAGCTAATGACGTATTATCCATCAACACTAGTGGAAACAAACTAAAGCAGAGGAAATCTGAGTATTGTCCACTATATGCATGTTTGCAATCAACTAGAATCTGCCTTTCAAGATATAATTTAGTTCTTTATCATTAATATTCAAGCAACAATTGTAAATGGATGGGCAAAAGACAAATAGCTGTAATTCCAATTCTTTAACTATTAAATAACTAGTTCTATAATGAAAGATAAAGCCTTTCATATGAAAGTTTCATTTTAGCTAACAGACACAGAGATGGTATTTGATTTGTATCTAACCCATGGAAACTAAAAACGTTAAGACAATTTTAAGTAATAAGGCTTAAACAAAAGGCTCAGTATGCCTAAAATTTTAACTTGTACAGTATTAGTACCTCAGGGGTGGGTTTGTGGGATGATGGTTCCAGAAACATTAGCTTGAGCTGAACCACAACTCTCCTCTAATTTTTTTTTTTTTAAAGTTGCAGACTCTTTCCCAACGAGTATTCAAAGTCATACTGGTTTGATGAAAGTCAGTATATAATTTCTTATTCCTCAGAAGCCCTGAAGACACAACAGTGCTAAACTGAAACACATACGGTTTTATTACTTCTTGTGCAATATTTCACCAAAAAAAAAATCTAATTACTCACAATCATGCAACCCTACTAGTGATGAAAAGGCTGCACAAGCAATACGTCCCATCTCACCAATGCTGCAGGAATTTTAACAGGGCAGTAAGGCATGAAATTGAAAGAACTCTGCTCAACTTTTGCAGCAGCAGCCAAGTTAGTATTAAAGGGATAGAGAACACATTTGGTAAGGGAACACTAAGAAGCAGTAAATATGGGACTTCAAATAAGCATTTTTACATTTAGGCTTTTTGAACAGGGGGTGCACACCGAGGGGTCTCATTCAGCCAAACACAAACAAACCTGCTGCACCTTGCTAAATAGCAGTCAAAGGCTGTGAAGATAACTCCTTCTCTTGTCCAAGGTAGAGCAGACAGGGATTTAGGCGTCTATTCTGGCAGAATATTCACACAGAAGAGCTTCAAGACCTCATCTCACAACATCTTTGCAGACACAAAGACACTCATTTCAGTGAGACCAGTGCAATTTTTCTCCCCCACCACACCCTTAATGAGCCAAGGAAGAGGCAGGCTACTAGCCTGGTGCTGAGACCTTCCTAGCCCAAGGAAAAAGTTCCTGTGGCCATGGTGGTCTACACCAACAGTCAGGATAGCTGCAGTGCCAAAGGCAGCTGAGTTACGGTCCTCAGGAAACATCAGGCTTCTCTGCCTCTTTTTTTTTTTTTTTAATTAAAATAGTGGCTACTCATCGTGCAAATTCCTCTCAGAGGGCCACTGTGCTAGGCTCCCCTTCCAGTCAGTTTTGGGGATAATTCCACCAGATCTTGCAAAATGTGGAGAGCAAATGGACACCCTGCCAAATGATTCCTGCTAGGAAACCACATCAGCTTTTTAATAGTCTATCATCAGGGCTAAGCATGAGCTTTGTTTAAAAATAATCTTTTAATTGCCTTTTCTGACATCGATAACAGAGTAATTATATAACCCAAATGTTCTGTAATAAACACCACTGGTTTATTATGGCCATAGAAATAGATTTACTGTCTCAAACTCCAGAGCTGTGACAATATATGCTATCTTCTAAACATGTGCTTATCCATTAAAGCAAACCTTAAATACCTTTCTAGGAAGCACATCATGCCTGATCAAACCAAGTAAGTCAGGAAGTAATAGCTAACAAGCTAATTATTTAAAATAATTTAAAGCTTTGCAAAGCAGTGAAATGCTTGGAAACAAACTAAGAGGTCAAAAAGAGAGAAGACCCTCACAATATGCGTCGTATGTATCAATACATAGATCTATTCAGCACTCACACATAAACAGCCTCCTCTGAAGTTTTCTCTAGAGAATTAAGTTCCCTAAAACCAAAATCTTCTAAGACATCTATGAAACGTAACACAGTACCTTGATTTTTTTTCACAGCTCCTAAGGAGCTCTACTGGCCAACTATTCAAAGATGTAAAGGAACGAAAAGTATTATTTACTCAGCTCCTTCATTAAATTTCATGTGTTTTCAGAGAAGACCACCAGCAATAAATGACTTGAATTCATCTGTCCCCTAAGTAAATTGCTCAAATCGAAAGAGAGAGGTCTGAGAAGTTCTTTAGAACCTCAAACTTATCTTCTGCATTCACAAAGACAAAAGTTGTAATTATAAATTGGTTTAACATATTCAAACATAAAGTATCTGGTGATGTTTTACTCAGAACATGACAACATTCAAATATAACTGCTCCTAACGCATGACATTTTCCAACTACAAATATCTGTGGAGGATGTTTGTTTTTCAAGACTGGCAGTATATAAGAAGATAGAGTGCTTGTGATTTCTGTCACCCAATTTCTGACTGCTTCATGAAAGCTAATTTCCATTAGCATCTCTACAGCAAGCAGTTTCGGTCTCAGGTTTTGCTACATTAGGCACCTACAGTGTTAGGTAGAAGACAGGACCAGATTCCCCAAATGCAAAGTCTTAAATACCTACGCATCTTGGAGTTGTGCCTCACGGTTTATTTTTCACCTGTTCAGAAAGACAGGGACTGAGTCTTGACTTTAAATCCTCCCTGCTAACTGCTGATACCTAAAACGAAAGTGTGTGTTTGCAACTGAAGAAAGAAACCCATAATACTGAAGAGGAGTTTTATTCATGCAAAGCCAACTGAGCTGGATTCATAAACCGTACTAGAGGCAGCCAAATCATGAGAACATAAGCAGGATAAAGTGAACATCAGCCTTTGATTTCAGCAGATAACAGCGGCTTCTGCAATATTCTTTATTCTTCCCCCTCTCTTCCCAATCTCCCTTGTCTCAGATAACCCCAATCACCATTACAAAGCATTGTAAAATGCTGAAGCAAGTGAATCAAAGGAAAATCCCACCACACTAAGCAAGTTAAATGTGGAGACATCAAAGATATGCCTGAAATGCTCTGCCAAATTTCTGAGATTACTCTTCTGCAGCAAACCACAAACATCGGTTAATAGAAGATTTTTTCACTGAATGAAAAAAGCATCATAGCTGTTCCCAAAATGCCTGCCTGTTCGCATACACTACAATTATGTACTGCTGATTTACTCATCACATTAATGGTAATTAATGCTAATGTCAATAATTGATGCTAAAGCTGCAATGCCTGCAATACCAAGATAACATATATATTTAAGATCATCATTTCTGCTCAACAGGGTGACATCAGTCACGTTCTCCTTTTGCAACATTATCGTCTCTGCTAATTTATTCAAAGTAGGTGTTGTTTGGCCAGGACTGTTTACATAGAAGAACATTTTTAATGTAGAGACCTGTTGTGGGGAATTCCCTACTCAACAGTCTGCAAGACTGCTTAACTGCTGACTCTTGAGAGTTCCAGTCGCTATTCCTAGCAGGAGCCACTACATCTGAGGCATACCTTACTTAACACAGCTATTGTAAACATAGGACTGGGGGGGGAATTTTAAAACCAATCTACGTTATCATAAAAAGTGCCTAAGCTATCAATTTAACCAGGGAAGCGTAGGTCAAAACAGAGCACTCCTGGAAAGTCCACAAAATGAATTTCTGTTTTCAGGTGATGATGGAGTTGCTGTCCTTTCTTTCAGGAAACTGAGTCTTAAGTTGATTAAATCGGATGCTGCATCTTTTTACGTTACCCAAGGGCAGAAAGGTTTTGCTCTACTGTGCACCTGGAACTGCTTCCTCAATTGATTAAAGACAAATGAAATTTGAGAGAACTGCAGGCCAGGAGAACACTTTTTAGTTGACATAGACCGTGCTAAGGATTAGACTAATATTTTGCTTGATTAGGAAAAAAAAAGCAATCCCTCCTGTGCTACTAATACTTCTTTTCTGTCTTCATTTTTATTCAGAATGCCACAAAATAAAAATGCCAGCCTGGAACTAAATTAAGAGTTTGGCAAACAAAGAATTTAAAGGCTATTTCTGCTTAGACCCACTACAAAAACATTAAAAACACCTTCCAGCAGTTCCTTGCAGACAACTGATGTAATCTAAGCCAGGAAAACCTCTGTTACAGCTGGCTGACAGAACTGCCATCTAAAAGAGTCAGCGTTTTACACTATTGCAAACACGTGAATGTTAATTCAGTCTAAGTCTTCATCCTCGCTGACGCTGGACCACTTAAGAGTTTCTAAGCTATTTTTTCAAGCCTCAAATTTGCATCTCTGGAGAGCTACAGTCTAGCCTGCATTAGTGGCAAATATGAAGGTCCATGTTTGACTTGTTACAAACCTCTTATTCGCAAGGCTGTCTTCTTATTTCTCAACTGCTCCGGCACTCTGCACGCATAATTTGCCAGCGTGGTGGTGCTGATTAGCATTCTATTATGTAATAAACTCTTAGTGTATTATAATATACCAGTATACTATTATTATTATCTATAATTTCATCTAATTATAACAAATCAAAGTTTACAGGGAAAAATAAATGAAAGTCCAGATGGCTGAAGGAAAAACCGTGATCAAGCTACTGTACTTTGCCTGCTGAGATGCAGACAAATCACCAACCCCGGACTGATAAACTGTCTAAGAGCTCCTTTTTGAACTTAAAGCCACTCAATTTTACACAGATTCGCCACCTGCCATAGAACAAAGCTGTCAGTTCACACTACCTAGGTTTTATGTCAGCATTAAAGAACTGTTCTCAAAAACTGTAATGTGTAAAATATGAAGGAGAAAAATTACAAATTCACAGTAATTTTGATTAATTTACTGTAAAATTAAATTTCTCTTTGTCTAGATGACTAACTAGCTATCCATGTGTCCAATCCAGCCCAAACCCACGACAACATGAAACACAAAATCACATTCCACTCTTACGTGCTAAACAGAGCTACCTGCAATAACATAACAGTGATAAATCAACAGGTAATATTTATGAGGCATATAGAAGCTTCAAATGGTATCTTATGGCATGGAAGAGATTTCTTTACTAGTGACAACATTATTTAGATTACAGCCTACTAACAAGAGATACTCCATGTCTGTCATACAAGTATTTCACTATTTTTGTATTAGTCCACAATCCATTAAAATAAAGCTTTCAAGAGACAGAATCACAGGTGACATCTTGCCAGCAGCTAAAGCGACATCAATTGAAAACAAAGTTTCATTCTTTTTTGTGACCAAGGTAGTGGAAGATGGCCACAGGATGTAGGCTTCAGGATGACTGACAGCCTACATGCAGTTACAACAAAGCCTTTAAAGTTTATCATATTTTCAACATTCCTACCAGAAGCACACAAGTTTATTTCATTTTCTTATACAGGGAAGGGGGAAAAAAAAAAAAAAACACCACCCACCAAAGATGAAACAGAAGCAAAAAAATGCATCACTTTCTGCAGGTTCAAGAACTATATAAAAACTATAGGACCACGGTGGCATTAATAAGAGCTGCCCTCCTGTTAATGACAGGTCTTCTATGATGATAGAGTGGTCCCCTCCCTCCCAGTATTATGCTTAGAGCAAAACTAGAAAGTCTATCATGCATTCACAAAAACTGAGGGGGAAAGAGGAGGAGATGCCACCAGCACATTATCTGCCAGCCTCACTGAGAAACGCTACAGTAGCCAAGAGAGATATTAGCGACTTTTGTTGTGTATCACCCAAAGTGTTTCTGAACAGCAAAAAATTTTGATTAAATCCCTCCCACCTTCAACAGGGTTCTCTTAATTGCTTCTTGATTTGAAGTTCTTTTGATTGAGATGCAAACATTGAGTTCTGTGCTGCTTTGAAATTATTTCACTTCCAATGTACTTTACAAAGACTAGCTACATTCAGAATATCCTTTCAAGCTGGAAGCACTGCAGAACACACCACCCCTTGCAGGCTATATTCTCCAATATTTACTAGCCAAATTATATCCCAACAGTGCCAAGAACCATGTCTCATTTGCCATAAGGCTGTATTAGGTTCATATTTTCGTAATACACTGAAGAACTGTGTTAATGAAAACCTACGGTTTATGGGGAGATTTATGTATTTTTCTTCATGGAGTCTCAGTAGCAGTCAACAGTATTAGTAAAATCATTTTACTCATTCTAAATTTTACTAAGTACCATAGAGTAAAAAGAAAAAAAGAAAGTACATTCGAGTTCAGTTGCTTTCAGGACAACTTTAAGTCATATCTAGAGGAGAATCAAAGGATTAAAGTAATAAAGGAAGAAAGGCATAAGCAAATATATTGACCAATTATAATTAATTCCAAGAAAAATAAAGGAACAGGCTGTTACACAGGTCTTCTCTGGTGTGCAGTTCAAAGACTTGCTCTAACCTCAGACAGAGCCAAATACACGCCAACTACAAATAAAGGCAACAGTAGATTAACAACTGAACCCAAGTTGAATTACAGTGAAAAGTATTACTCTGTAGTAACTGCCCATATGTTATGTTCTACCCCTAAGCAAACATGAAGCTCCTTACGGTACACCTCAAGGGTAAACTATAATTATCTCACATTTATCATAGGGCAGGATCATATACTTCAGTTGCACCTGTTACAGTAATACTTTGTGGTATATTAACTTGCATACAACCCTCATCCGAGATACAACAGCTGATAATGTTTGCATGCCTAAAATATTTTAAATGCAAAACTTAACATGTTCATTTATACTACTACTATTTTTATTATTATTTTCACAAATGTGACAAAAGCAAATCCATTTTATTTCACATATGCAACCAACAAACATTAGGAAGTGTTACAATTAGAAAGTATCTCCAAAGACATTTCTGAAACAACACTTTGGAAGTGCTGACAAAGTTTTTTTTGACATCTTTGGAACTCTCCAACACATGCTCACCCCTTTTTCCTTTAGCTGAAGACGTTCACCAGTTACATTTAGAAAGAAAAATGCTGAGAATTTTGCCACTTGTGGAAAAAAAAAACCACCACAAAGATTAGCTATCTCTAACACACACCTCATAACTCGGCTCCATTGCCTTCTGAAAGTTGTGTGGCAGTCCTTTGAACGTACCATAAACACAAAACACGCTTATAAATACTAAAAATTGAGCTCCCCTCTAAGTATACATTGCGACATTTCTGGAAAACAAGCAGAGCATAGTTTGTCATGGTTCATTTTGGATTGAGGTAGAATGGTGAAGAATCCGGCACAGGTTTTAATAAGCCTTAACTTACAAAGTAGCTATCTTTCCATGAACATCTCATGCAAAGGTCCCCAGGCTCACGACAGATTTCTAAGAACTGGTATCCCATTTAGCACAGCTCATTCCACTGGCACAGCTTTAAGTAGGAAGCTGCACAGGACAATTAAGAGTTCTTGTGAACCTGAAGGATGCCGTGTTAGGTGAATACAAACTCACCATGGCAATTTGTTAAGATTCACCTTCACCTCTGCCGATTCAATAGTTTGAGGTAGAACCTGTGACACACTCCCTAAGCTTCAGTATAGCGAACAAAACACTCGTTTTGCTCGTTCTAATACAGTGGCTTTACCTTCTCTAAGTGCTCCTTCCACACACTGAACATTTATTTGCCATGCGGATTCGGACAGGTTTTCAGTTCTTCATGGGCTTCAGAAAGGAAATATTAGCAAGTATTCAAAATGCACCTTTTCATAATCAAGAACACAGCCAGTAGGAGACAGCTCCACACTGATTTCAGTGCACAAAGGCAACTCAATTTCACAGCAGCCCTCTTCCACTCTGCCACTTTCCTGGGCTGCTATCTGGTCCTGCTGTAAATTGAGGGCACCGGAACTGGCCACAAAAGAGGCCAGAGACACTTCATTATCTGTGAAGAACAGACATTCTTTAAGTAAGCAAAGGCAAAGACTATCCCTTGATTCACCAACAATATTTCCTCTTGAAGTAATGTCAACAAATCCAATTTCCAGTCAGTATTATCTTCCTTAAATCTAGTTATCTCTGAAATATTATAGTACTTTTTAAGAATAGTTACTACTTTGTAGGTAGACGCAGAAGTCTTTTGCGGACATTAGTGTTTCTCAAATGTGTACTTTTAAATTTCCATAATTAATACGTTTCTGAAAAAAAGTATTAAGTCAATTTTCAAATTTAAATGAACAGTCATACTTCAGACTGTCAAAATTCATAATGATAAGCAGTATCTCCTATTTTCTTGAAAACAAGTGGCGAATGTATTTAAGATAGGAAGCCATACATCTTCAGACAGATATATCCAGACTGATGTGGCCAAGGACAGATCGGAAACTTGTTGCTAGAAAAATTCAGAGTAAAACCATTCCCTTCTGGCATAAAAAAAGCCCACAAAACAAAAAACCAAAACATACTGACTGCATTTTAAACACAACACTTCTTCCAAAACTTTTCGACTTGGCACATATTGCATACAGCCTAGTGAACGTTGTATGGAAATGCATTTAGAGCATCCCTGTACTGTAAACTCTAATAGGAAAAATAAGCCCTGAATAAGTTACAGTGTGTAACCCTGCTTTTCATATTTATTCACATTTTACCATAACTTGGGAAAGTACTACAAATTGTAGTATTATAGTAACACCTGAATAGAGAAACCAACACTTAAGGTAGACTTAGGCATGAGTAGATAACAACTGGAAGTTGGTGCAAGATCTTGACCTATGAAATTACCTAAGCTACATAAAAATCACACTCCAATAAAGCCATAGGTTTCATACAGCATATCCACAGACCTTGTAATCACTTCCGTAACTGCAGCGATCACTAATTGACTTCAAGCACTACAGTAACAGCCAACAGATGTCATAAAAACAAGCCCAGGAAGTTAAGAGTATCCAGGAGGTGGGGGTCCCACTGCACAGCATTTATTGGCTTTTCCAGCTTTGTATTTGAACCACACTTCCAGGATGCAGATAACTTGTCCAGACCTCTCTCCTCTGGAGCAAGACCCTGAAATTCAACTGTCCAGAACCTGAAACTTGCGTTCTTTCACATTCTTCCCAGCAACTTAAACTGGTTCCTGGAAAGTCACCTCTCCAGGCACTACAGCTTTCAGTTTTCACCTTCGGAAGTATCAGATTCCAAATCAGACACTTAGTCACTTCCCTTTCAAAAAAACCTTAATCTTTACTTCAGATAGCACAATACATACACTGACCCACCCATTTCACACACTTCTCTTATAAACTCCCTGGTTGTCCAAAAAAAGGGCTAAGTACCTCATAAGAGAATTTCTTCTCCTGTTTTCCAGCACCCGGTTTCATTTAACATCCATGAAGGTGTTCAAACTCTCCATCCTCCTACTAACAAAACAAGTTTTCTTTGCCAAAAGGCTGAATGTTTCAGTGATTACCTGCTAGCTGATGGGGTTTTTCTCTCTTAGGCTAATTATTCACCCAGCAGTGCTTACATGAGATTAGAAAGTGATCATTTTTTGTTCATATATTTGTATTTTGATTCAGTATGGTGGTAAAAAAGATGACGGACACTCAACAGACGAGCCCCACTTTCAATGTGGTGTTTGCCCAGATCTGGCTAACCTCTATAGATTCATCAACTCTAAACTCACAGGGAACGGGGGGCAGAACTCAAGAGGTCCATGTGGTTCATCCTCATGCCCAAGGCAAGATCCAGAACCTGATGGCATTCAGACAGAGCCTCAAATACCCTGTCCATAGAAATCTGTAACAATTTCCCCAGCAACCTCTTCTCTCAGCAGATTCCCTCTATCAACCCAGGAACAGCTAGCTGTACCTTTATCCCATGAACTAACACTGAGCTTTAATAAAGAGGTTTCTGATAACTAGTGTACCATATTTAATAAGATTAGCATCTTGCTTCTTCAAAAATAAAGTTGAACCACTTCTCTGCAAAAGGCACTTGAGAGTTATCATTTTCAGCACTATTTTCACTGTGTCTAAGTTGTACAGACAAGAGTCCAAACTCAAGAGAACATCCCTTCCCCACACTGCAGGGCTAGTCAGGTGAGAGAAGATTACTCCTACAAGTCACGTTTAACATCTTAGAGTCTTCATACACAAGATATCTGAGATTAAATATTGATTTTACATTATAGCTATTCATTATCACTAGGCACACTGCTGTTAGCTAAACCATGGCCGTTAATTCAATTAGTCATAACCCATGACAAAGACCAAATTATCACAAAAAAGCCTGCAGTAAGTTTTATAACACCAGTGCAACATCATACTGCTTGCTTTATTAAATACTTACCCACAGGTCTTGCAAGGTTGGCACAGTGTATGTGGGCTGTACTTCAGCTACATCTCCCATGGCCTGACCAGTATTGAAAGTGCCAGCTAGAGACATTTCTTTCTTAAAATTTCTCTAATATTCCCAGAAATTAGGCTTTTTCTTTTTGACCCTTTTCATAAACATCATCTCTCATGTTTCTTCATGCTTAGTTCACCAGCGTTTCTTTTCAGCTGAAACCATGTTTGTAAACAAATTTTGAAAAAGCCAAACCTCACATCCTGGAATTGCACTTGACAGAAAATTCAAGAATGACAGTTTTGGGAATGAGGTCCTGCATTTGCCAAATAACTTGAGAAGATCATTCCGTGCTTCCCCTATAGCATCTATACGGCATTCAAATAATAAGGACAGTCGCAGTGGGTTCCTATTATAGTCATAAGCACACACAAGCAAGATGCACAGGACTGGCTTTAGAGGCATCTAAACACAAACTGCTCTTTGGAAGTATGCTGGCATTTTTTCCTCAGTTAGGCGGAAAAAATTTGGACCCAGACCTAGCACTTAAACAGTTAAAACGTCTTTGCTTCCAATGCCAGATTCTTTCCAGTGCTCCAATTCGTCTCTTGTAAAGCATAAGCTAGGTCCTACCCTCTCGTCAACTGCAATCACTATCTCTGCTTACAGGTGGTGCAGGGACCACGGCTAAGTCAGCAGAATTTTGGCACTAGCTTTGCCCCAGGACCATCAGGTGTGAGAGCAGGGAGCTTTGGGCAATTCAAAAGACAGACAAGGTGCAGACTCTAAACTAAGCACTGTTGCACTGCACATGACGTAAGATGTTGTATCACTGCTGAGATACCTACTACCTTTTCTAATCCCAAACACAAGGTTATTTGACAGCAGGCAGCAGAGTTTCTTGATACTATGTTCAACCAATGGATTGAACATCAACGGATCAATGTTTCTTGATATTAGTGACAAGGAACAGTTTCTAGATGCATTTCAAAGTGCATCCTTACTGCCACCGCAACTAAAACAACCGTTAGCTAGCTGGCTTTTATGCAGAATTCATCCAGATCCAACTATTTTTCAATAAGCAACTTAACCTGACCTGAGAATATGGCTAAGAGGTATCTCTTGAAACACTAGAACACTTACTGTGTAGCCCTGTCTCAACAGCACATTGTAAAGCATCTAGTACAGGGATGAAGGTACTGACAACCCTTAATCCTGACAGCCTGCCTGAGCTAGGAAACAGGTTTCTTTGCATCTTGGAACATGTAACAAAACTGGCAATAATCTATAAATAAAGATGTCTTGCTCTTAATCTTTTTAATGAACCCTTACTTCCAGGAAACAGCTGTACTGCCCTAGATACTGTTTTAACCTTGTCTTATAAGCCAAAGCAGTAGCAAAGTAACATACTAAGTTGAAGCGATGATTCTGATGAATCATTCACTGCACTCAAAAAATAAATTTAGACAGATGAGTCCTAAACTTCTGACAGCTCAGCAGAGCCTTGCACTGGAAAAGCATGCAGCTGTGTTCACTTGGCGATCACAAAGAGCATCTTTCTCAGAGAAGGAGTAACCTGCTGTAAGATCTTTTATTGCAGGGAGAGAACATGCATGTCAGGACAGCCCGTAAAATGGTGCTAGCCGTTCTCCTTAGCACAGTGTGGCCTTACTCTCAAGCCTCATGGGGAGAAGCAGGGATATGAAGCGGTACGTTACAGCCTCCTTTTCTGCATCCCTTGAGGAGCTAAGGAGCAGGCACAGGAACTAGAAAGGCGCCTACCTGCTACAAAAAAAAAAAAAAAGTGTAACGGACAGGAATTCTCCATGTGCTCTCCCCACACTGTTCATCAGAGCGAAGGGTAGCCAGGCTGACCTTATGAACTTACTTTGAGCAACAAGGTATTGATCAGAAGTTCATCTGCTGGAACTCTGAAGCTTGTGGAGATGAGACCAATCTCCTGTTCCTTCCTCACTAGGAAAACAGCTTTAAAATTGCTTTGTTTGCAGGCAAGGAGAGGACGGAAGACAGAGAGGGCTTTTTCATTGGTTTTTGTTTGCTTTAAGTTATTTGATACAAGCCTGCCACAGGAAGGAGGAACAAGAACTGATAGGCAGAATCAACAGATAGCTACCCAGTGTCTGACTTGGCATTTTGCCCATTTGATATGATTCACACAGACAATATTTCGATTAACAGAGGTTGGAAAGAGTTTAATATTTTATCCACTGCAAGACCCATGATGCATACCGTGAATACACTGAAGCCCATTATCATCTGACAAGAAAAGGCATCAGACTGGTTTCTGGGTTTTGTCACGTATGAGAATTTGTTTCTTATGAAGCCTCTTCACGAGTCTACTCATGCTGCAATGAGCTACGATGCAAAAGGAGCAGAAAGAAGAAAAGAGGTAAAAATTCTTTTAATTTAAAACTTCGTCTTCTACACAAGACTGTATTCTAGTCCCGTACCAGTTCTTTGGTTAAAAGAACATGAGAACAACCAGAGTGGAGAGGGCCCCCCCTTAGTGAGCACACATGTCTAATTTTTTCTGCAAATAAAGCCCTGCTGGAGATTTGATCATGAATCACTGCAGTTTGTCTTTACCACAACTGAAAATGCAACTGCATGAAGGACAGCAAAGCTGATATTCACCAACCCAGCTATGAAAGACAACATCAGGCAAGACGTGGTGATGCTTCTGCCTGTGGGCGACAGTTGACTCTCTATGCTTCCCTTCTGCTGTTTCAGCGACCCCCACATAACTATATTAAGCAATTAACGTATTATGCTCACGTATGCATGTGGTACCAGAAGGTCAGTAATTTTTTCCTTGTAAGTACATTTTCCCAGGTGATTAAAAGCAGTGGTTTAAAGAAGAGAACCACGAGCTCTGCAGAAACGTTTTTTTCATCCCTGCCCAGTGCAAGTTCCTAAGGTTTATCACTAGAATACCACCACCCAAACTGCTGAATCAGCATTCACTACAGTGATGGAAACTTTTGTCAGCCAATGGTTACAGGAAGATGCCTTAAGTCACTTAGGCCATGGCCTCCTAAAGTAAAGTAGCTGCTGACGGGTAAAGCATCTGCTCTGTTGGCAGCTGATGAGCACCAAGCCCTTCCTATGCCCCTGCCCCCTTTCCCACCCTTCTATCTTTTCTCCCTCTGCAGTCATTTCAAATGTTAAATTCGGTATCAGAACAGCCATCTTTTAACCTGTCCACATGGCTAAAACATAACAGGTTGGGAACGTCTACCACACTAAGATGATCCATGAGTTTTCCTGTAAAAATGGAAATTTCACTTCTTTAAAACACTCCGACTTCTCAGCATTCCTGACCTGAAAGAATTGGACAAGCATGTTTATAAATGCAGTGGTAACTGGGGGGAAAAAAAAAAACAAACACAAAAAAACAAAAAAAACCCCACAAACAAACAAAGGGGGAATTGATTTTACCTACAGACAAGGCAAAGAAGCAGTTTGGAAAAGTGAATACATAGGCAGTAAATGGAAACAAAAGGCTGCTCTCTCTTTTACACACCTGTTTATGTAAAGAGGCATATCTTACAAACACATACTTGGCCTTGCAAGCTCATGTAAGCTCTCCTCTGCCATGTCTTTAAAAAAATTTTAAAAAAAACCCAAACAAAAATCACAAACTGCGGATATGACAAAGAAGTTATGCACAGCAAAATGCTAGAAGTTGAACCCTCAAAACAGCCCAGTCTTCCCCATTGCTGACATTCTGCAGATGCAAGAAGTCTGAAATTCAAGATGAAGAAAAATTTGTACAGGAGAAACCAAACCATTAGCACGTCTAGTCCACTTGCTCTAAAAGCCAGTGATGATCACTGGTGTCCCAGTATCCCAGAGACAGCCTGCAGAGCTGCTGTGGCAGAGGTGAGGTACGCAGGGCTGTACTACTGCATCCTAGTCCTAAGCACGCGTGCTCAGCAACTCGAACTGATCACCTTCCTAATTACACCAGGTTTGCCTGCTTCAACTGATTCACAGAAAACCAAGCCCATCTATTTACAAGTCTGTGTTGTAGTTTTAGTCTCAATGACTTTGGATGATTATACTAACATCAAAGTAAATAAAAACATAAGAGTACTGCCAAAGAACAGAACCAACACATAATCAAAACAGAAAGATTATGGGTGAACAACCAACAAAGAACAGCAAATATTATTATCTGATATCAGGCTGCGCGCCATAGCAAAAAAACTGAATTGATATGAAGCAGTAAGACATAAAAAATTAGCCATGCTAATCACTAACTATTTACATATGGTTATCTTATTGTTAGCTTACTATTTTTAGCCAACTAATTTTTTTTCCCCTCCCACAAAATGTACATGAAGAGCCCATCTGATAACACTAACATAAAGTTGGGAGAAAGATTTAAGTTAGAGAATCACTCCTAAAAATTCTCACTGCAGAGAGATACAAAACAGCTTTGCAGCAGAAAATGCGGCTGATCAGCATGTCTTTTCTCCACACATTTTTTAGGTCATTTTGTTTACAGACTATGGAAAAGTAAACTAACATGTAACAACTGCAATATTGTAAAAGACATTGCTATATTAGCTCTAAGACAGTTGCTGTTTTATTTTAATCCCTTAAGAACATTTATTAGGAGTGAAGATAAACTTAATTTCTTGTAGTATGTTACTTAACTCTTCAGCTTCCAGTAGCAAAGCAAAGCTAAAGCCATCAACCACATAGAGTCTTCTTAGCTTTCATTGTTCTCCTAATATAGTGGAAATCTGCCATATATTGCCTTAAGTAGTTCTTGATCTTTAGAAATAATTGCTACCAATGGGAATAATCCCAGAGAGAGATCTGTGGAACCACTAGTTAAATCTTTGTGGAGGGAAAAAAAAAAACCACACCAAAACAAAACTATCTATGGTATGAAGAATTTGACAGAAACCCTATTTGAAGACAGTATCACATGCAAAAGCTTCAACAGTTCCATCCAAAGACTAATGTTGCTGCCTAGAATTAATTACAGGAAGGAAAAAAACTACCTTGGTTTTGAATTATTAACAGCAGTCTGATGTATAGAATACATATGCCAGTTTTTCTTTTAAAAAAAATTACAAACCTTGACAATACTCCTAAAGTGAAACTATATTGCAGGCTTTGCCAGCTGATAACTTTATAAAAAGAAATGCAATAGAGCCACGAACAAAGCTGACACAAGGACTCATGTACCTTTTTACAGGTTGAAAAATCTAATCTATAGCAAAATAAGTTTCTTACATGATTACACTTTCCATTACATAGTATGACAAAAAGATGTGTTGCTACAGCCTTCCTTTTAACTCTGCATTGAGGGGGGGACAGGGGCGGGGCAAATATCCCAATTGAAAAAAAAAGTCCTAGCTTTTAAGTTAGAAAAAAGCTTTGAACCTCACTAGCACTCTTCTACGGTCATTAAAATCATTTAAATCTTAAATATCAAGTTGTATTTCAGAACTTCAACTTTGTCAGTACCGCTCATTATTTGCAGCACTTTAACATACCGGCAAAAGACAGAACTAAACTCCAGAGAAAAAAAAAATTGACACACTCATGCAAGCTGAGTTGAGTCAGTGTGTTTCTCCTACCTTTCCAGTGCTTTATATCCCTTCTCACACAAATTTTCTACTTGTGATCACTTAATTACCAAGTCTCACGGACAACTGCAGCAGCAAAATGGTGAAACACAAACACCGGTAAAAAGTTCATCTATCCAGGCTTCCCAATCAATTTTCTGTGGGCATACCTTAGATCCTCCCACTACAGGATCTAGCAGTACAGAACAGTCAAGATGTCCCAGAATTTGCTAACTGTGCTATGCTTGCTCCAGTAAGATATGACCAGTCAGGTAAAAAAAAAAAAAACAGTGAAAGCCCCTGCACTCACCCTCCTGAAACTGTTTCTAGAATCTCTTGGCTTTGTTGTGAAAGACTACCAAAAATCATCAGTACAACCCATGCCAAAACAAAGACACAAAAAAAACCCCAAAGACACAAACCCCTGCCAAAAAAATCCACGTGCCATCCTCAGACAGTCTCTCCTCCCTGCAGCGAGCTTGCACTACCCACCCAAACAAGAACTTGCACAGCATGCCAAAACCGAAGTAGGTCTGTGCCACAAGCCTTCTTTCTTGTTCCTAATGTTCCAAATAGCTCCAGAAAATAGTAACAGAAAACTGACAGAGACAGGATTCCTCTCAGTTCCAGCTGCACATAATATATACCTAGTTTTGTGTTTATTTCAGTCATCTTCCTGCTCTGCTGACTTCAGCTGGATGCTAAATGATAAAGAAACAGATCATATATGTAGTATGGTTAAGAGAATGTGCATTTGCCAACGAAGAGACTTCAGACTAGCTGGGAGAATAAATAACTCTGTTCAGAGAAGGTAATAAAAAAACCCCAGACATAATCATTTGAGGAAATACTGTTGAAACTCCAAGAAAAATACTGCAATTCAGGTCTCTGTCAGTAGCTCCATTGTCACACACAGAAGTTCCTGGGCTTAGAAATTACCTTGCAACAAGTTCCATTTGTTTGCTTCAGTGTTTTTTCTGCATGCAATCATTTTGTACATAGATTACTGAAAGCAAAGTCAACTTCTCCACACAACGGATAAAATGTCCCATTGCTTATTTTGAGAGAAAGAGATGGGTTGAACTTCTTCACCTTCAAATGTTTGCACATAGACAAAGTTTCTGAATAAAAGAAAAGGAACTGACTACAACAAGCAAAACAAAAATTCTCTTAACACAAACTTCTGTTTATGTTCAAGTCAGCCACTACTTACCCTCTACCCAGGCAACATACACTGACGATTTAGAAATCACTGCTGTGGTTTAGGCCAGGATAGACTAAACACGAAAATTAATTACTACTCATAATTGAATTCATGTGGAAGAGTTTGGATGTTTATTACCTCTGTGATAGGCATGATTATTAATGCATAGAACAACACAAGAGAGCTGTGTCTCCGGTTTCCCCCAAAACCAATTTGTAATAATCTAAAGAGACGAGTATTTTTAATCATGTTTCTATTCTTACCTCAGCCTTTCTTCTTCTTTCTTACGAAGGCTGAAATCTCGCTGAACCACCTGGAGCACATGCTCTGCTTCTTCATCAGTCAAGCCAGAAAGATCCAGTTTTCTCCCCATTATATACTCTGTCCTGGATATGAATAACTATGAGGAATATCTGCAATCAGAAACAGAAAAAAAAGCCACAAAATAAATGGCAAGCAATGATATTTTTCCCATGTGTGTTGAAATCACAGGTACATCTGCCCAAAGCGAGTTCCTGCCATAAACACTAGAGAAGAAAATTACTCATCTAAGAACTATTTTTCAAGTTCCATGTGCTAAAAACAATCACCCTCAATTTAAAAACAAAACACAAAAGATAAATTTTTGGGGATATTAAATAATACTGAGAGAAGACTTCAATGTTTCCCTCAACAAGAGGCATGTTAAACCAAGGTGAAATCAGGGTTAGATATTTCTTAAGATTTTACACCATAAGTTTGCAAAACACAATCCCTCAGACTGTGTATGAACTGAGAACGTACTCTCCTGTAACACTCAAAAATATTTTGTACTACAAGAAACCAACAATTATTTAAAAAAAAAAATTAAAAAAAGGTAAGTATATACATTAAGCTCAACATGAGCCACCAATGTGCGCTCGCAGCCCAGAAGGCCAACCCCATCCTGGGCTGCATCAAACAGAGCGTGGCCAGCAGGTCATGGGAGGCGATTCTACCCCTCTACTCTGCTCTCGTGAGACCCCATCTGGAGTACTGCCTCCAGCTCCGGAGCCCTCAGACCAGGAAAAACACGGACCTGTTGGAGCGGGTCCAGAGGAGGGCCACAAAAATGATCAGAGGGCTGGAGCATCTCTCCTGTGAGGACAGGCTGGGAGAGTTGGGGCTGTTCAGCCTGGAGAAGAGAAGGCTCCGGGGACACCTTATAGCAGCCTTCCAGTGTCTGAAAGGGGCCTACAAGAAAGCTGGAGAGGGACTCTTTACAAGGGCATGTAGTTACAGCATGAGGAGTAATGGCTTGAAATGGGAAGAGGGGAGATTTAGATTAGATCTCAGGAAGAAATTTTTCACTGTGAGGGTGGTGAGGCACTGGAACAGGTTGCCCAGGGAAGTTGTGGAGGCCCCATCCCTGAAAGTGTTCAAGGCCAGGTTGGGTACATTGGGCCATGAGGGTACATTGCTAGCTCATGTTCAGCTTTTCATCCACCAGTGCCCCTAAGTCCTTCTTGGCAGGGCTGTTCTCAAATGGTGAGGTAGGGCTTACTGATGTTACACTTAACACACTGCCGCTTAAAGGCGGAACAAGCAGTGCCATGAGACACGTTCTTCCTTTCAGGCTTTGGGATACCCATTCGGCTCTTCCCATGCAAAGCACTTCAGTACAAAGGCCTTGCTGATGTTCTAAAAGCATGGAAAGGCTTTCCTACAGGAAAGCCACATCTGCAGGGAAGTAAGAACTTTTTCAACTAACTTTTTTTCACACCCATACATTTTGTGGGAGAAACACAGGATACAAACTAAAAGGAAATAAAGCTATTTTAAGCAATTGCTGGAGCCAGTAGAGACACCTCTGTTGTAGGTCTACAGTTGCCCAAGATGCAAGACAATGAAGCTATCAGGAGATCAAAGATGCCTTTCCAGTTGTTCTTGAGCATCAAGTTAACAACTGTAATTAACACTGTCATAATAAATTCTCCCTTTAGGTCTTCAGCAAGATTTTTTTGGAAACTTTATCAAAATTAATACTATTTTTTCACATATACAAACTGTGGTCCATCAGTAAAGAAAATCCCTTTGATTCAGTCACCACTGCCAACTGTAAGCCTGTATTAGAAGGGGGAAATTTACCCCTAAAACTGGGAGTAAGTGGGCAGCCCCTCTACCTCTGATTTTTTGCGGTCTGCAAAGACTTGATTTCAAGTATACATATACTTTAGAATCACCAACAACTTTAACTTTTGGTTTTCATGTGGTTTATTTACCCATAAGACTCTTCCATTAACCTCTAGGAAACTCACGTTTATTTTCCCAGGAAATAATTTTTCATCACATTACTAAGTCACCTCTGATCTCGGAGTATCACAGCACTTTATAAATATTTATAAACAATGCTTAAATGTCTTTTTTCAGTATATCCGGATTACGCATTTTGGAAATCCTCTACAGGTTTTGCCATAGTGTAAGTGTAACACGTTACATTTTTTTAAAAACATAATAGTTTCTAAGCCTAAAATAACTTCTGGTCTCAACTGAAATAACTCACATGAGGCTGCTCTGATGTTTACCTTCATAAGTAATACTTCTTTGCTAAATCTCAAACTGAAAGTAAGCTTTCAGAGACATTACAAGGAATAATATCCTTCCCTAGAAAACTTTTGCTCAACAAATTAACACATTGTAACAGGAAAGCCTAGGCTTACAATACATGATTGGGTATTGTTTGAGTAATACTGTGGTTTTAATACTTCTTATAGTCTGTTTTAAAATCTAATTAAAACTTCCACATCAAAAAAATTTCTTGAATTTAACCTTTAAAAAACCCAACAACCACCACCCAGAAAAAAAACCCCAAACACCAGAAGAACCACAACCCCTTCCCCCCCCCCCAGAACAAGCAGCAAATGAAATGTTTTTCAAGAACATGAAGCAATGCTTCTGAATTTTAAAACGGACAGAAGCATCAACACAGAAAATGAGGGCAAGCAGTGTATTTCCTAGTCACTCATACAATAGCTAAGCTGTTTGGACTTGCAGTCTCAGCAGAAGATTAACATTACAGGAGGGTGGGGAGAAAGCCCACAAACTTGTTAGTTGTTATTGTTTCTAAAGTACCAACTAACATCTAAAACAGCTTATCTGCTTAACAAAAACCATAATATAAAGTTAGTTATGCAAATGGTCACAACATGTGACCATGTTGTGTACGAGTACGGTACAACACCAACATCGTAGTTTTATGCTGTAGCAAAGAAAACACTGGTGAGGCTGCATCTGGAGTGCTGCATCCAGTTTGGACTCCAAAGTGTACTCATCCAGTACAAGAAATAGGGACTTGCTGGAGTAAGTCCAGCTGAAGGCCGCAAAGATGATTAAGGGACTGGAGCACCTTTCAGAAGAGGAGATATCGGGAGCCTACGACTGCTCAGCCTGGAGAAGAGAAGGCTCGGGGAGGGGAGCTATACAGGGTGTATCTGGAAGAGATCCCTGGCAATGCAAACAAGAATATCCTATAATTCTTTCCATTTCTGAGCAAATTTTTAATTGAGATTTCACCTGTTTCCACAATGTGGCATGATTTTTGCTTTAAAAAGCTGCTCCCATGCATTAATGACATGTGATACTGTGTAGCCACTATCACAAACTCCTTCGACCCAGCCATTTACAATTGAAATATTTCATACAGAATACCTTTTCCTCATGTGCTCTCAGCTTTAGAGTCACCAAAATAACACCACAATTATTCTACTCTGTTCTACTAGTCTACCACTTCTAGTATTTTCCAGGTAGAAAATTGAGAAGAAAAAACCTTCTAGTAATTATATCTTTGATTCTGTTCCCAACCGACTCATCTTTACTTACTTCAGCAGTCTGTCAGGACCTAAATAATCCTGCTCGATCTGTCTTGTCATTATAGTTTGGCATTTGACCAACTTCTGCAGAAGTCTTTTAGTATCTTAAGAAATTCTTTGTATAATCTTTTTGGTGAACATTTTGCTCCTTTAAATCATACAACAAGATAGTCATCTTCCTATGCCAAAAAGGAAGACAAATGCCTGTCTGCAGCAGAGCTCCTTCACCACAATTCATATTTTTAAAAAAAGTTTTGTTTAATGAACATTTGAAAGAAGTGACCACATGGCCAACACAAGGTCATTAAGCTAATTTTTTAAATGTAAATGTCACAATATGTATCATATATAAATTATGTAATGTCACACACTTTATTCAACGACAAAAATAAGGTCAGAGTGTTGAAAGTGTAAAGGGGATTCCTGTATTATGTCAACACACTTGAACAAAACAGACTTAGCCAAAAGATTTAAAGCACATTACTGTCTAAAGTAATTTCTACTACAGCTAGCACATCATTAGGTCTAAAAGGAGGCATAATTAACACTGGTCAAAAATTTCTTAATATTCTTTAAACTCCAAGAAAGTCTAGAAGCTGCAGTAAACAACACCGTGGGTATTCTTCCCTTTTCACTGGAAATAAACTAATGTCCCAAAATAACAAGCGGGAAAATATACTCATTGGCAATACAAAGCCACCTCTTCGGATCACAAATTAAGCACAGCCCAGCTGACTTCAGCATGAGGACTGGTATCGGGTGTAACAGTACCATCTTGTACCAAGATGCAAGAGAAAGATCTCAAAGAGGATCTTAGTTTTCATACCAATACTGATTTTAACTGAGATTTACTTCACATATTTCCTGGTCTATAACCAAAGCAGATGATTTTCTTCCTGTCAGCCTTGTACCAACTATGTGAGATTCGTTAAGAAAACCAAACAGCTTGCAAGTTCCTGAGCAAAGTTAGGTTTGTTTCACTGAGGGATGGGGGGGGGTGTGTGTGTGTGTGTGTGTGTAAAAGAACCATGAAATCCATTTGGTTCCTTCTGGAAGAAGTGTTACTTATTAATGCAAAATATTACAATAACTGTGTGTACTTCTTGTCTAGAAGAGTGCCAGGACATACTATAATGGGGGAAATTGTAAATCTTAAAGGTCTAAGGTCAGTACTGTGTGGTTTTACATTTTAATCTATTTAGGAAATAAATAGGAGTTTCACATTCTTCTTGCTTCCATATCTTACTTTTTTTTTTTTAAGTCCTGAATATGAAATAGCAGAAGTAGAAAAGCTCTGCTAAAGTCATGTTTTATTTAAAAAAGAATGGCACCTCTCGTCTAAGGATGGCACTCTTCCAGAGGGGCAGAACACAGCAGATAAGACTACTTCTAAAAAATAGAAGCTATTTTATTTAAACAGCAAAAAAAAAGTTATTTTTCCAGAAAAGACTAAAGATTACACTGGAGAACATATTTACTGTCATCTACCTTTGACAGATCTTTAAGAGAATCTTAATTATAAATCATGACCATTTTATACCTACATATCAGGCCTACAATTAATAAACAAGCATTAAATCCCAGTGGGAATTCAAAATAGGATATAAAAGCCAAATCCGTCAACCAGAATAATCTTCTCACTGGTAACAGTGAACTCCTAGAGGAAAGGCTTACCCAGAATTCGGCCCTACAGCTGCTAAAAATCATAGGTCAGCTGGCATATACTGTTAGCACGTATTTCACTGTCACTGGCTTTCTAGTTTCTGTATCCCCTCATTTTATTTCAGTCTCATCCTCCATTGTTTATGTTGAATTTAGGCAAATCATGTTCAGCTCTATTTTCTCTATTTAGCACCAACTGTCTTATGGAAGAACGTGTAGTTGAGATGATGGGTCTGACAGTATTCTGACTGTGCAAGACTGACTGTTACTCTTCCCAAAACAAGGAAGACTGCTTGGAGAGAAATACAAAATTGGAGCGTCAATGTGCTGACACACAATTGTATCTTGGATGAGTGGCCTGTTTTTCCCTATGCCTTCAACCTAATGCATGAAATGCAGCTCATTCCAGTAAAAGACTGCCAGCAACCCCAAGGAGCATCATCACAGGTCAGGGAGAAAGCCAGCATGTGCACTGAGGGCACGCAGCTGATCCCTACAGAGCCCAACACAATCAGAAATTTGCACGTCTGTAAGCACGAGGCGGCAAGGGCTTCCCTTTGGATGCCCGCCTTACAAAGCCGGGCTCAGAGCTTACTGCTACGTACCCAGGCTCCAACACGGAGAGAACCCACTGTCGAAGTGGGTCCAGAGGAGGCCCACGAAGAGGATCGGAGGGTTAGAACACCTCTGCTATGAGGACAGGCTGAGAGAGTTGGGGTTGTCCAGCCTGGAGAAGAGAAGGCTCCAGGGACACCTTATAGCAGCCTTCCAGTATCTGAAAGGGGGCTAGAAGACAACTGGAGAGGGACTTTTTACTAGGGCATGTAGTGATAGGTCAAGGCATAATGGCTTCAAACTGGAAGAGAACAGATTTAGATTAGATCTCAAGAAGGAATTTTTCACTGTGAGGGTGGTGAGGCACTGGAACAGGTTGCACAGGGAAGCTGTGGATGCCCCATCCTTGGAAGTGTTCAAGACAAGGCTGGATGGGGCTTTGAGCAACCAGGTCTAGTAGGAGGTGTTCTTGCCCATGGCAGGGGGGTTGGAGCTAGATGATCTTTAAGGTTCCCTCCAACCTAAACCATTCTGTAATTCTATGAACAGCAGCCACTGAACGCAGTTACGTCTCTTCTTCCACCTTCCCATCAAAACCCAAACCAGAACACACCTGGCAAATCAGTCTTCACACTGTACTTCCTAAGCTTGAGCCAGCACAAAGAAAACACTAAGAAAAAAAAAAAAAAGGCTCATTTGTATTCCTACCTCTGTCCTCAGCATTAGCTCAGGAGTGACGGACTGCAAAAATACATTCACCCACTTGCGTTGCACTACACATGCCACATCCTTCTCCCAAAGACACCTGTCAGTCTCAGCATTTCACAATCAATGGCCCTGAAATGAGCTACACAGATTGAAGGGAGATGAAAGAAACAGCAAATCTGTCTCTGTTCTTTCGAAGAATCAATGCCAGTTTCTATCTCCTTTTAAGCAGCAGACAGAGAAGGGAGCACTCACTTTATCTGTGTGACAGTCTAATACAGGCACCCAGAAAAAGGCTCAGGTTGAATGCGATGTTAAGCCTGGGAATGCTCAAATATTTAACTCCCTCCTTGTGGAAGGGTATATAAGAGAACACAACTTGGGATATTCCTGTGCAGATCCCTATTTCAGATGCCAGCATCCCATTTTCTGTATGGCCTGAAAAACCAAATGATACAGAAGGTCCACTGCCATAGGAGCTGTGAAGCAGCACGTGTTTTAAAGTTAAATGCCTTCCCTGGTACCACAGCACTCACTTTTTAAGAACAGTTATATAGGAGCATCCTATAGATAAAATTCAACAACCTAACCAAGAAAGTATTGGTCTGCTTTTGCAAGTTCAAGATGCCAAAGTATCACTACTGTGTACTTTACGTGGTGGTTAGGCTTCTCATCTGAGTGATTCATACCTTTAATCTGTGGAAGAAAACACCGAGAGAAGAGGTGAAGCTTTTATAAAACCTCATGCAGCTCTGGAAGCACTATACATTTTGCATTTTAATCATACAGGCAAAAGGGTTACGATTAATTAAGAAACTCATCATAACTTGAAAGCCATATTGTGATCAACCCATGCAAACTACAAAAGTAAACAGTTAAGTGGACTGCTTGACTGCTACCAAAACATCCATAACATAAAACCCAACCAATATGCAAACACACCACAGGCATACTTAAAATATCCTACACAATGAAGCGGATCTTTTCCCCCACAACATATGTTGCACTTACTGATATCCTGCATCCCTTTTACTAAATATCACTCCTCAGCATATCCTTAAGTTTGATCCAAGAACTAACCTTTGACTGAATCTTTCTGCAAGACTAGGACAGAGACAGAAATTCTATTTTTAGAGGTAAAAAAAAAAAAAGCTTCCAACAGCAGTTGCCACAATGAGGCAGTATTCTCTAGTGCTGCCAGATGTGAAAACAAATTTAATACAGTAAATCACTGCTAATTCAAACCACTGACAGGAAACCCCACTGCAAATTACTGAATTTTACAGATTAGCAAGTAAATGAACAAAATAAAAACCAAAAATGTTATAAGCCTGTGCCTTCTGCATCCACTCTGACACCTGCAAAGTGCTGCTAACCCTGATTTATGCTAGAACAAGCAAGAATCATAAGAGATGCAATAGAAAAGAGTGGCATCTGTAAAGCCACATGTCCCATTTCACTGAGACTTAGTCACGAGCTGTAGTTGGTTGACACACAACTTATGCCCCATGCATGGAAAAAAGGGTTTCAGAAGCAGGTTGTCTTTGAATTGTTTAGATAAACATTTGTTAAGTGACATAAAACAAGAGCAGAATAGAGCCAGAGCTGTGAAAAATCAAGCCAGAGCTGTAGAAAGCCTCTGAAAACCCAACTAGTAGCTGGGTTAATCGGTCAGGTGGAGGAGTAAATGGATTAGTTTGTTGACACTGGGACCTACTCTACACTGTGCTTAGAAGAGGCTCTGCTTTGGACCCCAGCTTGGCTATTTTTTCTTATATCGACACTGCACAACATGGAGAGAATCTGAGCCCTGGCCAACAAACACAAACCAAAGTTTGTACAAACAAGGAACCTTTTGTATTCAACCACAAGACACAGTCGGGCACTTTCTGGAGTTCAAAGGCCTACTTCACTGGTCAGGTTTTGACTGATGGTTCACTCATACTTGGAACCAAACTGGAACAGCCTCGCAGTTCCTTTAGTTTAAATCTAGGGAACCAAAGCAGTTCATCCTCTTACACGTTTAGAGAATCATCCAGCCAGCACAGACACCTTTCCGAGTTCCACATAAACTATTATTTGATCAATTTAATTTAAGCCACCGTCTTTAGAAACTAGCTAGGACTCCTCTGTTCCTTATTAACTTTTATTTTAAAGAAGTTCCCTTTATCAGGGCCCACTCTTGAAGATCGAAGTAGTATTACCACTACGATGAAACAGCATGGTCCTCTGATAAGCCTACATGAAGAACACCACCTTTACCAAGAAAATTCCTGTTTCTGGTCCTCTACATTAGCTTCTCCCAATTTTTAGAATTCCAGTATCCATAATAGGCCTTCTGGACCTTGATAAAGCATTGACACCAACTTTCCCCCCCAAATGAAAGCACAATCTTGGGTATTCTTCACCTAACACAACTACATAGGTGACATACTTCCATGGAGGAGGTGCAGTTTACTTAACCATACATGGAACCTGAGTCCACAGTATTTCATCCACTGATTCCCCTTTTTTCAACCCGTGATGCTGCCTTGGAGCAGCAATCTGAAGCTGCATCATTAAACATTAGAAGAGAAGGGAGGGGTGAGGGAGAAGAATAATCAGGCTGATCTTCATCGAGAGGTGAACTGTTTTCTTCTCATTTGGTACTCAACCCCTAACTTTTGTGCTTGAAGTGATTAACATAGGAACAAATTTTATCTCTGTCTTTTAGATGAAGCCTAACTGAGATTGTAACAGCCAACACCAATAGATTATACCTTTTAGAACCCTCACCAAAGCTCTTCCAACCGTTTTTAAAACCTGGTGTTGCTCCAATTCACACATTATGGTTTAACTTAAATCCAACTCATGGTCTACCAAACAAATGTCAAAGAACTTATGACAGCTAGATGCAAGTGTTGAGATAGCTTCCAGAAAGGTACACCAAGTGCTCCCAGAGGTGACCACTGAGGGGCAGACAGATGAGTTCTCTTAAGGGGAGAAAAGGAATCCTCTAGCAAGATTAACAATAATTAGAAAAATAGGTACACTCTGCAACTTGAGGTATTCCAGGACAGAGATGCCTCTATTAGAGAAGTCAACGGCAGTTAAATCACATGCTGAGCATCCATGCCATAGCAATTAATGACAACAGCACAAACGAGCACTCTTCTGTTTGGATTGCCCTGCGACACAGCATCCTGTTCATACAGCCCAAAAGGGACAGAAGAAAGCCACATTAAAATGACCTTCTGTATCAGAAGTAATGCCTAATAAGCAAAGAAGTTCTTCTTGTATTAGTTTCAGAAGAGATAAAACTCCTCATCACCAGAGCAGAAAATTTACTCCTCGAGTTGTAAACATGTTTTGCTTTCTTTCCTTTCCAGAGAGAAAACAACAGATTATGTACTGTCTTCTTCCAAGAACAGAAAGTTGGTTTACAACAACAGAGCCACATATTATTCTGGCTGGAGGTGGGTGTAAGGTGTTGGAGAAGGGGTTGTTTTGCTACTAAAAACCAAGGATTTCAGGCTGTCGCCTGGCTTCAAGACTCACTAAAGCCAGTGAGAACACCATGGACCTTAGTAGCCTTTGAAGAAGGCTCTGCACTTCAGATTGCTATCACAAGAAGAAACTACATCTCATTTTCTACAGTAAATTGCCTCAGCATCCTTTAAACTGACTTGATTCAGAAACTATGGGTGCATTGCCACTTCTCTGTTTAGTCTTCTCCATCAATAAGCAATATATATTGCAAGGAAGAGTCCAGAAAGAGAAATTTTTTGGAATTGCTGCACAGCAGAACTTGAGCTTGGGTCTTCAGCAGTAGGACAGGCTAGAGTTCCCTTCCTGCCTGCCAGTGCCAGCAAAACTCAGGAAAACTACTTAATTGATTACCATGAGTCAACTTGAGACAATGCCATCAAAGTATCTCATCCTCAAGATTAATCTCCACAAGGATTAGCTCCTCCACTTCAATAGCTGGCATTTTATTTGGAGGTGTACTTTGCCTCGAAGAATGCAAAATTAATTTCCTGTGGTGATGCTTTATATCTTAAAACAACCAGTAAATAGTAGTAACTGCCACAATCTGAATACCAAACACCAATGTAAGTTTTTCTTTTATGATCTTAAATTGATCAATGGGTAAATAAAGCATATAGGTAATAAGAAGTAACAAGAGACCGTTTCTTTCACCCAGCTCACAGACTAATGGGTCATTAAAAATGTGCAATATAAAGGTTTTTGTTAGTAAAACATTATATTAAAAAATAAATAATTGCTCTGCTGTTGAAATTTAATGTATATTGACCTGGAAATTCAATGTGTTCCTATTCCCAGAATAGTATCCATAAGATCTAAAAATTTGTTATTATTGCAATAATGCTGATATTGGTGTTTGACCAGTCAAGCCACTGTGGTCCTTATACTTTATTCATCTGTGATAAAGCTGCTAGCCGATTCATTAAACTGCTTTCCACTATAACGTGCTTTATTTATTTATTTTCAGGAGACAGAATACCTAACATGATGTTTATTTTCTGAAAATGCAGTTTTAAAAAACACAGCGTGGCATTTTTTTATAAGCATTGCTAAAAAAAGGGGGGGAAAAAAGAGCGGATAACAGATTTCAACTGAAAGTTAAATAGCAAGCAGGTCATAATCACTAGTCTTCACCATACAAATGGCAGAACTTATCACTGTGCCAGCCACATATAAAGGGTCTTCCTATTGGGTCTGTGTAAATTCACATATTTGGACACAGGTATCTTTACCCAGTCTCAGAAAGAGATACATAGAACTACACCATGGCTTGAAATCTTCTCAAATTACACTGTATTTAGCCCTTTCACAAGATTCCCTGTTTATGCTGTAGATAAAGGCCAAGTTCCTTTGGTAATTTGAGCAACAGTATGGTGTGCATCGCTCTGCACTAAAATATAGCAGTTATCTTCCTCTTCCCTTAAGTCCAATAAGGTTCTTTTCAAAGTAAACTGCTATAAACCTCTGAATATAAGAAACTTGAGGCTCCTTTATTTTCTAGCTGTCAGTGGTCTGCAGGTAAGCCAGAAGCCTTTATTATCTCTAAGAATCTATCTAGTAAATAACCTACCTGGACCGGAAAGGAAAGGTGAATGAAGCAGTCCATGGGAATGCTGGATTAGTCTGCTCAGACAAATGAATGGGTTTTCTCAAAGAGAAAAAAGGTCCCTTTGGTTTTCATGGAACTATATTTGACTACTTTCTTTCAACTTGTCCAGCTTTCCAAGGGCAAGTAGAGGTGGTTTACACCACCGAACAGCAGCTTCCAGACTGATAACAATAGGACAAATTAACATCGGCACCATTACAAAGGAGCCACATTTTCATCCAGATGTTTATGAACAATAGTGCATTTGATATACACAGCTTTTCTTCAGCATCACCCATGCGTAGTTTAGGGATTTTTTTTTTCTTTGTTTAAGTACAAGTTCTTCAAGTATTCTGTTTACTGTAGCTATTAAGGGAGAGAGGTGAATTCCTACCGTGTTCATACACTTGGGTACACCCTATATAATCCAACAGCCTGGTTTAGCAATCAGCTGTCAGCGCACTCAGCTGTATTCACCAGGTTAGGGTGGAAGCCGGAAAACAACTCAGGAAAATAAACAAAAGTTTTAGCTTCACTTTCGTGCTCTCGCATCACTCCTAGACAACACTGGTTCGGTTGAAGACAGTCTATTAAAAAGCATTAACCTGCAGGTTCAAGATGCAAGTCCTGTCACAGGGGGCAGTGCTCCTCTTCTTTAAGTATCTCTCATCCCAGTGGGGGCTACTGGAATGGAATTGACTTCTGGGAGTT
The DNA here is from genome assembly GCA_013398295.1 of Chionis minor. Classification (NCBI taxonomy): domain Eukaryota; kingdom Metazoa; phylum Chordata; class Aves; order Charadriiformes; family Chionidae; genus Chionis; species Chionis minor. The sequence continues at coordinate 725,621 of VZSF01000623.1, forward strand.
CTCACTGGCAATTAATGTATCACAGCTGTTGTAAACGATACTCTCCTGTTCGTAATTGCTATATGCATCGTCCTAAGTTACCTGTCAAATTCCATAGGAAGGCTACAGAATCACCAAGTACATTTTTGGATGCTTGGGCATAATGCACCAGTAAACATGCTTTTTTTTTTTTTTTTTTAAACACATATCTCTTCACTTTCCCAAGCCAGAGGTGAGCAGCAAGCATTACTGTTTCATACAACTGCAGGGACAGAGTCGATGGTCTCAATGCAGATCACAGGTAACCGCTTTCCCCATTAATAAGCAACTACAAAAACCTGCCCAGCTTGAGGACAGTTCCCTCAAAGTCAGAAAAATGTCTGGTAATGTGAGAACTAAACTATCCTTCCTTCTTCTCTCTAGCCTTCCAGAAAAGGGTTCTCAGAGGAACAAGTAATAGCCTTTATTGCCAAAAATCTTTGCTGTGCCTGTTGTAACAAACTCCAGGCTTCGCTGCAAGACAGCTACCCACATTTCCAGAAACGCAGGAAATAGCAAAACGGTAGGTATAAGGCAAAACCCCCACCATTTGTCAAAATAGATTGCTACAGTTAACATCTCCGCAAACATGCTTGAGGAGGGACGCACGCACCCTCCGAGGCATTTTGCAATCCGATTTGGTTACGCCTGCCTAAAACACAACGCAAAACCCCAGCGCAGCGCACGCTCCTGCTTAATTAGGCTCCTGAAGAAAAGTCAGCCCGAGCCATATGGTATTTTCCTCAGCACTTACGATAAACTGACCTTGATACTCGGAAGACGCGCGCTGCTCCTGTCTGAAGCATAAATTACAAGCGCCGAGCGGTGGGATGCTCCCGTGGAAAAAAGGGGCAGAGGCAGCGCCACGTCGAAACCCTCCCCGTGCTGGCGGGGAAGTTGATCAAAACATCATCGTAATAATAAATAATAATAATAATAATAATAATGCCCCGCAGTGATAGCGCTCGAATAACCACGCTGCCAGCAGAATGCT
>VZSF01000623.1:727512-817610 GCA_013398295.1 Chionis minor
TTTTTTTTTCATGCTTGTTTAACTTCATTTTAAAATAGCTGCAGCTGTTCCCTGCCAGGTACGGGTTTTATTTGATCTCAGTTGAAGTGCTTTTGTCAGGACAGATGTATTCAATAAATCTTGGCAGGTTTTCAAGGAAAATATTTTCTAGGAGAATATTTTTGTTTACATTAATTTCGTGGTGTTACAAATACACTGGTTTGTCAAACATTTACTTCTGCGCTGACCTACGCTTTTCTATGTCAGTAAAATGGGTGCCGCCCTGTGAGGCAGACACCACATTTATTTCAAAAGTGTATGGGGAAAAAAAAATAAAACAACAAAAAAACTTTAGGAAGTATTCTGCATCAAATATTATTGTGTATTTTCCCAAACACGCCTATAGGTAAATGCATGTCTGGGTATTTCCCAAACAGAAGAAACTTGTTACTTCTTTAAATAACAGCAAGAAAAAGAACTGGTCGTTTTCCACAGTAACATTTTCCAAGAGCAACATGACATGGCAACAAATCGGGAAGTGACTAAAAGGAAAGGTCGCTCTTTGCCTGTATTCAAAGAGTAATCAATAACATGCACCAAGAATTTTTAATAATTGAAGAAATATCTGGGTAGAAATCCCTCTCCAATCTTACGCTTTTAGCTGAATGCCCGAAAGAAGAACATGTTTTAAGATTGGCCATCAATATCAATTAGCTATAATGCTTATGATTGCACAGCTGTGAGATCAAACAGGTAAAACTGTGCCCCTGCTCCTCACACTCGAGCTAATAAGCTACAATTGAGTTCAAGAGTAACGTTATGCCCTTGCCTCAACGCCGTGCAATTAGGAACACGGAGAGTTTATACCTTTCTCTGCAATATTTCACATTCCTCTCCACTGGAGACAAAGCATTGGACTCCAGGCTCTTTTGTTCCACACCAGTTCAGTAATCAGTATGTTTTTACGCTGCAACAGTACGCCATGGGGAAGGTATTAACTTATGGCACACTTAAACCAGCCATTAACAACTGAAAGATCACAACTAAGAGAAGGGAAAGGGAAGAACAATGCACCAGTGAAGAAATATTTTAACAGTCTAATGGATAGTACGATGGACTTCGCTGTTTGCATCCTCTCTTCACCTGTTGGATGTCCTACTTGTCTTCATCTGCTGGTTTTGGTGTCACTTCAAAAGACATCAACTTCTCTCTGCAGCCATAGCAAGTATTTTCTGATCGATGCCATTCACGGTAAAAATAACCCTGCCTAAAATCCTTTTTCCATCCCTATAGGCAAAATCATAAAGCACAGATGGGTGAAACTGAGATATGCCAGGCTTTCCCTGGAATCGCATACGACACAGCCATTGAATAATTAAAATAGGTATCTAAATAAGGATGCAGAATAAAAAGAAGTCTCGGGAAGAGAAACTCTGCAGCCAAAGATGGGACTCAAGAAAACAAAATGGGCCTGACTCCTTTCCCGACCAGCACCTGGTGATTGTGGAGAGAAGCAGGGCACCGAGGGGTACAAGGGATTCCAGCAATGGTGGGATGGTCATCAGGGAAAGGGGAATGCCCTGCATGTTTATGTCACTTCCTGTGCTGCTGAAATTCCCAGTCCTCCTCCCGTTCACAAGAGAGTTAGGTTGAACTGCGGGCCCTGCGATCTGTCAGTGACAATAACCTCACTACCGGGAGAACCAAAACAAGAAGTCCGACCCCCGGTACGCATCTGTGATATAGCAACCATTCTGCCACATGGGGCTAAATAAGCTGTAACACGGAAAAAAATCTTGCAAGAAATAGATAGCGGATCTAGTAATAATGGGGTGCAGGACAAGAAAATAGGTATTTTGTTGGTGGTGAGCTTCTCTTGTCACAACACAGCCTTTTTCATGAAGAGAAAAGTACCATCCAAATGTAGGCTGAAAGGAGCAGGCGTGTTTTGCTTGGAAAGCTCGGCACTGAATCCAGCGGTGGCATAAGCTGCACGTGGGTAGGGGTCTGACGGTGGCCAGCGGGTGACTCCTGAGCCTGTCCCCAAGCTGCACTGGGTGACCAGCCGGTGGCACTGGTGCGAGGAGGGGAGGCGGGCTGAGTGCCAGGGCCCATGGGACCCTGCCGTACCCCCGCAGTGGGCAACCTGGGCAGGGTGCAGCACCCTGCAACAAGCTCTCCTCTGTCCCCAGCATCCACGGAATGAGGTTTGTGGCCAGAAGGAAGATCTTTGGAGCACGGTTCCCATGGTCAGGATTTTCGGCCATCTTTTGTACCGCATACAGTTGTCGCAAAACCTGCAAATAAATTGGTTTCGGGGGAAAATAAAATTTGCACTCGTTTGGTGTCCCTCTGAGGATGTACAGTGGGATGCAGAGAGAGGCTGATACTCACTGCACTCAGTCACGCTGGATTATATGAAAGGCTTTGCTGATGATCCCAGACCATTCCAGGAGGACTTTGTGAAGTTTGCTTTCGAGCGTCCCAACCTTCTCAGCAAAGGGAGGTGGGTTTTTTAGTAAGGAAATTGGATATGCAAGTGTGGACAGTACCTTCTGGAAAGACACAAGTCACTCTGTTTGCCACAGGGACCAATTAGGAATTTATTCCAGCCTATTGCTATCTCAGGACAGAAAATAAAGACAGCAATAAGTAAGTAAGTAAGTCTCTTCTGCTTCCAACAAATCTGTTAAGAACTCAGAGTATTTCCACAAAATGTAGCAAACAATAATTCTTTGGTAATAACTTGGAAGTCATGGTAACCTTTTACGTCAGGATCTCAAAGAACTTCATAAATACGAATTATTCCATAAAGTGTGTATGCGAAACAGGGAGCATTATGATAATTCAGTTAAACTAGTTAAGTAATTCATAGCCCATAAGCAAATAGGAAAGAAGTGAAAGGGCTGAGAAGAATGGGCAAATTTTTAATAGTATTTATTATGTACAGCACACAATGTGATATGGCATTCTGCCATGACTTCTCTTCCGAGATTTCCACAGCCAGGTTCCATGCCCTGCAAGTCTCACAGTGTAAGGAGGAGTTCTGACAGAAGTTAAGTGTGAAAAGAGTAAGAGGAAAGCTGAGAGAAGACTGAATTAGGATTATATACAAATGTTACTAAAGGAGACAGCTTGAAGAAGTTGTGCTATTTAACTAGCAGCAGAACTGAAGCGAGCTAGTGCTTCGAAAAGAAACAAACATACTGAAGTCTCACAACTAGGATGGAAACACAAATTGTTACAGATGCAGTAAAAATGATTTGTTGTCTCCAGTGGTGGGATGGCAGGAGGGGGTGTGTTTGTCTTTTCTGTGTGTGTGTGTGGTTTTGGGGTGGTTTTTTGTTTCATTTTGTTGTTGTTGTGTTTGGGGTTTTTTTGGTGGTCAGTTAAAAGGTAACAACAGGAATATGAGCTAGTAAAAAGAGATGGCAGAACAAAGGAAAAAATAATATGGTGGTAAAACCTACCCACGTTTACTGGGAAAATTAATCAGAATGGGAATAAAAATTTCAGAAATGAATGCGATGCTGACCATACTACTGTTGCTGCAGATTTCCTTATTCATACGGGGTGCACAAATGCAAGCTTGAAGGTGTCTGCGGAAGATGCTGCATGCAGAGAAACGAAGGCGCTTTCACTGCTCTTCCCTCATGCCTGCCACCGGACACATATGGGTGAAGACAAGATTCAATTCCTACATTTCTGCAAGTGAAAAAGAAAACTCTTAAAAAGGTGCGGTGAGTTCTTCAATTTCCCTGAAGGATGAACTTCATTTTGTGACAGAGGCTGAAACACACAAGGCAGGTGTCCTTCATTCCCAGGGTTGGGGGTTTTTTTAATATCAATCTCTTTCTCCACTTAGCCCCACCTTTCATGCAGTAACTCCCTCTTGCTCATCAATCCGAGGACAAGCAGCAGCAGGAGGGATGTGGTCCGCTCAGGTTTTTCTTTAGCGCTTCACTTACGTCCTGTGCAAAGCGGCACCGAGGGTGTGGTAGCGTCTTTTATGTGGTTCAGCACTGCTCTGTTCTTTACAAATTAAAAAAAAAAAAAAAACCAAAAAAAACCCGAGAAAAAGCTGTGTGGTGCCCAGAGGAGGAATAAGAAAAACTATGAAAGTCTCCAGTTGAACAGGAAAATGTTCCTGTTAAGTCAGCTTCGGCTTCACAGATTCAAGTGCTGAACAAACAGGAGCGAGTGTTGGTTTAGCTCTTGTTCTCTTGTGTTCAGCGGTATTTTCTTTCAGCCTCATTTGATTTCTTTGTATCAGAGTCAACAGGTGGCTGTGAAATTTTGGGCTTAAAACAAACCCATCTAAACCCACTTCATGGCAGTTGCTTCTGGAGTTACTCTCTTTTGGTTTTACCGGTCCAATTCTCTAGCACTGTCAGATATTGTTCATTTGCTTCCAAACATAACTTTTACTTATCGCCTCTGATGCCTAGAGCCAGACTACAGTCAAGTAGGTTGTTTTTCATAGAAAGACCTACTAAGTGCTTTTCTGATTCAAATGAATTGAGCTTTTTTCATTATTTGAAATTATTAAAAATGAAATTTTAGAAGCTGTCATCATCCCAACCACCTTGGACTAAAGCTGGCAAATGAAGGTGATGGTGTTAAGAGCTTCCCCTCCACCTTATTATAACTCTATACAAACTATCCTCAGATGCAAAGAGTACACATTATATAATTCTCTGCTTACATTTTGCAAGCAAAATCACAGCAATAATGTAACAAATCCTCATGAACAGTCTTAAAAATCTACAAAAATCTTTTGTACCTAGGTGGTACAAAACCAGGGAATTCCTTTAAGCAAGATTAGTCAAAATTACAATGCTTTACATTAACTTCTTATATTTTAGTATATCCTGAACAAAGTAACTTTCAGAAATTCTGTTTTTGAAAGAAACCCTAATCCTGACAGTAATTTCTGCATGGAAATGGGGTCAACAAAACCATTTGGGCAGAGTTTTCTAACCTTTTATTTGGGGGATATAGCGTTTAAACACTTTTGAGATGCAGAGAAAAGGTGAGCTTGCTCACTTTTCCCCCTTCCCATTAGACCATTACGTGGGAAAAGGTACGTTTTCATCCACACAAGTGTTTACACATTTACGAAACTGTTGTGCAGCCATCTTATACCTAAGTCCTTATTTCTGTGATATTCATCTGTTCAGAATCAGTACCACATGGCTGCGGAGAAAATGGATGCTGTGAACAGCAAAAAATGCCCCGTGACAGTAGGGCAAGCTCTTTGCAAGCTCTTGACAGTCTAGTTCATGAGCATATCTGAGCCAGGGAAGCAGACCGTTTTAATTAGATACACTGACCAGTAAGGTTTACCCAGGCGTAGCAGTAACAGATATTCTGAGAAACTTATCTCCATGATGCATCCAGCAGAGATGGACATTAAAATAAAAATTATTGAGCAAAAGTTATTTCCATGATGACTTTTTCATCAAAGCCGTTTCTCTGTTGCCAAACACAAAGCTTAAAGACAAACGCATAGCAGCAATAGCTATGGCAATTAAAAAAAGGTTGCCTGCCAGCACCCCTTTCCAGAAAAGAACTGAGTCAAAGTATTATGAAAGTAGATGTGTCAGATGCTGGCACATCTAATCACATTATTGTTTGGACATAATTCTTGCACAACCTCTCACATGCCTTGATTATGCTCAGTACCCTTTAAGCCCTGCTGTGTACAAGCCCATAGAAAATACATTGTGCTTGTTTCAAAGAGCTTACCCCGTGAATGCTCTAATTCCCCTCCCTGGATTTTCTATAATCAGTTTGTTCCTTGGTGTTTCTCACACACAAAGTAAAATTCTTCTTATTTAACTTACCCCCAAAAGAGCATGGGACGTACTGGCGCAGGATTATATCTGTCACAAGCTGCCGAAATGACTGCGTGGCTTTATGCAAATCAAATCCTCCAGGGATTGTCCCAAGTCCACACAAGTTTCTTTTTTGTCTATCTGCCTTGGGACCTCGCACCAGCCATTTTACTTTTCCGTCTTGTTTTCGAGGTATTGTGTCTGACAGGACCGCGTCACTTATTTCACCTTGGCTCGTCCTCACTGAGGGCTGCAGGCGCTGCACGGATGCGCTCTTCCGCAAGACCAGCATCAGCCCTGCGAGGCCGATTCTTCGCCTCCTTCTGCTCTGCCCAAATTAACAACACCTTATTGCAAACTCGACTTCAGGAGCTTCTCATTTTTATGATTCCTATGAGAACTACCTTTCCAGTTTGGAAGCTGGAGCGTATCAGCCCTGCAGTAGATGTGGGACCAGATGACTTACACCTTCTTTCCCTGCTCAGCTCTCAGACTAACAGGGTGTGTCACTCCAGACAAATATTTATATACTGAACTCCATTTCCGTATGCAAGTTCCTGGTGAATGCATAAAAATACAGTGTACCGGAATTTTAAAACCTAAAATAACCCACATCTATTAATTAAGATTTTAAGGGGAGAGACTGGTCCCTAATTGCACAGCTCAAACTGTTCATTTTCCTGTGGGTGCCAATTATTATTGTTCTCCTCAGTGGCATCTCCGCTGTAGGCCGTGGGCTAATGAAGAAAGCTGAGTAAATAGTGCATACAAGATATCTGTGAATCATTAACAAAGTCATTAAAACAATTGTAGATTATTTGGACTGAAATAGGGTCTAGCACAGAGAATGTTAGTTGTCTTGTGCACAGGCAGTCTGTGGTAGCAGGAACATAAAGCTCTGCGGCCAAGTCTTAATCCAACGGTCTTTCTGATAAAATGACCCTTTCTTTCAGGACGTCCACTTTGGAGGCCCTCCGTTGTTTTCCTGTGGACGTTCTTATGAGGGATTATTCTAATGCCTTGGCTGTTTCTCAATTAGACAACTCCGTGGCAGGAAAGACGCCCATGACCCCCATGACAGGGCTCAGCAGGGCTGACAGCCTGGTTGCCCTTGAGGGCAAGTGTTGAACCCTGACTGTAAAACAAATACAAAGTTGTAGGCTGATGTTTATTCACTTTAAATACACTTAGGCGTGAGCATGACCATCAATGGCTTTCCTGGGCGGGTGAGTTTTCCACGTGTTGGTACCACTGTGCTGCACACGTGCTATCACATTCCCCATAACGAGTTGCCATTGTCTGGATCCTCCCTGTATGCAAACTCACTTGGATCAGGCCTCCATTAACATGTGCAATTAAGCTGTTACAGCCATCACTGCTTGATGGCTTGATTTCTGGAATGGCAGATGGCCCACGGCTCTTACTGAGAGCTTCAGCCCTTTTTATTTCAGGGCTCCTGGTTCTGTAACTTCACGTCCTCATGCCTGAAGAGTGAAGCTGGAGTGGTCCTGTGGTGAGTTCTGAAATGCAGTCCCACTCCTATTCCCACACCTGGTGCAGCAAAGAGAGGAATCCTCTCTCCCTTAGTTAAACCGCCTTAGGTGAAGGTCATTAATTTTTCTTTTTCTTTGAAAGTGCTATGGAATGTAATCCCTGGAAAAACAACCCACTACAATTATGTACCGTTGTGGTAGAATATAAGAGATGAGACAATAAGGTTTCCACAGCAACTATTAGTGGTGACCTAGTGTACATCATAAGTATTACGTGACTTTATTACTTCTAAACCATTCAATGGTCTATATTAAACAACATTAACGGGAACAGATTCAGTTACAGTTTTAATACCAAATCCCAGTTGAGGCACTTGATGTAAATAGCTTTACTGCAGGCTATAATTCTTTCCAAAAAACCCCCCAAACAGAACAGCAAATAAATTGTCAGGCCAATGCTGCTGTAAAACTTTAGCTTTTATGTCTGAGGTTCATTTGTTTCACTTGCAGCTATATTGCCCTTTCTTGAAATTTAATCTTACTGCTACTGGATGCATAAATATATTTAAAAAATCTCCATATCAAGTACCAAACTATTGAAAAGTGCTCTATCCTTGAAGGCATTATCAAGGCTCTTTACTTAGTGTAAGCGGGTATTTTGCAAATGGAGAAGTGAAAGGGGAGTGCAAAGGAATAAGCTTAGAAGATTCAGGATCCCCGTAGCCCCCAGACACAGCTTTATCTGTGAAGTGAGGTTCTCTGAGTGCAAGATGGTAACAATAAGGATGAATTCTTGATAAGGAGCAAGACAGAAATATGCAGGATTTTTAACAGCTGCATGAATAATAAAAGTAAAATTCCTACAGTTTGTTGAGAAAGTCTGGTTCAGGAGCAGGCTATTTGCAGCAGCTTCTCTGGTCAGCTCTAGTACTCAAACATCCTTTTCTACTTATAGAGAAAATTATAAAGGACCAGGTACACATACTCGTGGAAGCTGGTATCTCAAATCTAGGACAAATCTAGGGCTCAGGGAAGGGCAAAAGAGAAATGACATATTAAGTATATTGGTGAACTGTGTTTGATTGTTAATGGAGGAATCCATTCTCCTAATCTTCGCTGGAGCATTCAGTACTGTACACCACAAAAATTATAAAAGCATGCTGCTCTCTTCAACTTTTTCTTAATGTTTGGTAAGATTTGCATTTTAAAATAAATGCAATTGGACCCAAATACTTTGCAGTGCATCCTACAGATACTGTGGAAAGGAGAGAAAGAACTCCACATTGGAGATGTCAGTCCCATCTTTTTCTACAGGAAAATGAGAAGAGGCTGTGTGATGAGAATGATATCTGAGTCTGTATCAGGGAGACTATGTTTGAAACTGGCACCAACAAGGTGAGCCTCAGACAAGATCATTACTCTCTGCGTGTGAATACTTTGGTAGTTCTCCTCCTAACTGCCCATTCCTTGTCTTGCAGGATCGGAATGTGCAAATTATTCTACCTCTCCCTGCCTGTACTGTACCAAATGTATTATGGATGAGACCGATCACTTCAAGGCAGAAATAATTTCTTCAGGAAATATGGGCTGATCACTTTCCAAAATTTTTATGCAACTATGTTTATTATTTTTCTTATTATTATGTTTTATTACTTTGAGGATTTTGGAATTGTCTTGTGACATTACACCTTACACACCCATCCAGAAGATTAACTTGCTTGAGTTGCAGCAAGTATTTCATATGTGCAAATAGTTTATTTTTCACCTAGAATATTCAAGTGTAGTTTTCAGATACTGACTACTAAAACTCTGCTTCTCAAATCAGATCATCCTTTTTCCCCTGTCAGGATAGGAAAATAAACATATACCTACTATTTGTTAGCTTTTTAATAAATGGAATAATGAAGGACATCAGCAAAGAACAACCAGCAAATGGAACAACTGTTCTTGCACTCTAAATATGGAGATAAATTGGATTTTTTTTCTGTGATAAATCTTCATGAAAACCACTAATCTATGTCTTTGGCCTGCTTTCTCCCTCTACTGGTCTGAAATAGAATTTTCCTATAGGAAATTTCAAGACCTTCCATATTAAAATCTGACCTTTGTATTTGTAATACAGCAAAGAAAACACGATGCTCCTCGTGCTCGCTCTCTGTGACACTAATGAATCACAGGTCACTGTATTTCATCAACAACGGCAATAGACATTTTCAATGATCTGGCCATATTTATGCTATTTCTTGTTAATATACCTCCTCTCTGTAGAGATTTGAGCTTGAATAGTCATAACATGAGAGTTAATCACAAATCCATGATTAATATACGTCAACCAGAACCTTATTCAAGCACGAGTTACTGTTTGAAGTCTGCTCTCTGCTACGCAAAATGGAACACATGAATGGAAAAAGGTAGGGGACAGTTGCCATTTTGAAAACAGCGTAATGGCAAGAGCATTGCAAAGTCTCTGAGGTTGGGAGTTTCTTGCTCATGGGAAGCCAGCCTGGATGAAGGCTGCACCCAAATGATGTCGTCACTGTGTTCCTCCTCAGTCACGTTTCTCTCTCGTTCGGCAGCCACACAGTGAACTAGCTCAAGCAAATGGTTAGGCCAAAATCTGCCTTCCTGTATACCTCTCGAAAAGGTATTTTTTAGCCAGCACTGATTGCACTTCAGTCAGCTTAACTGACTGTGAATCACATCCTGATCACAGTTCTGACATCTCCAGGTTCTCCATTTTTCCTTAACATAGCCTTAATTTGACTTACCACATTTCCTGTGCTCTCCTTCCAGAAGGAGATGATCGCTCTGTCCCTGGTTTATCTTACTTTGTGCCTAAAAGGTGACCTTTAACCTACAGCGCCAACACACAAGTGAGCATCCCAACGCTGAAGCCCGCCTACATGCTCTGCTGGATCAGGCAAATGTGTATTCCCACGGAACGCAGGGAAACAGGCTGGTACGGATCGTGCTCAGATCAACACACCCTGGGTATCCATCTTCCTTGTGATCTATTCCTCTAACCTACAGAAGAAATATTGATTTTCAGCATGTCTCATTGACAAGTTTTTACCTTGGTGTTTGCCACTGACCTAGGTTTGAGTTATGGTCTTCCTTCATCCACAGCAAGAAAACCAGAGGATCTCTTTCAGAGCTGAGCTCTCCAGGGACCAGTGTAGGTGGCTGCTGTACCCCAGGGAGTAGCTACTGCACAGCACGGGGATGCTGAGGTTTGTGTTTCCGGAGCAGGAATCCACTACATTTGCAAAAGCAGTGGATCAGGGACGACAGAGCCACAGGGGACCTTTCCCAGGTCCTAGCACATCATGGAGCTGTTAGCACAGAGAGCCCAGATTCATTTCTGCACTGCAGGTTGCTTTGCTTTTAAGCAACCTCAGCAAACTCTGTTATTCAGGGCCTATAAAATAAATGGCTTCCTGCCCCCCGCCCCCCCAGCCTGGTCCTGCAGCTTTGAATGCAGAAGAAGAGGAAAAAAAAAAAGATACTACCAAAAATAAATGTAAAAAAACCCAGTTTGTAAGCACCATTAGGCTTGATGGCAATGTGAAATGTTTGCTGAGGAGCTCAGAGAAAAGGAAGAGAAGCAGATACTTGACAGTGTGTGAGAGTATATAACCTTGCTGTCAAAGGAGAAAAGACTGTTAAGGTAGAAGAAAGAGGCCAAGCTCAACGTCAAGGATGACTGAGCAAATGTTTAAAGCTAATCTCTATTTGGAAAGGTAGCCAGGAATTCTGAGGCAGAAAAAAAAAACAACAGAGAAAGCCAAACCCAAGTGGCCAAGAAAAGGAGAGAAATACTCTGGAAAAAGACCACGAACAGCAGAATTAGGTAGTAAGAGAGCAAGTCTTAATGGCAATATTTCTCACACTCTCATTTGCGGGACTTCCTGGTTTCTAAGTACGTGTGAATGAGCAAAGGTACGAAGGGCGCCCATCTTCAGGTTAGACTCTTGTCATAAGCCATTGATGCTGTGGCACGCATGAGAGGGGCCAGCCCGTGCCACCACACTGGGGCACACACGTCAGGACACCCCAGAGCACTGCAGCTACCCAGCCTCATCTCCTCGCCCCAACCCTGGGCAGCTCACGGTGCTCCCATCCCGCGGGCTGGGGGAAGCTGGCTGGGACCACCAGCACCTGCACAGCCTGGTATTTCTCCCTTTCACTGCAGCCCCCGTGCAGCAGGAGTGGAGCGTTCAGCTGTTATGGTTTGAGAAAACTACAACAGTTTATTGTCATTTAGATATCTATTCTCTCACCCGATGGTCCCTCCCCACCCATGAAAGGGAATCAGCAAGAAAACAAGGAAACCCAGGGGTTGAAATATAAACAGATTTAACAGGATAAGACTAGATAATTAATAGTACTAACACTAAAGGACCAATATTGATCCAGATAAAAACATAAAATATACAAGGATTATACTCAGCCAACTATATCAATAGGAAGCTGTGCAATCCCAGCAGCGGACAGTAAATGTCGGGCACTTGGAGCACTATGGCTTTGGGAAGAAGGGAAGGCCTCAGGGGTCCACCACCAAAGCAAGAAGTTCTCTGGATCGCTGACATCAAGGAAGAGGGAGCTTCTCAGCAAACTTCCTAATTTATACTGAATGTGATGTTCATGGTATGAAATAATCCTGTTGGCCAACTTGGGTCAAGTGCCCGAGTCTTGCTCCTCCTCATCCCTGCACCTGGCGAGCTCGAAAACTCTGAAACCTTGAAACCCACACACCATAGCTGGCTATAAAGTAAATATTTTCACAAATTCAGACACTAGAGTATTCTAAAAGCACAGTTTTCCCAAACATTAGAAAAGAAATTGGTCTTGTGTCACTCAAACGAGGACAGCAGCCTTCCTCCAGGAGAGCAGAGGAGGCAGGCACAGGCTGGGGCTGCACGGAGGAGCTGGGGGATTTATAGCCCCAGGCCTTGCACTCCTAAATGGACGTTTCTGTTGCTGCATTAAAGAGAATTAACTAAACCTGAAGGGCAGACACCACAAACCCCTGGTCTCAGCCAGGCCAGAATCTCACCTCCCAACTCTATGGTAAATTGTACCCTTACTAAAGCTGTCTGGGTTGACTTAAAAATCAGTGTATGAGAGTTTCTTTGAAAACCGTTACAACCCGCTGTGTTCTTTCTCACTACTTGGTTTGATGAAGGCAGTGGCTCATCCGAACAAAGTGCCCAGGCTGCCCTAGAAGACATTTAGCTTCCTGTTCGCTATATAACGCATTGTCCATCTCTTCATGCCAGCATGAAATGGGTGGGTGAGAAAACAAGAGGAGCGGGCTCTGCTTCCCACCTAAATCCCTCCAAATGGAGCAGTTTCTTAGAAAGGGAACAGACGTGGCTTTGCCATGCGACAGGGTGAGAGAGGAGAGGATACATCGGGTGCCAAATCCTTCTTTATCCACCCAGACAGTCAGGACCAGGCTTTGATTTCTCGGCAAGCACTCATGTGCTTCCCGTGGTGCTTCAATAGAGAAACCGGGCACTGTCGGCACAGAGATGATGAGCAAAAACACCCCCTGCCCCGGGCACATGTGCACACAGCAGGTCTGATCAGGAGCCAGCTGGGAGAGGAGAAGGGAAATGCCACCGGAACTGGCTGTGCCCAGGGAAGGGACGTGCTGTGACCGGGGAGGGATGCGCTGAGGGTGTCTGTGGGAGCGAGAGGAGCTGCAAGCTGCTAAGCCAGAGGAGCAGGAATTCTGAGCACAGCTCCTATGTGTCCTGAAACACAGCCCTGGCACGCTATAAAATGTACCCAGAGGTTCCCGCTTGGCTACTTCTTGCTCATTTCCCTTCAATTGGAGATGTTTAATCCCACCAGTTTAATACCCTCTTTGATTTCCGGCAGCTGGAAGGACCCACATCCTCTCACCAACTCAGCTTGTGACCGTGGTTTGGTAGCTCACCCTGGATAAATGAGGTTTGCACTGCACACCTCAGCCCTGGGCTGCTGTCTGTTGGCTCACTTGGGTGTTATTCCTGTCCAGCCGTGGGTTTCAACGGCATCTGCGCTGGCATCAAACAGGCATCGTTATCCCTCACCGTCTGCTCGGGCTGCAAAGCCAGGGCTGGCCCAAAGCTGCCCTTTGCGGGCCAGACGCTCCCCACTTCACGGGGCTGGAGCTGGTGGCTTCAGCGTGCTTCTGCCTCTCCTCTCCTAGCCTTCTCCAGCCCGTCTTGCTCTTGGAAATTTCCCTGACACAAAGCTGAGCAGAATTGCAAAGTCTTAAAAAAAAAAAAAAAAAAAAAAGGCAAGCTAGGGGAGGAGGAAATAAAACCGATCCTGTTTCCGAGCACGGCTGAAAGCTGCTTTGCCATCAGACCCTGACAGTGCTCATGTCATGTCTGCTGTCTGCTTACTCCTTGAATTCCCTCCACAAGTTACCCCAGTCAGAGGAAAATAAAAGCAACGAGCAGCACTGACGTGTGCGTGCTCCGAAGAGAGCAGGGGCAAAGTCCTCCGTGCGGTTTTAAAAATAGATGTTCTGCAAAGGGTACAGAAAGGTAGACTAAGAGTTTCTTTTCCCCCACATGCGGCTTTCTGTAGGCACTTTGAATGCTGGTAGTGTCACCACATGATTTACTGTATGTATTTAACTAGGATGGCAAGGCACACTGCTAGGCGACTGTCAAAATGCGAGGATTTCATGGTTTGGGATCATTATCTAATCCGCTTCTCCAACATAGCAAAAAAAAAAAAAGAAAAATTTAATCATACAGCTTTTTCCTTAATTGCTTACACAGTTTCCTGACGTATTTACAGTAGAAAAATTAACACATCATCAGTTACTGCAGATCAATTTGATGTATGACAGATTAAGATGTGGAAACACGGTCGGGATGTGTTTGTGTTTGGCTGGGCATTTTCCTCTTTCAAATCATACTTCTAAGCTTCCCAGAAGCTACTAAAATATACACAGTTCTCATGGGTTTTTTGTCTCCTCTTAAAATATGAGGAACAGTGCATAATATCAGAAACTCTTCAACCGATCAACTACACAATTAACAACTAATTTCTGTGTTTTGTCTGCAATTTTCCTCAGCAGCAGCTTTAGTGGACATTATTGCACAGTCCTGGCTTGGTTAGAAAGCTCAGATTTGCCAAGACAGTTGCAATTAATTGAAAGTTGTTTCTATTACCTCTAAAGGTTTCTGAAAAGAAATTATGTACTCAGCATTGCCTACCAAGAAAAAGGCATTCACAATTATATGGAGATGATATCCAATCCATTTAAATAAGTTTTTATCACGGGTTAGTAGAAGGCTGTACAAGGCCAATTAAATTTCTTACTGGCATTAAGACAGAGACAACTGTCTGTGTGATAGGAATTCAATAGCATTATATTTAGATACTTATTTTGCAGTGAAAATACAACAGTGGAAAATGGAAAAAACTCCAGTTACCAAGCACTCAACTAATGCGTACTAAAAACGAGAAATACGCCCAAGAAATTTACTTCAAAAATATACACTGGCCTCAGTAATTCTTCACAGTCTCCAGTGGTTTATACTGTAAAGGGAATTTTGATTTCAGCACCTTAATCCTAGGCTATAAAATAAGAGCTAATTTACTGAGAAACGCTGGCAGTTTACCCAGCGCAGATGTTGGCCTACCTGCACACCAGAGCCAGCACCAGATCTGGGTTTATTTTAATGGATCTCAGGTGTTTATATTACTTTTGTAAAGTAGCAGACATAGTAGGTCTGATTCCTACCCATGGATAGGTCCAGGGTATCGGCAGAGTTGACCTGGCTTAAATAAGAGGAGATGTCTTCCGCTTTGGTGTACCACACAGCCCCAGAAAAAACAGAAGTTCCTTCACTTGCCTCATGTTAAAAATGAATCACATCCTGAGGTGCTGGAGAACAGCAGATAATATACAGAAGAGGAAATGAATTAAATTATTCCTCTTATTAATGCTCAGAAAAATTAAATTTCTGTAGAGCTTTGCAGAACATGTACAAAGACACTCAAGATGTGTCTGCACTAACAGTAATAGAAAGCCACCTCCCATCTCCAACGACCAAAAATGAAATTATAATTCCAACAAAATATTCAGAGAAATGCAATTATCACCAGGGGAAAAAAAAATTATCTCCAAATGGTGATGAAATCATTCTGTTGTAATAGGACAGGGAGTCCTTTCAACTCTGGAAACTTACACATCATCTGGGAACAAACATTTACAGGACGAAACACTTGACATTATTTTTGCTCAGAGCCAGGTACTATCCAGAAGAAATAGCAACATTGCACACCACAGGCCAGTACCATAATGAATCTGGAAAAGAAAATAAAATTACTCAATGTCTGGCTAAAGCCAGTCCTATTTATCCATTTTACATTAGCACTGAGAGCGGAAACCCTTTCTAGCAACAATTCCTAGACGAAATACCTTCAACATTATGGTTTTTCCTAGCTAGGTCTGACTCTTACTTTGCACTGTTCCTTGATAAACTTCTTGTTACTCACAGGCATTTTAATAACCAAATACTACTGAACATTCTTCCCCTAAAATTGTGACAATAAATTCCAAATTTAATCTATTATGCAGTTTATTTTTGCTGCAGGAACATAGGTCCCTTTTATCTCTCTCCCGAGTCACACCTTTATAAATTTCCCTTTCCCTCCTTCACTCCTTCGGAGAAGCTTAACCACCCACAGGCTATATTTTTCCTGCAGGAGCACCAGTCTGCTGCTTGTTCAGTTGTGATTGATTCAGTTTAAACAGAGACCTTTTTCTTATGAGATTTTCAGTTCCCCCAAAACAAAGCCCACAGCACAGGGTACAGTATCTCTCTCTCACTGTGCTGCCGCCCACTCCATTCCCCTCCATTCCTCTTAAGTAAGGATGTTCTTTGTGCGGAGGCATCAGCTGGGTGGGTTTGCATGTTTTCCTCCACTAGGGTCACCTTCTAGCCTCTCCATCAAAGAGTCCTTTGGTCCCAAAGCAGGACCTGCCTCTCACCTACTCTTTCTTTCTATCCCCATAAGAACAGCCAGGCACTTTCCGGCATTTAAATGTCTCAGCGAATAGATCACGGCAGTCAGGCAAACAGTCTCTCCTCTGGGGCCTCCACCTCTGCGTTTCTCCCGGAGCAACGTTTGCAAGGATGCATTGGCAAAGTTCCTCATACGGATGTTGCTTTCCTGCTAGGGTACATGAGACTAAGCATGTTCTTGGTGAAGCGACCTGTCAACCTTAAATCATCTAGATTAAACAGACATGGTTGTCCTCTCTGAAACACACATGCAAATAAAGCTCCAGGGGGGGAAAAAAAAAAAAAAAAAAGAACAGCCTTGTGCCATTGCTTGAAGGGCCAGGGAGCATCTTTATCACCTGGGATTCCTCCAGGGGCACAGAAGACCAAAGGAAGCCCCTTTCAAAACTACCGTGTTGCTGCTGCCCTAAGTGACTAGCAAGTCAGGGTGAGAACGAAGGAGGACACTTCATCTGGAGTATCAGCAGGCATTTTCTCAAGCTCTTGCTTTCTGCTTTTTCTTTTCCTCAAGAAGTGACAAGTGAGGAGAGCAGAGGCCCAGGGCACAGAAGGCGCTCCCTGCTCAGGTGATGTTCCCAAACCCATGGATATTTTCTCAGGCATTGGTAAAACTACTGCTAGATGGATCGATGCTTTATGTTTTACGCTGGTTATTGATGGCCATTTAACTTTACCAAAATTAGAGGTTCTTTTATTGGAAGGATATTGTAATCCAGTAAGCTTTCTCCTGTGTGCATAGTGGTCATTAAAGGTGCTTTGCTACCAATCCTGCCTGCCCCATGTGGAGCAGAGGTAGCAGCAGTGAGAGCTTGTTTGTCCTGCCTGGCCACCTGCCCACCTCCATGGGGACATCTCTGACATCAACAGGGGTATTTCAGCTCCAGTGCCCATTTAATAGCAGCAGACACCAAACCGAAAGGTGAAGCTGAGGGTTTGCTTTCACCTGTAAAATCTCTCTCAAATATGTGAGACATGGATTTTTAGTTTACATGATATGAGTTCCATCTTCAGAGCTCCCAGGTGCTAGAGGGCTCTGCAGGACCCTCAGACCTCTGATTTTGTTTACATGTGCCTTTTGTGGACATGATGTGATTGCTGACCACGCAGCGTACCTACAGATGCCTGTGTTAAAAGCTACTTTATACCATGTTTCACATCTATATCATTGTAGGCAGAGGGAACGTCACAGGAGAAAGCTAGGTGTTGGAGAAAGCAAGTTTGTATTATTTAGCCTTGAAGGAGACCTCAGAAACCCATCAGACCCTATCTGGACCATATGGAGGTGTGGTTTTGCTTGTAAAGGCCATTATCTAATGACCAGGTAGGTAAGTAAGTACCTACTTAACATTGTAAGATGTGTCATCTAACTACTATTATATTGATTTTGTAACTGATAGTAATAATAAGTAGTTATTGTTTATATAACAAACAGTCTGTGACCATAGAATGAAATGCAACATTGAGAAGTACAGGCACAGGATGGTATCAGAGGTCCCAGGGCTATAAACAGCTCGTTAATCAACTATTACTGGACATCAGAGGAATGCAGCCTTGGGAGTTGGGTATAACCAGCTCTGGGGATAGCAAAGACAGCAAAGAACATATATCCAACGTACATGAAAAACACCACAGACGGTAAATTTGCACGTAATGTAGATATGCAGACCAATGAAGAAAGGGAAAGGTGGGGAGTGCATTAGTGAACAAAAAAATCACCCCAATACAATGATCCCAAAGTGAGAAGGAAGAAACCATCATCAAGAACATATTCCTCCAGATGAAGGACCTGGCATGCTTAAGGACTCGACATACATCTCCCCTCCAGGTTGAAACTCTTAATGCTAACATCCAGATGGGCAGTGGGAAGATGCACATAACACCAAAGAAAGGAGCAGAAAGCTGGTGTGTATATCATTTCAAATCACTCTTTAACTGTGCACAGTTGGTAACAAGTGGGAACAATTACCTGGTTTTATGGATGGGGAAAACAGATGCATGAGGCATTTCAAAATACTTGCTCGAAGTGGCAGGGGAAAGCCAGCTGCAGTAGAATCAGGAAACATTCCTTGTTCTTTTGAACGTCAGTCTGGTTCTTTACATGCATCTTTTTCTCACCACAGCCAGCCAAAGTTTTGAATTCCCTCTGTTCCTAATAGCTCAAATTTTTCAACTTTTTTCCCTCCAAACGTCTCCCATCAACCCGAATTCTGTGGGAGACCAGATACAGACTGAGATTTGGATGTGAGATGCTCCTTCTACACTGGCTCACACGGAAATCCCAAATGGAAATAGCTCATCGGCAAATGAGTTCAGATTTGGGTCAGACAACTGAAACAAGTCCCCTGTTACAGCATGCTTGAGAACGTTTCCATCACCTTGCTTCAAGGGTGACCAGCATGCAAAGCAATGCCTCGGAGTCAAGTAAATAAACTATGAAGAAGCAGGGACAGCAAATGATGTTCAGTATAGAAGCACTTCAACACGAAGGTTATGCTCAATAGTGCTCAATATTCAAATGACGCAGCAGATGCAGATGGCCCTCTACATTTTTAACTGACTGTTGACCTGTGACAGCTTTAGGAGAACTTCCAGATTCTGGCATCGCCTGAACTGTCAGGTGTCCACATAAACCAGTGTTGAAGTCATTAGAAGTAACGCCAGGTACTTCTGCCAACGTGCTCCAAACCAGTGTCCACACTTGGGGCTAATCGAACAGCACAGCTGTACACAATTGGGTGGGGGGTGTCAGGGGGAAGCCTTCTTGTGTACCTTCTCAAGGACTGCACACAGTAACCATCAGGGACACAAGCTATTTGCTCTTCTTCCCCCAACAGAAAATGGTGGCTCTGAAAGCACAGAGAAAATGCCAAACCGTGTCCTAGTTTGCCCATGTGGCAATATCACTGCTGGAGGAGATGTGGGCAGTGCTATTTACCTGCCCAGTGGGAGATGCTGCACCCAGCAAAGCACCTGCCTTTGGTCCTCCCTGCCATAGGCTGTTTAGGGACCAGGAGTGTTCGGAGATGGGAAGATGTTTGGCTCCATATCTGGAGATTTTGACTTAGGTTGAGATTTGTCGGATCACAGAGCATCCTCAAATATATCACACTGTTATGTGTACACGTGAAACGTGTCATTGTCTCAACTTTTGCACTGGGTCTACCTGGAACAGCCACCCTGCTCCTTCTGGAGAAGGCAGTTAGTGACCATGGTCAGAATTGGCCTTTTAGGGATAAAGGCTTATTCTCATTTGCTATCTGTTGCACAAGCATGGGGTTTTTTGCAAGAGAAAACCGTGCCTAACAGTTCTGTTGCACCGGGAATGGAAGGTCACTACAAGTCTTGCAATACAAGGGCGGCCTGACATCATAATGTGCCTCTCACTCTCAAAGCTCACTGCTCAGAGGGGCCATTCATGTCCTTACTTAATGGGGAAATAGGAAAGAGAGCTCGTGGTATAGTTTCTATGGAAACAACTGATTTATAGAGCCCCAGTGGACCCAACTCTGTTCTAAACCCTAGAACCTAAAAGTTCAGCTCTATCAGGGCACCTACCACTTTTTTTTGATTTGAGTGGACACAATGTCCTCCATCTGTGCCAGAGCATTAAATCTTAGCCTTAGCAACATGATTTCTCATACTATTATTCTTAAGCGAAAGATGTGATTTTGGTCTCTCTTGCAAAGGAGAAAGAGGAGCTGATCTAGCCTAAAGAAATCTGTACACTCCTGTAGCATCATGAAGGATTTTATTTAGATATTGTGCAACCACAAGCATAAAATATAGCGGGGGTGGCTGGTGTCTCTCCCCAAACTGTGCAGAATTACTCTTCTACTCTTCCATCCTTCCCTCTGCCTCCTCTTTGAAGTATTCCCCATTCCTGCAGATGATTCTGTCCACGGAAAAAGTAACTCCCCCACCCTTTTTTTTGTTTATTCACATTAACAGCTGTATAAAGAGCTCAATTACAGATGCAACCTGGCTCTGCCCACCATGGCTTTTCACACCAGCAAGGTGATTTGAGACACCCTTGTTGAAAGCTAAAAATTTGTCACAGACAAACTTCTCCACAAGTCTGGCAATCTCAGACAGAAGCATCCAGAAGTTAAAAATACAGAAGCCTGAATGCTAATCCAGGCCCTAGTAGTTAATAAAGTCATACGGCAGACATCATAGCACATGTACAAAATTTCTCATAAAATGCCTTCTTCCAGCAAACATTCCTCATAATACCTGGATGTTGTGCTGCCTGTTCTGCTTGGGAAAAGTGGCTGCGTATCAAAATTAAATAGCAGACAGCGTTTGAGAAAGCTAACCAAAGGGCTTGGGTAGAAACTGAGTTGTTTTGCACTAGCTTTTTTCTAGGTTATGTTTCAAAGCAGTTTTTATTTTAAGATAAATAGAAGGCATAGTTTCCCATTTTGCCAGTATAGGTTTTCAAGAATGTTACATTTGCGATTTAAGTGCTGAAAAATGAAGCTGTTACACTTAAACCTTGCGATTTTTAGCAAAACTTGCAAAACCTAAAATTTTGTGCTGCCTTGAATTTCAAATGTAATGTTTACTTCATAAAAAAGCATAAGAACGGCTGGTCCTGGCCTGATCAGAGCTCTGACAAGCTCCAGGTCCCGCCTGACCATGGCTGCTAGCGGATGCCTGAGAAAAGGTACAAAAAGAGAGCAAACGCCTGGTGAGCCACAAGAGCTTAAGTCAGCTGTTTACAGGGACCAATAACTAGTTACAGAATCACAAGGGCTGGAAGGGACCTCTGAAGATCATCGGGTCCAACCCCCCTGCCAGAGCAGGTCCACCTACAGCAGGTTGCATAGGATGGAGTGCAGGCAGGTTTGGAATGTCTCCAGAGTCGGAGACCCCACCACCTCTCTGGGCAGCCTGTTCCAGGGCTCTGCCACCCTCAAAGTAAAGAAGTTCCTCCTCATGTTCAGGTGGAACTTCTTATATTCACGTTTGTGCCCGTTACTTCTTGTCCTATTACTGGGCACTACTGAGAAAACAATTGGCCCGTCCTCTCGGCACCCTCCCATTAAGTATTTATATAAGCATTGATGAGTTCCCCCCTCAGTCTTCTCCACACTAGAGAGGCCTAACTCCCTCAGCCTTTCCTTGTAAGAAAGATGCTCCAGCCCCCTAATGATCTTTGTAGCCCTTCACTGTACCCTCTCCAGCAGTTCCCTGTCCTTCTTGAACTGGGAAGCCCAGAACTGGACACAGTAGTTTTAGGTATCTGTCTTTCTAAAGGATAATAATGAAGGGGGAGATATCAAACATGCCATTGTTACCCAACAGAGGGTGCAGATTCATCATCCCAGAGCAAATAACAATGATACTTGGAAAAATAGTATTTCTGAACCTGGTACAACTAGCAAATGCTTCAAAATCAGCCTAGACTGAGGTTCAAATACAGTTATAACATCTTGTAGATTGCTTGCCAAATAAATGTAAGGTCACATATATGTTTCAAGCCAATCTTATCTGCCCTTCTTTACCAGGACCATTTTAGGATTAAAGAAAGCATCTCTCTGTTCCTCTAAACAGGTATCGCCCAACATGCTACAGAGTCTGACTCAATGGGACTGCTCTCAGGCTTGAAATGACAGGCCTTGCAAAGTGCCTTTCACGTTATTTTTTCCCTCCTGCTGTCTCTTGGGTCCGTAATCACAGAATCATAGAATCATAGAATCATAGAATCATAGAATCACTTGGGTTGGAAGAGACCTTCAAGATCGAGTCCAACCGTAACCTATGCCAAAACCACCCCTAAACCATGTCCCTCAGCACCACGTCTACCCGTCTTTTAAATACCTCCAGGGATGGCGATTCCACCACCTCCCTGGGCAGCCTGTTCCAATGCTTGATAACCCTTTTGGTAAAGAAGTTTTTCCTAATATCCAACCTAAACCTCCCCTGACACAACTTGAGGCCATTTCCTCTTGTCTTGTCGCTTGTTACTTGCAAGAAGAGATTGACCCCCACCTCACTATAACCTCCTTTCAGGTAGTTGTAGAGAGTGATAAGGTCTTCCCTCAACCTTTTCTTCTCCAGGCTAAACAATCCCTACTCTCTCAGCCGCTCCTCGTAAGACTTGTAATGCTCTGGTGTTCAATGGTTACGGATGTGCAGCATGTACAGTTGCTTAAGGAACCTAGTTCCATCCACAGAAAGCTTTCTTTTCGTAGCGGCTCCAAAAGCACCACATGATACCAGCAGCACAAGGCTACAGCGCTACAGCCTGGTCCTCGTAAGGAGATCACGGTGTCCAAACCTCCCTTCCATCGTCCCCAGGTTATTTCAGTGGGAGTAACAGGAAAGCAGAAAGGAGCCCTCTTTGCTGAGTACAAACAATGTGCATCTCTACACATGCAGGGTCTCCTGGCGCTTGTACAGGAGGAACGGATTTTGGTCGTTTAACAACGCTTGCTGCAGAAAGTTGCGCTTACGGTTTGCAATGGCAGAAAAAAAGAATGAAAATTGCTGTGCATTTCTGATTTGTATGATTTAATGGAAATGCTGTATAACTTCAAATTATAAAACTAGCTGTGGAAAACCTGAAATTATATTCCTGTTAAGTGAATTGCTCCAAATGAAATTTTCTACCTGGAAGCTTTCATGAAGGAATAATGAAATCACTGTTCACAGGCAACCACCCTGAAATCTCCCATTAATATAAACTTACACAGGGTGGCTGAGAATATTAAAACACTCACAAGGAGACAGTCTGGGAAGGAGCAGCACAGCACATTCACTCATTCACATCATTCTTCTAAGTTCATTGTAACAATTCCTGGAATTAAAAAGATGTGAAAAGTCTTTATTCAAAGGTGGGACAAAAAGCCAAGAAGCCAAGTCAGCTTTTCTGAAGCTGACTTTCCTCAGATGGGCAAATTAGAAGTTTTAAAATGTTCAGTCTTTAAAGTTGGATATTTCCACTTCTTTTTCTATTAGGGACTTAACCTACACCTCCCCACAGATTTTATACAGTTCTTCAGCAATGACTTCTTATAGAATCCTTAAAGAATCCTTGGGCAAAGTCTTTAAAGTAAAAAACTGTACCCACATAATTGCTATAATACTTTGCAGAAACAGGCAATTATTTCTTAGAAAATTAAATTTCAACTCACGGATTTATATAAAATAACACCATTTGTTCCAACCTGGATTTTCACACTGCATAACAAAATGTGTTCCTGGGATAGGCTGATAAATATATGACAGCTTAGACAAAATTTTAATATGGCAAAAAACAAACACTAGAAATATGCTTAGTTTGCTTAATTGTCTGTATTACATTTGGAATGTGTATTTTACATATTTAAGGACTTTTTAGATTCTTCTGACCCCACTGAGATCTGATCACCTTTAATAATACAATACTTTAAAAAAAGAATATTCTCAGTGAAATCAGAGGGGATGGCTGACCCTATAAACTTTGGTTTGTTTCTCACACAGCATAAGAAGTAGAAAGTTGTGAGGCTTTTCCTAGTCCTGAAGGGGCTGTTTCCTCACCAGATCTGTGAATATAAATCAACTGGGACTCACAGCAATACTGCTGAAGAGCATATCTCTTTTTTATGACTTGGCAAGGCTGGTTTAAACACCAGATGGATCAAAACCAATAATAATTGGAAGAAAAGCAGTATCTTCCTCCACCGGTCCCCCACAATCTTTTTTCTGTCTCACACACACCTACGCTTTTCCAGTCACATGCTGAATGCTGCTCTTGGTAGGGCTCTGGAGCACC
This sequence comes from Chionis minor, assembly GCA_013398295.1. NCBI lineage: Eukaryota > Metazoa > Chordata > Aves > Charadriiformes > Chionidae > Chionis > Chionis minor. Next base: position 751,622 of record VZSF01000623.1, read on the forward strand.
AAGTGCTTCCCGTGAAATCTACCCAGTAATTTGCTCTGTTGTGATTCTTCCTGCACTGGCTCCGGTTGAGAGAGGGTGGTTTTATTTAGCTAGGTTACACGGAACTGCTAACCTCTCCAGTCAGTCTAAGTGTTACCGGTACAACACATGGGATGGGCTGCAAACCAGTGGTGGAAAGCCTTACGATACTGGGAACGTGGACTGACTCTGCCATGTCCAGGCTCGCTGTCCCTACATCCACTTTCTAGCTCCTCTGGCAAAGTCATGCTTGCTTGAGCCTGGAGGGGCAAATCTAGTCTAATTGTGTCTGTCTTAAATAGCAAATCCTCTTCCAACCTGTCTATTTTTATAAATGTCACATTTTCTGTATGGCTGACCTTTTCCTTTCCTGAGTTTTCTGTCTGACTTGGCATTGGACAAACGAAGTCCAGGATTTGGAGGATGGCGATGAAGTAGCTCTGGGAGGACATATGCTGTGGAAACACAGCGCAGCCACTCTTTTCAGGCTCCTGATTATAGGGCTGGATCCCAAGTACATCTGGCAGAACAATATGAGTGGATGGCACAATCAAAGGCAGAGAGAAACTGGTGCAAACTGGCACATTAACCGTTAAGTATCCTTTACAAAAGCTCGCAGATCAGCTTATTGCAGGACCAGCCTGATGACTAACAGAAATTTATCAAAACAGTGATTAAACACTCACAAACAAAACAAGCCACATGATTTTTTTTTTTTTTTTTTTCCTTAATGGAAATTCTCTCCAAGCATCTACAGGCTCAAGTGTCACTTGAATCTTTCCCACTAGGATTTAAACTGGTGAAGCTGCTCAAAGCCTGTGGGTACAGAGAGCTCATTCTAGCTACATCTCCTGAGAGTCCTCCAGCATGCCTGTGACCAAAAGAGAGCATCCTTGCATGGCACCAGCATATAGAGAGCACATACGGTTCCAGCAAGCGTCTGCAGTCACCAGAGCTAGACTGCAGACACCCAGAATTCCCGAGGGGACTGGCTCTGTGGGGCAATAGATCAGCACATGGCTACGTGGCTGGTATTTGTTTTGTGGACTAACCACATTGCTACCTGCCTGGCCTGTGTCCTGGCTGCCCCTCTGAGGCGATAAAGGAGGTGATTACAGGAAAACAGCAACGTTATTGTCCTTTCGGTCCAGTGAAGGCCATTTCCCCTGCAGTTAGAGAGCAGAAGTAGAGAAGACTTTTTTACTGCTTGAGCCCAGAGATAATAAACAGATAATTCAAGCTAGCCAATTCAATGCTTTTAAGTGCTTTGTGTTTTTTTAATTTAACACAAATGACCCTTAAGTTCCTCTTCAGCCCCTCTACAGTAACAATCAGCTCCCAGCGTTGCATGAAATATGCCTTTTCTCAAGCTGTGCTAAAGCAGTTAAAAAATCATCACTGCCTAGGTAGTGATTTTGGACAATACCATTCTGGCATTTCCCTTGAGGATCAAGATAAACACATTTTCTAATGATTCCTCTAAGAAACCTCAAGTAGTGAAGCTATTCCTTTGCGTGCATGTTTGCTTATCAAGTAGTCCTGTGGCTTTTGTGCAGGAAACTAAGATACACAGAAACTCTGGTTTTTACTGGGTCTGTGCAGTGGAAGTTGCAATACTGTGATCTCAGACCATTCTTTCTATGCTTTCAGGCTCCACCAGTGCACACCGAAAGGTGTTCCCTGTTTCCACCTTCCCATTATCATTTTCAAAGATATAATCTTAATTTTGTTTTCCAAACCAGAGGGTACCATGGGAGTAACGGCTTCTTTAACTTTCACATTGGCTCGCAGTGTCACAGATTAGAGAGGAACAAATATATCCAAAGGCGTTTGTTAGAAAAGGCGATCTTGTAAGTTTACCAGATTCTGAGGTCTCTTTTCCCTAAGGTGCAGAAGGAAGTTAAATGTTGATTTCCAGCACTCCTGGATGCACGCCCAAAGCCCTGGAACATTTGTATGCCAGCAGCTCTGCAAATCAAGTACTTTACTTCCTTTGCCCTGATGTCAAGTGCCTGAAAACAAACAGCTTCTTTCTGGGAAGAACAGGGTGTTTTGTTGGACACGGAGCCGCACATTTTTTCCACTTCCATTTCAGCAAAGCCTTCTCACTGGCATCCAAGTTTCAGAGTTGGGTTTGATCCAGATGGAATTTCTTATGGGTTTTGTTTCATCTGTTCACAAGGTAACCCCCCCGCTAGCCACCTTCTTCCTTGGTATTTGGGTACTTTGTTGTCTCTTTTCCTTTCCTTGGAGCTGACCAACACTAAAACCAGCCCCAAAGCTGCCAGAACAAGGCTGCTCTTGGAAATTAAAGGAGACAAATGCCTTTTTCTTATATCAAAAGGCTGTCCCGTGAAAAAAGGGCTTTTCCAAAATAGCCACTTTTTTAAACAGTCACTCTGAACTAAAGGGAAAACCTGCATGTCCATTTATATTTTTTTGCGTGCACTACAACTAAGAAAAGCGAGGACAGCCCCTGGCAGCTTGAGCAGCCGAAGCAGCCGGCTCTGAGACAGCGTGCTGCAGCCAGAGACAGCCTGGATGCCCCGGCAGTCCCAGGACTCCTGCCCAGCGGGAATGCAGGAGGCTCAGCTCTCCCACAGCCTGCAAAAAACCAGAGGGGTATCCACAAGATCTCCCCTCTTACTCATGATGTTACAGGAGTGACAAATTCTTTTTGCTGGAATGTCTGCAAACATGCTCCTTCAGGCTACACTAGACACAAACAAGCATGGGAATAACTTCTTGGTTTTGCATAAGGCTGAAACGAGGCAGGCGTCAAAATGGCAACACACATTTCTATAAAAAGGTTTAAGATCACCTCAAATACACAGGTTTCCAAATGACAGGATTTTTCTTTTTCTTGTTTTAAAAAGAAAGCCACGCACAAATAATTCAACGGCTTGTTAGAAGAAGGCACAAAACGTAAAACATAATTACCACTAGGAAGCTGCTATCAGCATACCACCATTCCCATTATACCCCAACCACCAATCTGTCAGCCATCCGAACTCAGCCTGTGTCAACTATCCCTGAAGTCTGGCAGACAGCATTTAGCATGGCATTCAGGCTGTAATTCCGGTTGTTCAAATTTCTTGACAATTTCCTTTAATTTTTTTTTTTTTTTTTTTAAAAAGCAACTTTTAAATGTGCTAAATTTCAACCATTCAGGCTAAGAGTTTGAAGACAACTCTCCTGCAGGACAATAGGGAGGTTTCAGCTGAAATTTCTCATCTGTTTCCCTGAGTGATGCTAGGGGGAAGTACTTTGCTTTGTGTGTTGCAGAAAAAGTTTTGGTATTTCTTGCTGTAGAATAATGAAATGGTGAGAGAGGAGGTGCCATCCTCTGTAAATGGTTTATGCTATGAATGAAAACGGATAGACAACTGGTTGTCATGGTAAGTATTCTAGGTTGCTTACTCTTTCTGGATATCATAACTTATACACATTTATATTAAAAAGGGGCACAGCAGAGAAAGTGAGGCCCTCGCAGAGGCACTCAGAGGCAAGGCAGTAAAAACATGTCCCCGCATGCGGTGCATTAGCTGGCCTGAGTTGTGCAATCCCATTTTATAATAAAATACAATGTCATGCAGTTTATTAACAAATCTGAGCAGAAAAGTATATCCTGTAATTACATTTCAGACTCTGTGCATACATTACTTTCCTTTCCTGACAGCCCAGAGCTGTTCTCATTTTTTAATGCAAATGCTTTACGCTGCTGGCCAGTGACACATTCTCTTATCCTGTTTTTATAAGAAAAGGAGGTATGAAATGGTCTTATCTGTCTATGAGTGCCCACATAATTACTTTTAATCCAAAGGACAATTTCAACCACATCTCAGGGAGGAGGAGATGCCTCAGAGCCTGTGAAAAAGCATGGATGGGTGGAAGGGAGAGGGGCAGTGGAGCACATCCAGTAAAGGATGGAGAGGATCCGTCCTACACGTGGCCAGCAGAGCCCGCTGCCCCAGCGACACCTGCACAACTCTGCTGAGATATGCAGGGGAAAACACGGGCGGCAAAAGATCCAAACCTGGAGAAGAGCAGGCTCCTTTGGATCTGTTACCAACAGAACACTTTAAATTGCTGTGAGGTAATCATCATGCCGCTGTAAAATAAATGAATCAAACAGGCATGCAAATGTTTCTGAAGCCTTTGATTCTTACAGCTGTTTAAATCTAAGTGAATCACTCCTGTTTTCCATAAGTTATGTATTTCGATACATATGGGCTCATCCCTGGGCTTCAGTGGGAGCTGGCTACTCTTTAGCTAGCAGCCACAGACTATATATTCTTTTTTATTTTCTCTCTGGAGTTAGATGTCATCTGAGGAAAAATATACATGGACTTTACACGATTGAGAACTGTCCAGAAGAAATACAGCATTTGCAAAACTTGCTAGCTGAAGGAGGAAAAATACCCCCTCATAATAAGCTGATTTCCAAATCCTTGCTTTCTTTTCCCCCTCAGATTCTGGTAGTGAAAAAATCCTTTCTACAAGAGGTAAGAGTTTGAGAAAATTAACTAGAAGCGAGAGACAGCACAAAAGGTAGCAAAAACATTTCTCGTTTTCTCAAGAATGAATAAAAAGCAAGGCAGAAAAGGTGAAGTTGAGAGATCTAGATTGAAAAAGACCCAAACCTGCTTACAGACACCTACCAAAGACGAGACCGCTCAGTATTATCCCAGCATCCACCCTCCTGCCACGGCCCCAACCCCATTTGGCTCTGGGCCTGGATATGCACAGAAAAATGTTAAGTCAGGACCCACATTACGCCTGCTGAAAGGAAATATGGGGCCACGAGACCAGAGGGTCACTGACTCCAGCCTTCTGCAGATACCGAAATACTGGCAACTCTGTTTGGGGTGTTGGGCGCAGACAGTCCCACGGCACTCCCAGGCACCACCATCCCCTCCTGCACATCTCTGAAGCACATCCTCACAGCCTGATAACTAATTTAAGTATAAAAAACAGCTTAAAAAGGCACAATACTGGGAGGAAGGATGAATTTTTTTCTCAGTATTATCTAGCAGCCTGCTGTGTCAAAGCATGGAGGGAGCAGCTAACTGGCACCCCTGAAACCCCAGTGCATTTTGTTCTGTAACTCACCTTTACCTCCAAGACCAGTGACAAAGGACATTCCCTGCTTGCTCTGCATGGACAATTCATACCACAGGTCTGGATGAGGTGCAAATCAATATCCCAGAGTAGATAAAATACAAACACATTTCCATTTTTGTTATGCTACATTGGCTTTACAGCACCTGAAACAGAAAATCATAATGAAATGTACTTCTGGCAATGTGCTCAAGATGTCCCCTCCCTTGTTGCACTGGTATTTTGCTGTCCCATAACTTTCCTAAGGCAGAGAAACATTCAAATGATTGAAGAAATAACTCGAGAAGATTGTTTCAGGGTCAGGATATGGGATATGTTGCTGATTATTCCATATCAAGTGCAAATTATTGATCTGTGCTATCTCAAATTGCGGCATTACTTTTGAAAGAGGTAGTTAATTTTTTAATTCTTATTTGGATTAAATTGATACAAGGAACCCTTCTTGCTTGAGTACTAGAACATTATTTTTTGCTATACTGTGAAAGTACCAAGTGAATTTTCTTTTGCTAGACATTGACAACAATAAAAAAGTTGAAAATATTTAAATGATAAAATCTCCCTATGCTTTTGGGGATTTTCTTTTCCCCAATATTGCCCCTTCTGTTTCTACTGTGAATCTGCCCCTTTGAAAAGTTAAGATACCGCATCTGTTGTTGAAAATAATTCTGTTTTGTCTGGTTTTTTCCTTCTTCAGCACCCAAAGTGGAAATAGCTTTAGGAAAATGTGAAGAAAAGTCAGGAGCAATCACAGAAAATCTGTATGTATTTCAACCCACATATGTAAGAAGACTGGCAAAGTAGGAATTACATTGCAACTCTGCCAGCTGAGCTGGTGAAGGGACTGTTGTCTATAGCTCAGGCAGAACAGCAAGTGTTGCCTGCTCAGGTCGTACCATTGTGTCATCCAGTGCAAGATCCTGCCCAGGATCATCCATGGGATCACACCAGGCGGCTCAGGGCTTTAGCTGGTCAGGTGCTCAAAGCCTCCAAGGATAGAGACAGCATGACCTCTTTGGATAACCTGCTTCAACATCTGGGTGGCAATTTCTGGTGCTGCAGGACTTGTGTCAGCCACCTGCAGCTCCTACTCAGTTAGTGCCCACCTCATCACCTCTGAAATAGGGTGGGGGTCCTGCTTCTCACCCACAAATTCTTAGCAGCCCACCTTCAGTCCTGCAGCCAGCAACTTCTGGGGCCTGCCCTGGATATCTGCTAACGGGAGGCAGGACCAGTAACCTGACCAGCTCCCTACCACTCTTAGCCACCCTTTCCCAGTGAGAGCCAAAAATAGGTCTGCCATCACAAAAAGCGATGTACTCTGTCTCCCTCAGATAACAAGAATTTCAGGTCTGATGTTAAGATGAGTCGTTTCTGTTCTTCCCCATTTGTATCTCACCTGCTTTGAGGTGCTCCTCCTAATTTCTCAGTTCATATTTAACAGAGTCAACAGGCTTGAGCGCACAGTTAAATCCATCCTTGCTACAAATAAAAGTGTGTCCAGGCAGTCTAGTGGCTGGGAAAGTGGGTCTTAACTTCATAAAATCTTCTCTGCCCTTGTGGTGCCAGGGGAGCTGGGGAAAAGAGCTGGGAAAGGCCCTTCCTGGGGTCTTCCTCCTCTCCCCAAGTTGAGCTGTAGTCTTTCCCTTGATAACCATGGGGTAGCAGAACTCCTTTCCGGTAATGAGGAGTCCACCACTAACTATGACATGGCCATTCTCTGAAGTCCTTGCCTACAAGGAAAGCCTCATGGGCTCATGAGAGGTTTTGATGGCTTTCCCTGCCACTGGTCTGTTGGGTCTCACATGCTGAGTGTGAGAACCAGGGTTTCTCCCAGCCCCTGCCATGACTCAGTTAACAAGGTGTATTTACACTGTGCCACAAGGCAAGCGCTCCGCCACCCTGAAGCCCAGTGGGATAGCAGCTGCTGGTAATCAGGCAGAAGAAGAGCCCTCCAAGCATGGCCACTTCCCAGGCTCCTTATCAAAGCCTTCCCACGCACTTAACTGGTGAGCCAATTTTCACCTCTGCGCCCATTACCTTAGAGTGGAAAAGTGAGGTCACCCTATGACACAACATGAAATATTCAGCCGAAGCGCATCACGTCTCAGTTTCCTACATCTACTGAGACGGTAGCCTAGATCAGAGAAACTGCAAAATGCTTTTTCAGTATTAAACCAGCATGCTGAATCAGGGAGGGAAACAGCCTCCCACAGCTCCGAAGTGGATATGCTTACCTCCCTACATTCCCCTCTGGGGACAAAACAGGTGTTTCTTGCTAATGAAATTGCTGAGATTGAACATAATTTAATATATACACACAGAATTGAACAGGGAAAAAAGCAGTAAAAAAAGTGTGGTGACTCAAGAAAGAATTGTGATTTTTGAGACAACTGTTTCTAAGGCCCCTGTTCTGGGCTGACTTTTCTCCTCTGCCTCCCTAGAAAGACTTGACCTCCTTCATTGAATCACATCAAATACCTTGAATTAGATAATCAAAATCTTAAACAATCGCAACCTCTTGTGCATTTTGAAATTCTTGGTCTTCACATAAAGGCCATTTCTTGGTTGCTGTTCTTTGGTCCCATTCAGATTTCAGCACCCTCTGGCCAGTTCGTACTGTTCTAGGCAGCACATGTCAGGATGACAGAGCTAACATAAACCTCCCTATTCTCCCTGCAGGGAAATTTCCTCATTAGGAGAGCAGGCAGGCATGAGGAAAAGGCCAGCCACCCCTGCTGGCTTTCCTTCCTGTGAAACCCAGAGATGTTTCTATCAACAGAGCTCTGGAGGGACTCTCTGAGATGCAAGGTTTTACTACCACCTTCTATGGCCCTACAGCCCAGAAGAACACCAGGATATTCCAGACTGGTCCATGAGTGTGCACAAGCATGGCATGAACACACACGGGAAAAATGGCATGTTTAACTGCCAATCCCAACCCTTCATAATTCCAGAGCTGATTTAATCATCTGAGCCAATGGTTCCAGGGCCAAATTAAATGACAAAGGTGACAGAAGGCCCCATCGCTGCTTCCCTAAATAGCACAAATTGTTCTGACCTGTCACAGCAGATCAGGATGAAGGCTTTAGGCTAGCAAGATAGCCATAAAGATCAAACGGGGATGAGGCTAGGGGAGAACTAATGTGTATTTAATCCCAGGCACTCTACTGTGACAAGACTTTTAAAATTCGATTCTTAAAGTTGTTTGAGATAGTTTTAGGGATGAAATGAGGGAGTAGCCTTCAGAGTCCCATGGCTCCATCACCTTGCCCAGAGTCCTACACCAGTCCCCCTGCACCCAAGGCAGGAGCCAGGCAATGACACAAGACTGGCAGCTGTACCCTCTCTGCCTTGTCTTGGCTAGCAGGAAGGTCCCTGGAGAGGGAGGGTGACAGTGTGGTCCCAGGCCATTGCTGACGTAGGATAGGACAGAAGGATGCCACCATGGCAGGCCCATGGCCCCCACACCTTGCTCCTTCTACCTGTCACCTCACCAGATGCCATCTCACCAGTGATGCTGAGGAAAAGTGGAAACTGAGGGGGAACGTGCATGCTAAAAAAAAAAATCAAGCGGAAAATGGTGCAGGAAATGCTGTTGCCCTATTATCGATGCAATATCCAGGACACTAATTTAGGCTCTGCGTGTGCTAAGCTCAGGGTTAAGGTTGTTTTCTCTTGCCGCTATTCTGAGGTTGCCTTGCCCAGGCAATACATGGGCTGGACATCTCAGATCTTCTTGTGTTGCTTGGTAGTCTTTTTACAAACCACTTTTCTTCTCTAACTCCAGCCAGTGCATCTTAATGTTTGGAGGAGGTCTCAATCTACTAAGAAATAACAATAAAAAGACTAATAGCAGGGTTTGGAGAACTGCTTCTCTCCCCACAAACAGTAACCTCTGCAGATCACTGAACAGGATCTTTGCAATTATCCTCCAAACAAGACAAATCAAAATCAAAGGCACACAGCTCAAATCCTCAGTGTGTCATATTTATGTAAATACCTGAATAAAATAATCAGCACTGTTCTGAGAGGAGAGGAGGAATGCGATAGCTGGGAGCAGAGTGCTGGCAAGACATCTAGAAACCTCACAACCAGAAGCAGCAAACCTCCAAGTGCCATGATGAGGATGGATTTGGGTTCTCCGATTGCTTCATGTTTCATTGAACATGACATTTGGGCTTTAATGTTTTTAAACATTAAACATGGGGTAAAGCTTAAAGGAACCAATGGCTGGAAAACTCCGTTGCTGAGGTAGGTGCTGGGACTTCCCAGTGGGCTGGACAAGGGTCAGGACACAAAATTTAAGGACTTCTGGAGCACTATCAACTCAGATATGTAACCAAGCAAACCATTGGAGCTCTCTTTTATCCCCACTCTTGTTGTGTGCAGCTTCTGAGATACCACCTTTTAGGTATTTTTTTGTTTCCTCATTTCTATGCAGTTTCCTTACTAGGCCCCCCATCCATGGCAAACACACAGCGGGAACTGAATGGCAACAATTCAAATGTTTCAGGGCCATCTTTATCCAGGAAGGGTTATCACTGCCTCCTTTCCACCTCGGAAAAAATTTTGAGCAGAAACTCACCTTTGGTTTTTGGTCATTAAAGCAAAGAAATGGGACATTTTTTCCTGTGCAAGCAAAATTAATCAATACCAGCTTTCTGGAGTTATTGTACGCGTGCAGAATATAGCTCTGGAAGCCATACATGCTGACCTCACCCCGTGGAGGTCGGCTAAGAAGTCAGTTTAGCCACATCTTGCTGCCCAGGAGCGCTGCTAATCCTGCCATTTCTGAGCCCCAGTACAGATTTAACTATATTGACCTGTGTGAAAACATGTGGTAATGAAATTCAGCTCCGGAAACTCTGTGGCCAATTTACACATTTTCAAAATTAAGTTCCCATCACTTAGCATCTAGTTATTTATGTCCCCGAGGGAAAGTTTTTATTAGTATAGGGTGAAGGTGTTCGTATTTTAAAGGCAAAAGAATAAATGACCCAACTAATAGTTCATAAAATGATCTTCCCAGCTTGCCTTGAATGATACTGCAAAAATAATATAATTAAAAAAGCATTACAGGACCTTGATCAAACATGATCCTTCAGGGCTAAGGAACCTCATTTTCCTGCATACAGATACAGTTCACTCAGTCCCGCAGGATTTCATACCCCATGAAGACATCAATACTTTCTGCAGAATTAATCAGAGCAATTAAATAGCTACTCTACTGCTGCAGTACGGAAAAATGGAGTTGGAAAGGATCATTTCATAGGGATATCTAGTCCATCCCTAATCAAGGATCAGCTAGACTTACAGTACTCCTGCTATGAGTGAATGCTTCCCTCTGCAACAGCCCAGGTTGCTACACGGGCACTGTCACTCCTAGACCAGGCTTAAAATCCCTTTACAAGAGGTCTCTCTTTTGCAAGAATGTGAAGTGAATTAACGAAGACCAAACCACATCCCTTGGCAACCAATTGCTAGGGAATAGCAACAGCAAAGGGGTTTAACAAAACAAGAGCAACCAAATCCACTCACGGGCAGTCTGAAGAAGCAGATTTGCTTACTTTTCAGGTCCCAATATCAAGTTGCTCAACAGCCACAGTCAACTGGTGCCACCCATGGACTTCAGAGCAACGCCAGCGTAGTCTCTTCGAATGCTCTGAGCTGAGGCATACAGTGCCATGGGGAAGATGTAATAAAGCCAAGACAAAATAAGCAGGTCTTCCAGAAGACTCCCTACATGCTGTGACTAATATTGGTCTCTCAAAGCACAGTACCCGTCGTGGGCAAAAGAAACAGTGACAGACACGCATAGTGTCTCCGTATGGATGTGGTACAGAGCAAGTCAACTCTCATGACTTGACAGTGGTTTTCAACCAGGCCCAGTGCGGCGCAGATTGAATGCAGATAACCTAAAGGCATACCAAACGCGGAGAAAAAAATTTGCTATTTATGAGTAGTGACGCTCTCCACAGCAGAAAGCTCGGATGGACAGTTTTATAAAGTCTGATTGGTCAGTGATTTTACATCTATTTGGACAGACCAAGCTGCTCAAAAATCAAAAAAATTATGATGCTGCAAAGCCAATTCCCAGTACCTCTAAAGACTTTATTTAGTGCTTCTACCACTGCTAGGTGCTGACACGCTAAGACTTTTACCCAATTGTGTCATATGTGCTGAGGTTATTATATCTTCACAGTTCATGGAGTAGTTAAATTACTTTCCCAGGGTCACATAACTCATCTTTGTCAGAAGAGAGACAAGAAGCCAGGTGCTCCCGTTGCCACCCCAGACTCCAGGCTAGTAGAGGTAGACCTCTACTTTACTAGCTTCTTCTAGGAGAAATGTAAGAGCACTTCATCCTGCATTATATGCAGGAAAGGAAGCAGAAATTTGAATAGTTGCCATCTGCCGGAGTTGCTTTGATTTATTGCTTTCCAGCCTCAGCTGAAGATCAAACATGCTCTGGAGAGACACATTTCCTTAGGTTGTTGTACTGTGCGTATCTCTGCTCGATGCTAAACTAAGTCACAAGGATATGAGCAGAGAACATTCCCTTTCTTCACCAGAATAATTTATACCTTTAATTCAGTAGTTATAACCAACCACGCAAAAGGTATTGCTGCTTCCAACCACTGGCGGCAATTTTTCATTCAACTAGCATCAAATTCAAAATTGAATAAAACAATTATGCTTTGTAGTTCCCTGCCTGGCTTATTGTATTTTCTCAGAAAAGAACTCTCTATCCATTAGAAGCATACCCCTATCTTTCTTCAAAATGTCACACAGACAAGAGTAATTTTATGGCATTTCACCCCATCTGTCTACATTTTTATAAACAAGTTTTGCACTTCATGTATTTTCATTTCCTGTCCAAGTCCAAAGCCATATAATTCTTCAGATAATTACTGCTACTGTTTTCTTCAGATTATATAATTGTTTTCCATGTCTATCTAGCTGTCTCTTCATTTGTGGGTTTAATGTTGATTAAACACAAAGTACTATGCCAGACCTAATTTTACTTCAAAGAGGGATTTTCACACTAGGGCAAATAAAAAACCCCATCACGAATATCTATGCATCAAGTAATTTACTTTTCCATTAATTTTCTGTACTTCCTCAGCACCTTTGGTATTACTGGAGATCTTTGGTGTTTGAATTAACTCTGTTCCTTTGCACCCCAATTCATCTTTGTCTCAGGTCCCAAGTACTGGTAACAACTGAGAGAGGTAATTCCTTGATCTATAGGGCAGTTTCTGGCAGAGTCATACCCAGAAGGGTAGTGTACTCCCTACCAGTCAGGGAAAACAATGTCAGCTGTTGGATCAGGAAATACTAAAAAATTATGCAGTTTACATGTATTCTCTGTCTATCTAGAATGAAAAGTCATGAATTCCAAAACAAAGAGTAAGATGTAGCAATGATAATAAAACTTACAAGAGGAATTTGTAAAAAGCCCTAAAAAAATCAGGTTACTGCTTTGCCAGCCACTGTCCCCAACCCCACTTTTCTTTTTTTTTTATCACCTGAAAAAAACCAACATGTGGCTGCATATCACTTGTGTGAATGGTCAGTGTTTTCACCAGTGTGAAAACACTCAAGTTGCCTCCCTCAGCTTTCAGCCTTTGGGAGAAAATAACACCACCCTGCCTCTCCCAACCTGGGTCATCGCCTAAGACCTATGCAATGCTGTTCTAAATGAAAGTGCCACATGATCCTCATACTGCAGATGGGTATAACGGAGAGGCAAAAGACTAAAGCCCCACCCAGAAGTTCCTTACATGCCTATCTGGCAGCTTTCCATCCTTTGGGTGAGCCTGGGCTCCCAGGCAGGACACCACTTCTCTCCCTGCATGCCAGTCCCTGCCACCAGCCCCTCGCACCGCCTCCTGGGCAGGGACCCCCCCATGCCCTTCTTGCAGGCTGTGACTCCCCTACCTTCAGACACAGGGTGAGTAACCCAGATGGCTCCCGTGTTAGCCCCTGAGATACCAAAGAGGAGCATGGCAGGAGGAAGGCTGGCTTTTCTTGCCTCTGTGCAGCCAGACAGCCATGCCTTGGAGGGGAAACCATTTTTCCTTGCCTTAAACATTTTTACGGCAATGAGACAGACACGCAGAGCATGGATCCAACGTTCCTCCCCATCTGCACCACTGACATGCCAAGGAGCACCACACCAGATGGCTGTTTCGCTAGGAACTGTGCCAGTGCAGAGCACAAAGAGAGTTCCTGTCCTCAAATATGTCAAGAAATAGCATTGAGGTGGAAGGATGTTGGTCAAGACAATAATGAATAATCTTGGCGCTCCAGCAGATTAACTGCTGGCAGTTTCGGATACGGTAGGCATTTGTAGGCAGTATGGAAGCGGAAGTCTGCTTGTGGAGAGATTTGAAAGATGATGCTGTTCATGGCTAATAGGTGGTGCAAAGACAAAATAGTGCAGAGAACACCAAAAATGCTCCATGTTTGTCATCCATAGCGGTCCTTTAGTTAGGACAGCTAGGAAAACCCAGGTCTTGGTGCTCAAGACGCTGAGCTAATAGAGACCTTTAAAATCAACAGCAAGCTTCCAACTGACCTCAGTGGTCCTGAAGGAAAGGACACGAACAGCACATCATCCAACCCAAAATCTGAACCCATATGTCTTTGGGCCTGGCCATAGCTTCTGTCTTTTTCTCTTGGCTCCAATATCTCACTGCATTTCATTGGCTTTGGGGCAAAAATTGCCACATTGTTTCTGACAATTCTCACTTCCCATGTACGCTTAGGAGAATTGATTTATTGCATTAAATGCCTTAACAAAATTTAAAACAAAGTGCTTCTCACCACCAAAATCATACTCTACAGCAATAATGAAACAACTCCAAAGGGAGCCTTCAGGATAAAAATACTCAACCCAATCTTTCAACAAATTCCTTACATGTTCCATTCTTTCCTCCAATTTCAAGGAAAAATAATTTCAAGGCAGCAATGCTATCATACTTGGTTCAATCAAGCACAGCACTGACAAATCTATCTGGGGTAGGAGGTAAACTTGAGAACCTAAGGCAAACTCTAGAAGATGTTCTTTCTTAGTCCTTCCCTTAAATTTCCATTTTTGCTGGCAAATTTAAGTTTGCTGTGAAGCTTACAACCACTTGGAGTAATTTCATCAGCGTTAAATTCCCAGAAGAAAATACGGCAGAACTATAATGATGATGAGGATATTGTGTGGGCGACCAGCAGTCAGCTGGCCATGTCCCACATGTACACATTAATTAAAAATTATGAAAGAAATTCTGATCAAAGCATTAATTGTTGGTGTTTTAAACATTATAATTAAGTCATAGGGTTTTATCTTCTGTGTTTTGGGAAAGTTTTATCACTTCAAATCTCTCTTGGTTTATGCCAGAGATTTCTAGTAGACATGGATCTAAGATGTTAATGTTTGTGTTTGTATTCACTCTGCAAATAGCTAAAACGTTCACCTCCTATGAATATTCAGTTTATTAAAAATTCAGACATTTTTCACTTGCAGACCAACAATTGCAATCATTTATTCACTGGTAGAGCTGAAATACACATAGTTGAACAAATATCTATCCATCTAGCTACTTGGACAACTTTAACTGAAAATAAGAGTTGTGAAAAACATCTTACAGCATTTAATCTAGTGTGAACTTCTGTGAGAAATGGTAAAGGTGAAATACAGCAGAAGACGGCAGTGAGGACATACACAAGCTATTAGGGATGTCACTTCCCACTGGAAAAGAGACAAGAAATGCTATGTTTGTGCTTTAAATCTTACAAAACCATGGAAATTTCTAGCTAGAGATAAATCACAGAGGACAGCTGGGCAACCTTGCAGTGGCACGCAACAAGGAAGAGCAAGTGCCCCCTAGCGTGGGGTTATGGCAAGTCGGTGGTGCCACACAGGGCTTTGCTTCCAAGGAAGGATCAGCTGTGTTTCCAAAACCTCTGTAGGCGCTAAAGGAGACTACCTTTCATTGCAGGAGGGAGCTTCGTGCTAGGTTCGCTAATATTGCTGCTGCAAGCATATAATCATCAGCTTAACCTTTCCCCGAGTATTGTGCTGTCAGATTTTGTGGTCAATCCTGATGCTGTCTACAGTTAGGAAGTCCTAACCTGCTGCCACAGCTCAACTCTGTAGCTGAACCGTCAGTATAACCTTAGTTCATGTTAGCAACCTATCACTATCAGCAAAATACTTGAATTACACATCCTAAGATATCATCATTAGCTCTAATTTGACAAGGTGGATTTTCCCCCAGCATAGCGGGCTGTCCAAAGCTTTCTGGAGGTCACCTGGAGCACTGGGAGCTGGTGTCCCTTGGGTGGAGTAAAAGGCAGAAGTACATGCTGATAAAGGAGCTGACAAAGCAGAAGCCAAATGCAATTAATATGCATCAGAAAAGGTGTTTCCAGGAGAGATAGGAAAGTATTATTGCTACTGCACAAGCAATTACTGCTGCCTTGTCTGGTATACAGTCCAGCACTTTGAGTGCTTCGAAACATCTAAGAGACTTCAAACCAAGTTGGAATAAAATCTATGAGGATAACAAGTGGTGTCATTTTAATTGGGGATCTGAAAGGTCTGGATTAAACTGGCCTAGAGAAACAAAAGCTGGGGAAAAACATCCTATCTGCTTTTCATATGGAGTTTGCCCAGCAAGAAGAGTCTGGTGCAATTGCCTGCCAAACCAGGGGGCACAATGCTATGGTCCCAGGGGGTCCCTTCCAGCACTGTGTTCAAAGCATTGCAGTTCTAGAATGCCCATCCCAGGCAGTAACTCAGTGACAGAAATAATTATTTTTTAAGAATAAGAAGATGACTGCCAACAGTGAACTGTGTTGGAAACAACGCTTTCTTCTCAGGAGCTCAATCTCCTGCATGCAAAACTCAGAGATTTCAAGGATGACACAAAAGATGCTGGGGGAAAGGGACTCCCCCGTTCCCCTCTGCCTGCCTGCGTAGAAAGAAGCCCTAAGTACAAAATCACAGAATAATGCATTATTCAGATACAGACTGCAGCTCCATTAATAAACTTTTTTTAACATCAAAGGGCAATATTACCAGTAGACTGCAAGCAAGTTGCTGTGATTATGAAGCAATTTTCTTGTGCGGCAGCAGACTTAAAAATAGATAAATAAATACAAAGCTGTTTTCCAGGGCGGTTGAGTTCAGTCCCTTTTTGGGTTTTTTTTGGGTTTGTTCCCTTTTTGTTTGTTTGTTTGTTTGTTCCCTGTGGTGAATTCTAGAAGGACAAGTGAAGACTGAACAACAAGAAAAAGCATGCTTCTTAATTGTTAGCTACAACATGATTCTTCCATCTCCAAACTGGCTGTAGCAGAGCATTAGGACATGTTCCTTGATTAGCAGAGACATCCACACCTACTATTTGGTCCTGATTCTGCCATGTGTGAGCATAACCTGGCAACATGCTGGTAGGATGGACCTTCTCCGATGACATGTATGAGGCTTTTCATGAGCAGATGATTGGGAAGTGCTACCTGAAGCAGCTGGAACAGAAGACATAACTGGCACGTCCCTCTAGATAAGATTTTTAGGGCAAGTGCAGCTGGGATGAATTCATGTTTGCTATTGCTGTGAGGGATTGCAATGAGTTGAGGAGACCAGCCTACCTGAGCTAAACCAAGTACTCTCCTCCCACGGCTCAAGATCTGCACTCTGATATATGGGAGTGCTCCCACGGGTTAAGACTTTTTTTATGAAGATGCAAAGGAGGTTACAAAAGAAAGAAATCTGTCACAGCTACTGATGAGTACAAGAGAAAAGAGTCCTTGGGGAACTAGGGACAGAGCAACTCTTTAGGTTTCCTTCCCATGACTAACTCCTCTTCACAACTCTGAGCTCTGACTTTACAAAATGTCAGTGATAATAACTGCAGTTAGTTCTTCAGTTACTCTCAGATCCAGTCTTTGAATATCTCCATGCTTATTTGGATTCTGCTATGTTCAACCTACATAACATCCTATGCTGTGTGTAATCACATTTATTAATTTATCTGGAAAAAGATGTCTTCAAAATCAGCAGTAAGTGCCAGATTCTTTGCCCAGTGACCCACAGTGACATTGTTCCACAATATTGCAACTGTCTTTCCTCATTAGCTAGATCCTCACAATTCACAATGAGTAGATTTCTTCAAGCCAGGTGAATGTGCCACTGTAGGCCAATTTTATGAATGTTTCTGGAACCAAAGTAAATGAACGAATAATTAAAGAGGGGCTTTGATGTATTGCTATTTCCCCAATGCTGTTGTAAGCAGAAATGTCTGCATTTCTTATTGTCAATGCGCTATGCAGCATGGAGAGCAGACACCGCAGCTAGGCCTGAGACACATTTTGTTAAGCATTTTACATGTCAAAAGACATATTATTTGAAATACCAAATGAGACAGTTACTGCTCAAAAGTGCTTCCCACATGAACAGAGAAAAGTAAGCATATGGGACCCAGAAAACCTGACACATGTGGCCCATTACAGTAGCTTTAAGATTGTTTTCTGCTGCAGTACTTTGCTTTTGAATAACCCATATTTTGCTGAAAGATTACAATCTTTATTCCGCCATGATAGCTCCAGAAAGAGCAGAATAGCAGGTACCTCCCCATGCCCCTAAAGAGAAACACAGCAAGTACTTGGCCACCGTGGATCCAAGTCTGAGAACAACGTGAAATCCCAAGAAGAGTAAAAGTTTCAAATTTGAGAGGGGAAACATTTGACTGGTTTAAGAGGGCCAGAGGTGCCCAGTAACTGAAGTATCTCTGTTCGCCATGAGATACTGCTCTACTGGCTTTCCAGATAGCTTTAAACATCAGTTGCCTCATCTGTGCCTTTCTGCATTATCATAATAGCATAATGGGCACTCTTGTTAAAAGAGACATTTTTCTGTCCTTTTGTTCTATGATGAAGGTGTTTATTCTGCAAGCCTTCTTGTTGGTGCTCTTCCCTTATCCTTTCTATCTTCTATTATATCCAGGTTAAGAGATTGATAGGATATGATGATGGAGTTTCTTGCAGGCTTTATAATATTTGATCATTAGAGGTTTCAACAACTAAGCTTGAAGAGTGAGATGTTTTGGCTATTCTTCAGCCAGCTTTAGGTGAATGCTTATCTATCTAGCCTTCTGCTGCCATTTAATACCATAGAAAAGAACGTTTATTTTGCTTTTTGAGTGTGTATATCACTACATTTGTGATATTCGTGCCTGTGGTTTTGTTCCTTATTAGTACAGAATTAAAATAAGTCAGCTCAATGCTCACAAAAGCTTCCCCACTGATGACAAAGGAAGATGATGCAGTAGACTATTCTGTACATTGGGCTTGATAATGTGTTTCAACACATCAAAGAGGACGCTCTTTTTGGTGGGACGAAAAGGCAGAGAGAAAAGCAGGTATTCCAAATGTCGGCTTGTCTGCTTCGTCTGCCAACAAATTAAGATTTATTGTTGACTTTGTTCATTGGGACAGGCCAGCGGAGTTGCCAGTAATAAGCAGGGGGCGTGAAGGAGCTCTCATCACAAAAGGCGGAAAGCTTTTATGTGAATCCAGTTCTCCCACTGAACTAGCTCACACGCCAACAGCACATCACAAACTGAAATCCAAAGAGAGGCCTGAAGACATGCTAACACAGTTCTGCTAACACCACTGGCATGTTGCTGGTTGCAGGAAAACAGGTCCAGCTGGAAACTCATCAAGATGTTGGTTCTCACCCTCAGCCCAACCTGGTGAGTGGAATTCCTATTTTAATACTAATTTTTAATGTTTGACAGACAAGTCAGCAGGATTTAGAGCAAATTTCCAGTTGCGGTTGGGGGTTAAAGATGAGGTGAGGAGGTCTAACATTAGCTCTATCCCTTTGGACCCTTGTTGTCTCCATCCCACAAACTGGTAGGTGCTTACAGGAGTGAGCTCTAAACCCAGTCAGTGCTCTACCACATACATCTGCCCCTTCTAGTCAGAACCCACACTTAAGTCTTCTTTTGATGTGTTAAAACTAGAAAGGCAACCACTAATGTACCAAGTCCAGTTATATATCACTCTTCTCCCATCCTTCTAGCGTGGAGACCTAGCCTGAACCCCAAAATTATTTTTGGACATGGCCAAACCAAACTTTAGGAGACAGCCTTTACAGGTACCAGCACCAAATCTAGTTTCCCTTTACCCCTGGTCCAACGCCTAATCTCTCACGCTCCTGTTATTAGAACATAAAGCCAGTTTACAAACCCAGATTTAATGGTCACACTGGTTTTAAAGATCCTGTCTTTATTTGAGCTAGGGATAAGTGCAGAGTCAGGAGGTGCTTCTGGACTAAACCTCAGGTTTGGAATCAGCAAAGGCTATGCCAAAGTTGAGCTGGATCTGAAGGAAGGCGAGGATTACGCCGATGGCTGGATAAAGGTTTGGGCTGCAAGCTTTAAGGGTTTTCATGCAGTGCTGCTGGGCAGGCACTTTGGGAGACAGCAGTATCAGCATTTTCCTGCGTCATCTTGGCATGCTGCCTTAGGTATGCCTAGCAAGATCTGGCTGCTGTCTGCCCTGTACATGCTTCACCTGTCCTCTGCCTTCCACTGATGCCCATGTTCCTGAGTTGCAGTAAGTGCACGGGCATGCTTTCCCCTTCAGGAGTGTCTCAGCAGGTTAAAAAGGACATCAGCTAAAAATTCATTTAAGGGAACAGTAAGGACGTGCCTGACTCACGGGTAGGCTGACAAACCTTGGGAAGGTTTTCTCTGGAGAACTGAAATTCCTAGTTTAGTTTCTTGCCAACTGAAATTAATGTCAGCTATAATTGCCCATGAGTCATTGATCCAGCTCTGTGTTGTGGCCACTTGGGTGTATTTGGCCTGTTTGAGCCATTGCGTTTTTCTTTTGTTAAGTATCAAATGGCTTTTATATCGTCTAGCAATGCAGTGCATATCACTTGAAAAAGGCTCTGGAAACCAGCATCAGTAAGTGCCTGCAATCATGTCTTCTTTTTTTTTTTTTTTTTAACATCTGAGCTATTTTTGAGCTGAACAGAGGGCTGAATGCTATGTCTTCCTTCCTGTGAATACACCGCTTATCTGATTACTGAATACTGCAATAAATTATGCCCCCTACCATAATTTTACATAACCTGCTGGAGTTGAAGCATAGAAAAGGAACTGTGATTACAATAGAAAGATTACAACTAAAATAGTTTACTTAGAAGATACTTTCAAGTCTTTTTGCACAAGTTTTTATATAGGAATGAAACATTATTATCCTTACCTTGTTTTCATTATCCACTTTTCAGAGATGAAATATACTTATGTACGTACTAGGCACAAGACTCTGCAGATGGCTGTATCTTGTATCTCATGCTATGGCTGGAATTAAGCAAGGCAGAGAGTAAAATCAAATCAATCTGATCAAGCCTCAGCTAAAATTTGGTCTCAAGTTGGGCAGAATTTAGGGTAGTTCATCTGAACCCCTCTTGTACTACCCTGCTTTGATCTCAGGTGATACTGAAATACCTCTTCCTCTTTCTGCCCTCCTAAGGGTAGAATTAAGATTATATATGGTGGGATCAGCCAGTGTGCTTTGTTCACATGTATTGCAATCCAAAGTCTTTGACGCAAAAATGCCTCTGGTTCCTAGGTCAACCACCTTCCCTTTCCTTGCGGAAATCCATCTAGTAAGACAGCAAGCAGTTCTGTCCCTGGTCTCTGCTCCTCCTACACTCTTGCAACCCTCATCAGGGCTGCTCTGATGTATTGCAGCATATTTTTGGTGGTACTGTGGTTTTGGAGTTGCGATGAAAAGGAACTACAGAGAGATCGTGGGGTCCTTGGTAATCCAAGGAGCCAAAGCTGGAAATCCAACTGTTTTGTCTCTGTTGGCTTGTAGTTGTATCTGCTTTCTTCAACACACAATTCCTGTTTATGGCAGATTACAAGTATATACGATATGGGATTTATACGGTAGGTACAAGCTCCTAAATATATTGCTGTAATTTGCCATTGAAAATAGCATTTAAAATGGAAAACAAGCTTTCAGAAGTGGATTAAATCCATATTGTGCCAGAAAGTTGATGCAGTTTTAAGTTGCCAGTTTGCCAAAGTTACAAAGGACCAGCATTAGTCTTAGGCATGTGTATGAAACAATCCCCTTTTTGGTCCCCAAAAGTCATGCATTCAGTTGCACAGGGTGCACTGCCCATGACTGCAGAGCTGTTCCACCCAGAAAGACACACCAGCCTTAGGGGTGGGATGACAGCAGAGAGGCCCTGGGTGACCCCCAGGACAAAAGCACTGTGCAAGGTGGCACCACGTAGGCTTTGCATGAACCAAATCTAAAAGCAATTCAGCTATGCTTGTGTGATGTCACCCAGACCTACCATGGAGTTAAAATGGTTCACGAGTATGGCTACCTGGCTTCCGCGCTAGAGATGGTACCGCCGTGTGGTTTGGTGGTGTGTTGTGTGACATTACCACAAAGCAATGAAGCAGACTGAGGGACCTCTACACAAGAGCAGGTAACTCCAGAGATCCTGCACACGCAGCACCGGGGACCTCCAGTACTATCGCAAGAGAGGCAGAAGAGCAGCACAGCTGTGTGTTCAAATCTGTCCACTTTAAACATGATTCAGAATTCATGATTAACAGAATAATCACTTAAAACCTTCAAACAGAGAAAAGGTCAGCTTTAGTGGATAAATGGCTCCTGCAAACATTTCATCCATCATCACTGTGGGAATCCTTTCTTGTATTTTTAGTGGTACTTGTAAACTTTGCCTTTTCCTGTGATGTGAAAATGCTTTATGTGTCTCTCTTACTAATTACTGAACATCTGAGACAGTAGAAAAGACCAGCCAAAAAAACCCAGGTGCTTGGAAAGTCAAACACTGAAGAGCAATAGAGAAATTAGATGAGTGCTGCCATTTGTGATTTTAATTATTATGAGCTAATTCAGCTACATTGCAATAAACAGGAATTGCCTTGCCTTATTGTAGCAAGACATAAGCTTGCCCATCCCCTGCGAGGACATACGCCAGACTACGGACAATAGACAGAGTACAGGAGTATGAATTCAGTACTTGGTTTAAGGCAACTGGAGAAAAGTCATCATAAACCTGCATCTCATAACTGCATATTTCAGGAAGAGTCTGGGCATTTCCACCCCTTCCACGAAGTCGTGTGCCCATAGCAAGATTTTAGAGCTTTGCTGCCATGTTACAGGATGAGAAGCAGCCAAAAGAATTATGTCAAACAAATTCATGTCCGTATAAATTACAAAGTAAAGCCTACAGCAGTATCTTTTTCATAATATCGTGATGATCCTGTCTGCCAGAAACCAGCGTCATAGGTACCGCTTATCTCTGAAAGCAGTTCTATGTATCAATTTATATTTCAGGCATTATCTTGCAATTAAATTTCTAGGCTTAAAATGCCTGTTTTCCACCCCCTCCCCCCTTCTAATTCTATGTCCTCCAAGATTAAAAAAACTCCTCTGTGCCAGCAAATTAATCACACTGCAAAACTAAACTGTTCATTAGAGCTGCAGCACACCACAACTGCCATTAAAAACTCAATACTGCTATTTTCTGTCTTTAATTTTATGGTGCTGTTTACAGCAGCCTCTCCTCTAAGTATACGCAACACCACAATGAATACGGTGATAAGCCCTGAACCGCAGTGGGTATTGATGTGCCATGAGTTTGCAGTGTGTTACGACACCAGAGCCCTTGTCTAGTGGCTTTTTGATGTCTACAATGTGCAAATTCTCACATACATTGGCTCACGCAGGATTTGCCAACACTTTCCCAAAGCGTCCCGTTAGTCCATGTTCGCTGGTGCTTTGCCACAGAGGATGAGCGGAGACGCAGCTGCACTGCTGGCTTTAGCAGTGACCTTGCCAATGCCCTCTCTTTCCATCCAGCTGCCCTTTTCTGGCCTTTCCTTCTCTTCCCTGAAAAACCATTAGTCTTCCTTCCTGATCCTTCACCAGAGAGAACTGGCTGATCCAGCAAACAATTACAAGTAACTCAGGATTCTCCTCTGTCCTCTACGTCAGGTTTTTGTAAGCTGGCTGGTGGCAGGCTCAGGCATGGGTGGGCTGCCCTTCCTACCCTTGTAGCCTAGGGCAATGTCCTCTAAACATTCATAACCTCAGATTCTCAGGAGATTTCATTTTTTTAGTTTGGTTTCATTTTTATTTAGGAATAGATGGCATTTTGGGCCAGATCCATTTTAATTTTGCTCTGCAAAGGTAACACTGTAGAGCAAGAAACAACCTTGTGCTTTGTATAGAAGCAAGATGGTATTCCATGGTTATATAGAAAATAACGAATATGTTTCATAGTTTTGGACAATCAGGATAAAAATATGGACTGTGTCTTATCTGCCTGCCTCTGTTCAATGAAAAGCTGAGCTCCTTTGCCCTACTATGGAAGCTGAAGTATATACCATGGTACTCAGCTCCTAGACATCTCATTCCACATTTGGCAAAGAAACAAAATGAAAAAGCACAACTGCAGCCCTTAAACACAACATGGATGTTGGCCCTCTCAGGAATGGCTAGATCCCCCAGGAGTATACAGGAAAATGCAGCAGCGCTATCAACAAATCTGTCAAACCCTGCAGTTCGCCTGAGTCAGCTATTGCATTAAGCACTGGAAGGAGCCCTCAGGCTTATGCATTTCTGACTTGCAAGCGAATTATGCATGATTTTAAACATGCAAAATGAACCCTGGCCTCCAAGACTTGCTGCATTAAGAACCCTTTTATATAGCTTAAGCTTAAGCAATAAGGTCTTAACCTGAGGGCAGTGGAGCTTTGAAGTTAGCCCCTGTAAAAGGCACCTGGGCTGGTGGAGGCTGTGGTCCTGACTTGATGAAGACAACATCACAACAAAAGCCAGAGCTTTGTTGCAGGACTCTCCTCCATGTCCTGCTCTCACACCGAGGCACAGAAGGCAGACAAAAGGCACGGCAGGAGGTATAGCCCTGGGGAGTTATCTCTCGTCTTAGGAGCTGTGGGAAATCACCAAGACTCAGGCAAACTCAGCTGTCCTCCGGGAAAACCATCTGCCATATCATTTAAAAGCACCTTCTTGCCTTCCACCACTCCTTACCTAAATGTGCAAACAGGAAGACAATGAAACTGCCAGTGAAACTTGCTTTTCTCTAGCACACAGATCCCCAACTCTTGCTTACAATATAGCTGCATTAATAGTCTTGTAGCTTTTTTGCTCAGATAGTACAGAATAGCAAATCAACCCCAGCTTTCAGATCTGAAATACAGTCTCCATCACTCAACTACTCTGATTAAATATACATCAACAGGACTCACGCATTACCAGTAACCTTAACTGCTAAATAAAACACTGTTCCTTACACAGTCCTTTTGTGTGTTTTGCACGTTGTAACTGTATGTGACATATCCAGTTGTGTAATGCCATAGCTCTGTCTATGCACCATCATCATCCACTTGGCTTGCTCATAATATTCCAAATTAAAATCTACCCTGAACCACAGGGGCATTTCTTGTTATGTCGGTAGGAATAGCAGCACGTTTGATGTGGTTTGCTCTTGTGTGCACACTGGCTTTTTCAAATTTACCAAATGCTTCAGGTCCTGAACGAGGACTCCAGGACTCATCAAAGAGTTTTTCCCACACTTACCCCCAAGACAGGCTTCTTGCCTTCCAAGACAGCCCAACAGGCTTCCTTGGAAAACCAGAAGAACTGGCTGCAGCCCTGCTCTCCTCCAGCTTGTCCCCCTGCCTCCTGCTGCCCACCCACATGCTCCTAGCCTGCTGAGGACCCAGTGCCGAGGACATGCTGAGCTAAACCACTTCTCCCTGGGCATGCAGTGGGATCTGCTGGGAAGATGGAGCTGCATTTAGCTTCCCATTTGCTGTTGGGCACCAGAACCTCCAGGGTCCTGCTCCGCTGCCTGCACCTGGAGCTGGAAACCGGAGCAGAGCAGGGAGGATATTGGCAGGGGAGAAGGGGCACGCACAAGTAGGTAAAAAGCTAAGGTTAAAGCTAAACTGAGTCTGCACGAGAGCATGAAAATGTGAATCAGCCCTCTCTGATGAGAGAAACATTACAAAGGGAAAACAGCAATCCTTATCCCAGTGTTGGGCTGTCCCTGGGCTCATGAGCGGAGATGTGAGGAGGCGCTCACTTTGTGATCCTGTGGCTCCATGCTGGGATGTAGAGCCCAAATGACACATCAAGAGTGTGTCAGCGGGATGGCTGGGGGCATCTCTACCCCCTCTTTCCCATCCCCTGTATTTCATTCTTTTCCCAGAGAATGGCCGTTTCCTTTTGTGATGTTTGTGATACTCTGATTTTTTAAAAAAATTCTTTTTTTAGTGTCTATCAAAAGATCATCAAAGCAACATGGTTCTGTCTTAGACTTTTCCTACTCGTTCATGTGTATGTTCTTATGCATGTGTGTGCACATCTGCAATGAAGAGAACACAAGCAAATTGGTTGACTGTTACCTTCATTCCCAGTGCACATGCAGGTATTTTACTTTTTTATGTAATGACTTTCTTCAGATACCAGTACCACACAGAGACAAATCTGGGGCTAAAATACCCTTCTGTTAGCGCTGGCAGACTAGCTACGCGAAGGAGCTAACAGCTGCATACTACATTTCTTCAAAATTTATAAGTTGCTGTTAAACCAGCCCTGTCGTGGCGTGGGTGGCTAAAAGTTTAGGGCTTTCCTTATTTATTTTCATTGCTTCAAACTTTGCAGATTCATTTTCATTCTTCCTTGGGGAGCCACATTTTAAACCTCTCTCGAGGTGCGATGCTGCACTGGAATCATTCTTCTTTAGCAAGGCAATAATTTCTTTCTTGACCGTGCTTTTCCTTCCTGCTCCCCAGCACATGCCCCTGCTTCCCTTTTCCTCCCTACGCAAGGAACTTCTTCAAACTTGCTTAATGCTCTCGCTGTAGACATGGGTAGGCACCATAGCTCAAAATCTGAAGCTGTTTGGTGGCCATGGCCAGGATAGCAAATATGTTGGCTTCTCTAGAGCTCAGTTCCTCACCCCTTGCTCCCTGCTCCACTCACACCCCTTGCAGGGCAGAAGAGGGCACACTAGTCGTACCACGCCTGCTGTTCTCCCAGACTCCCAACACCGCCTCTTCCCCTGGGATTTTGAGAAGCCAGGCTACGCTGGTGAAACCGGGAGCACATGTGTGCCTCTCCTCCACGGCCCTGGCATGGGGTCAAGTCATAACCTTATCTCTAAATCTTCTCTACATGAGATTCATTTCAGATTATTTTAAAAACCAGACGTGGCCAAGGGGAAATCTCTTTTTTGCCCTTAAGTAATTCAAGGAAGATGACAGAAAAACTTTGCTGGTCAAGCATTTTCCAGGCTGGCTTATGTCTTCGGGCTGCCAACTTGGAGCAGTTTTAATGGGGCTGATTTTCAGAATGGGCTTAGTACCCGCTTTCTTCTGAAAATCATACCCTTACAAGTGCCTGTCAAGAAAGACGTTATAAAAACACCCAACCTGAACCAGCACACTAAGAATCCCAATCTTGGTGCCAGTTCTGTCTCCAAGAAAGATGCTGAGACACAAACAATTTCTAAAACAGCCCATGAGCCAACAAAAGCCCCCATGACAGAAAATACTGGGATCAGAGCCCTGGAGATTAGAAACCATTACTTAGTGACAGCTCGGGTTTTGCAGAGGAAGCAGTAAAAAGCTGTTTTACAAAATAGACATATCATAAATACATTTCCTTCCAATCACCATGAAATCAGTCCAGAAGTGGATGAGGAGATCTTCAGCCATAGCTCCACTGGTCAGCCGCTGCCCAGTGCTTTGCTCTGATCTCCTAGGGAACATGTAGCATTCAGGCATGAAATATTCCTGATCCACATGCCTTTTTCCATAAGCAGGATGATTTATTTCTTAGTAGGATTGTATGTTTGCTTGCTTGGGCACTGTCTTCCATGCATTTCCCAGTCAGAGTACCAATCAGGTGGAAATTGCTTGAGGCAAAATCTTGAACGTAAAAGCAGCAACCTACTTCTACCCTATTCAGCAAATTCCCATGACGGTTGTATACTCTTTCAAGACTTCTGGTCTGTATTTGAACCAACCCATTGACTAAGGTAAACAGAACATTTTACCATTGTTATCTGGAGTCTATTTCTTCTGCACCCCAAAGGAATTGCACCTGAGCTTTCAGTATGTTTTAAAGTTCAGCCGAGCTAAAAATGGCCAAGGTCAACATTGAGACTAAAGAGAAAGCACCGAGAGCCTTCCTGGGGCTGCAAGTAATATTGAAAGCTGTTATCCGTGTTTAAAATCTGTTGATGAACATGACTCAGCCCTTTCCCTGAGGCCCGTTTAGACTTTTGCATCTTGTCGGTGTTGAGCGACACACTGCCTATCTGGTCTGCTTTGTTTATGGATGGGCTGTTTGGACAGACATTGGAAAGAAGAGG
The DNA here is from genome assembly GCA_013398295.1 of Chionis minor. Classification (NCBI taxonomy): domain Eukaryota; kingdom Metazoa; phylum Chordata; class Aves; order Charadriiformes; family Chionidae; genus Chionis; species Chionis minor. The sequence continues at coordinate 779,229 of VZSF01000623.1, forward strand.
TCTGCATGAGTAACTGCACAGAAAAGCACAAGGCTGTGCCCTACCCAAGCTCTGTGCCAGCCAGAAATACCAGCCAAACCAGTACCAAACTGGAGACGGTGTGGCTGTATCAGCATGGCACCAAGCTCAAATGCTCTTTTCATGAAGGTTTCACTTCCATAGCCTGTGATTAGGCAACTGGATATTGCGTATTTTTAACTTAGCAAGGCCTTTGGCGTTGTCTCCTACAGTCTCTTCATAACCAAACTGATGTGGTTATCAGCTGGAAAACTGGAATATAAGGTGGATAGAAAGGTTGTACAAGCAGGATAGAGATTGGATAGGAACACCAGAAAGTTCAGTCATGCTGGATCAAGAGACACTACCCTTCCTCGTTTGGGATAAGTCTGCTTCTAACTGACCCAGCCAAGGAGTCCCTCCTGGGGATCAGTCTGCTCCAGCAGCAGAGAGAGATGTGTGTGCCTGCGATTTCTGCGAAGGCTCAAGTCTTCCACTATTTGTCACCCAACTTGGGAGCTCCCTGTCCTGCATCTTTTCACTTCACAGGGAAAGGCACAAGGCTTCTGCTGAAATTTTGAGACGACGGAGGCTCGGCGCAGAGCCTCACCGGGTGTGAGTTCAGCAGGTGATGTGCTAGAAAAGACTCTCATCAGAGGATACGCAAGTGGACTAATACACGTACATGTGCAAGTTCATGGCATATCCAGTTATTTCAGGCTTGAAAAACTCAACACTGACAGCACCCTCAAGTCTGCAACTCAACTCATATTTCATTTCTCGTCCAAAAGACTTCGAGGTCACTGAAAACATACAGTCTTTAAATTTCATAACTACATAATTTGCTTTTCTCTCCTCTTTCAACCTCTAAATAAAACACTTACTGATGACTTCGGTATAGCTCTCGCTTTGTGACTCCTCTCAAAATGCAGCAAGTCAAGTGATGGTACACCCCTCTGTTATTTACTGCTATCAATTTAAAACGCTTTTGTGATATTTCAGCGAGCTCGTCTTTTACAACCTCTTCTTCTATCTGAATAGCAATTTGTTTGGTTCATTACTTAGGGAAACACTTGCCATGCCAAATATACTTCTTCAAAGCAGGGTTAAAATGTACTCAAAATTACATTGCTCTGTTATTACTAACACTAACATATATTGAGAGGAAATTACATTACTCTGCTATTACTAACACTAACTTATATTGAGAGCTATACTTACATAAGCAGTTGGATAAGGCTTCACCACACATGCTTTTGTGCAGAACTCAGATTCTGGTATGGAAAAATACACTATTTTGCATTCAGAAGAACTGAGTATTTGGCTGCAGATGAAATGCAGTTTTGTTTTGTAAGCACAGGGTAGTAATTATCAGACTTGCCCATGGCTGTTTCACTGGAGCTAGGAATATGAATATATTCATATTTACTGGTGCTTTATAGGGAATTATAGGTCATGCTAACACATATAAATTAAGTTTGGTTTTGAATTAATTACTATAAACGCAGACAGCCTTATACAAAATTCTCAGTTAAATTGCCCATCAGAAATATATGGAAACCTCCAATTAAAAAAAAAAAAAAAGGGACTTTGGAAATTATTTTACACCACCAACATTTTAATTTTCTCTCATCGCGTATCTGCCTTGCCTTTTGTCCTCCTCCTCCACTTGTGCCTTCCCTCTCTTTGCCCCCCTTTACCTTTCAGAGCTGCAGCACTGCCCACAGCTGAGCTTCCCCATAACTGGCTCGAGGGGAGCCAGTAGCAGCTCACCCTTAAATCTTGAGCGTGCAGCAATTGCGTTCGTGCTGGTGTTTCAGAGCAGGAAACTCACGGAAAGGTTCAGGATAAAAAGCTAATGAAATGCCACGGTAGGAAGAGTAAAAATAGCTCCTGCAGGTAGGTACAAGCGACGCATGGCACACCAGGAATGCTGAAAAAACCATTGCCAAGGGATCTTTACTTCGCCATGTCCAGAGCTGCTAAACCCCCTCATGGAGGTGAAGGTCACTGCCTGTTATTTTTAATTAACACTTATGCTGCTGCAACACCTATGGGCTCTCATGATGAGCAACAGTCTCCCTGTGCCAAGCATCCCTGCCCCTAGGAGCTTGAAATACAATCATAGAATCATCCAGGTTGGAAGGGACCTTTAAGATCATTGAGTCCAACCATCAACCTAGCCCTGCCAAAACCACCACTAAACCATGTCCCTAAACGCCATGTCTACTCGTCTTTTAAATACCCATCTTTTAATAGTGCATGTTTGAGATGGGAGATGTCCACCGGGCAGCCTGGGGGATGAACACAGGGATGGGGCAGCAGTGCTGCCCTGCATGTTGCACACCAGCCCCTTCCCCAGCCAGCTCAGGGTTACCCAGTGCAGTTCATGCAAAGGGCAGAGGGAGAGCTGCTGGAAGCGTTTTTAAAAATTTGGCTTTAACGGGGGCTTTATTTATCACGGATTTTCTTTTTTCCTTCTCCCCTCCCTTCTTTAGTGCAAAGAGCAGCACAGGAGAAAGCAGGAAAGAATTTGTTCGAAAATTTGGCAACCAGGTGACAGCGGCTGATGCCCTCAGCTGAGAGGAGGCGGGAGGATACAGCTTCCCAGTGCTGAGGGATGGGGAAATAGGATGTAAAAAGTCCTTGGGCCATAGCGACCCCAAATCCAGCCTCACTGGGAGTCCTTCCCATGTCTGCAGCCAGCACCTGTGGTGGGGATGAAGGACAGGTCCTTACTTTGGAAGGAGGGCTTTCTTCCTGCGCAAGCGAGGGGATCCTTTATCCCCTTGGACAGAAAGTGGGAGGCTGCCTGCCTATTCCTGGGAGCCTGGGCTGCATTTCTCTCCTCTGGCCAAGTAAATAAGGAAAATAAGATTGACGCATAATCAGTGCAGTCCTTGATGCCCACTTTAGGGACTTCATTTGGGCATTATCATGCATCCCATTATCACACTAAATGTCAACAACTCCAAAGAAGTCAATATTCAGTTAATATTTATTGCATCTGCATCTTTGCTATGGAAATGCAGATGAGGTTTTCTCTGCAGATCTAGCTAGCAGAGCAAAGATTTCAGTGTTCTCTATGTGAGAAAATAAAGCAGTGATATCCAGAGAGGTTTTTATTTAAATAATCTTTTTTTTTTTTCCTCTCCTGCCTTTCATTCTTTCTGCTGATTTTCAACCCTTCCTCTTAGGTCAGGACTTCAGTCAAAGCACAGAGCTAGACTGTCCCGTCATTCCTTTTGCCAGCTCCGAAGTTAAGAAAGCTTCAAAAGGTCAAATAAAAAAACATGAAGGAGAACAGTAAAGCTAAAAAAAAAAAGAAAAAATAACGTACACATTTTCCTCTTATTTTGGATTTAATGACAGAGAAGGAAAGAAGGGGGCACACAGAAGCTCCTGTTTTGATGAAAAATCAGAAGTTGCTGGTAAAAACCAGAAGTTGCTCATTTTGAAATATTTCTGAAGGGAAATTGTTGATTGCTGCTACAGAAACATGCCTGTATTTCTCGTGTCTTAGATGAGTGCATGGTGTGCTGACTCCAGCTGCATCAGTGCGGCTGGAGCTGCCGAGGACTGCGAGAATCCTCTGCTCTGTGAAGTGTCAGTGCCAGAAAACTGCACCTGTGCTTCCAAAGAATAAAGAAAAAAAGCAACCTGAAAGAAGCAGCATATGGGACATATGCCCGGTGTATGGCACTTTCACAGACAGAGAAGAAGCAATTTTTGCTTGGGCATTAAATCTGCAGTTTCACTGGCAGCGGGAAGGGCTGGGGGTGAGGAGCTGGTGAAATACACTCCTGGCGCCACAGCTGTTGGGAGGAAGCATAGGTGGGGAAGAAATGGGGACCTTGCTAAAAAAAACCCACCTTGACACCAAAAGAGCCTCACCTGATGTAAGGCAACCCCAAAATTATGACCATCTCCCAGCTACTACGATCTCGCGCATGAGGGTAAGGTGTCTGGCTGTAAGTGTGTTGTCTTTGCAAATCTGTGCTAACGTTCACATTCAGAAAGAGGTTCCTGAGGGTAAAGGCAAGGAAACTGCATCTTGTCTTCCAGGAGGGGAGGGCTGGAAAGTATCTTTAAAGACAGAAGGAAATATGCAGTAGAGAACTGCTGCTGCAGATGAGAACAATTTTAGGTGTCTGCAGACGGTCAATAAATTCCCTATTTTATGCAGAGGAGAAAAAGGAAGGAGGGAGGAAGTAGCTCTAGGCACATCCAGTATAGGGAAAATTGGGTCTTTCTCACTGCAGAGCAGATCACAGCTGGCTAAACAAGCACACATGACCCTGGCTGGAGAGCTGGTAGCAACCCTGAATACATGGCTTTTGTCACTCGGTGGGCAATTGCCTTTCTGAACATGAAGCTGTCTCGGCCAAGAGGATTGTTTTTGGCAATCAATAAATAGACTCAAAATCAAAGAAAAATCAGTAGCTGGAGCACAGTGGTGTGGTAAAAAGGTTTTTGCAAAAACGTAGGAGGCTGCGTCACTCAGAAGGAGCAAAGCCACCACAGAGCTATGCAAGATAACTGCAATGTCAGTAAATTACATGCATTGTACCAGCATGCAGACCATCCCCCTCCCACCTTAGGAGCGGTATCACTGAGTCTTCAGGGCATTCATTGCTGTGGGTGGTTTCCTTTGCAGCTTGGCTCAGGATGATTTTTTTCCCCCCAAGAGAGAGTCACAGACCCAGCATAAGGGGGAAGGGGCCCTCACTGGTCTCCAGCTCAACCTTGTTCCAGTGTTTGACCACCCTGGGTCAAAAGATTTTCATTCTACGGAACAGGCTTTTCCTTACAGCTAATCAAAGTCCCCTTTTCTCCCCGCTTGCATCTGCTGAAGAATATTAGGTCAAAATGTTCAACTTCTTTAAAATGCCAGGAGTTCATTCTTTGAGTAGGCTGTGCCATGCCCATTTTTAATTTTGATTTCTAGTGTGATCACTTGAGAGGACAGAATGGGAAGTACAATAATTTAGACACACAGAGTAGAAAGGAATAGGATGAAAAAAACCCCAGAAAATACAGGCTACTTAACAAAAGGGGATTAAATCAGTCTCCAGGGGACAACTGTTTCTCTTGAGAATCCCAATAATGAAATCCACAAACGTAGGACAGGCTAAGAAAAACTGCGTGTGGGACCCAAGACAAATGTCTGGAGGTTAGAACAGAAGCAAAATTAATAAAATGGTAATCTCTGATTCAAAGCATACAATCCAGGAATGTCCTAAAGAATCTTTAAAAATGACACTGAGAAAAGTTTTTCAGAAACAGTAACTAGCCTGAAGAGTCTGGTCTTCCTCACAGTCCCTTGAAGCTAGACAATGAGCCATTTGGAGGTATTTTATACATCTAAATAAAATCACCTCTCTGAATTATTCCATAACTACCTCCATACCACTGGGAAAACATAATGTGTTAGAGAAAAACAAGTCTAAAACTTTTAAATATATCAATTCAAAAAATGGACTTTTACTATAAATATTAAATGAAAACCTGCAGTTGAGTGAACACCATTTGCCATTTCTCATCATGATCACTTTTCCGTAACTGGAGTAAATATTTCATAGTAATAAAGTTAAATTCTTATTTTTAAAAATTGGATTTGCTCAGATTTAGAGATGAAAATGTATTTCCAAAGTCAGAACAAGCATGCTGCTCTTCAACCCACAAGTTCAACTGCGGAATAAAAAAAATTTAAAAAAGAGAAGTGCTTTCACAGCGAGCCCTCACAGGGTGCCAGCTGCTGTGGTTGCTCTGCCTCCATTGCAGGAACCTTATCCATCCAGACCCTATAACCCAACAACTACAGCTTGTTTGTCAACATGCAGAATAGCACAGCAGCTCTCAACTGCTTCAGATCAGAGTAGGGTGAAAAAAGGGCACAGCTAAGTGAGAAACAAAGGTTTCTAGACAAAATCTTTACCTTTGGCAGACTTCAACAAGAGAGCTGCAGCTAACACCTGAGCTTTTGTTATAAGATAGAGATTTACTAATTACAGTCAGAAGGAGGTCCTCCGATTTTTTTTTTTCTTAGAAAAATATGCTGATACAGATTGCTAGAGAGAAAAGGGTGTCACCAGCTGGTGATTAACAGCCCTCTGACACGGTTCTCTGGGTTTGCTTTCCAAGTGGGTACTGAAAGAGCCAAGACTTCAACTTGTGCCTATCAAGGTAGGGATCGTCCCCATTTGTGTACCAGTGTTGCTTTCTTCAGTTGCTCATCCCTAAAATCAGTTCTGAATACTAAATAGACCTGTCTCATTGAGTACCAATGAGACAAGAGTCCAAGCTCTGATGTCTGTCCCCCATACGAGTTGACAGTGTAATCTGCAGCCAGCTTCCCACTCACATACAGTAATTACCTGCAAACAGGTAACACAAGATCAGAAGCAAAATCAGAAGCAGAAACCTGAGAGAAGGACCTGGCTAATCATTCATCCTTGTAGGAAAAATTCTGAAAAATGGCAGTCTTTACCCTAGGAAAAGAGCATCTGACAGATGATACAGGATAACTACCATAAATAGGTAATAAGATGTCAGGAAGAAGCTGGGAATCAGTGACATCAAATATTCAAAGAGGAAAGAAGACAATAATGAGCTAACTAGAAGAAAATGGAGGAAAAGGAGGCCCCAAATACAAATCAACAATAGTTCAGAAATCAGTCAATCAACAGTGAGCAAACACAAAGAGATAAAATACCTGCTTGGGATCCCACGCACCCTCACCTTAAATGCTTCTTACCAGGCTGACCCTTCATAAAGTTATTTATATGCAAGTAAGAAACTTTGAAAGGTGGAATATGGTGGTTGTCCTGTAATGAGGCAATGCTCCCAATCTCATTTCTTAGCTAGATCAACACATTCAGACGTAACTGGTTCATTTATAGTAGTGCTGTCCTCAAGGTTTTAATTCAGCTTCAGCGGAAAGTCCCTGTATATTAGAATCTGTCTGCAAGTAATCCTAAGAAACTCACAGGTGCCTGCAGGTAATTATTTCTTTCTGATTAAAGGATGGTTTACACATGCATTTTGATAGGGTTTGGAACTACTCCGTTAAAGTCCACACCAAAAATAGAATTCTGACATTTCCGTAATCTCTGTGTGTGTAAATAACAATTTAGCTTTCTGCAGTACCCGAAGGGGCTGAATCCATTGCTGTACAGTCTATGCATGCAGGGGAACTGCAGTGCTGGAAATGTTTTGCCATTGCTTACAGATTCTCTCTGTAGGTAGCTCCTGCTCCGCAGGTGCGTGATTGGAAAAGCCAGCCTGCAGATATTGCCACACTTACACTGTATCTACAATTATTCATGTTCTTCCAGGCATAGTAAACTAGCAGTCAGCTGGTTACCCAAATCCACTTTCTATTTTCTTAATATGAGCACCCATGGGAAGACTGAGATTAGATTACCCATGGTAGCATCGCTTGACAATTTTGTTAATAAAGCCAGTTGGTTCTCTATGGGCACCATTCTTTTTATCTTTACAACATAATATTCAATGCATCTCCACTGTGTGAATGATTTATATAAGGAAATGGGCAAGAAGCAGATACCATTCCTAAAATCCCATGACACAACCACTGCAGTTAGCAGTAGTTCACAATAAAGCTGCAGCTGTCAGGGGATTATTCTCTGTTCAAGGACCATGTCAACAACTTCTCAAGAATACGTACGAGTGAGGAAGGCCAGGATCATGGATAAAGCAAGAAAACTACTAGGCAGAGCCTTCCCTGATCTGCAAAGATCTCAGTCTCTGAGACTCCACCAAAATGGGGATGTTTTAAAACTTGCAGCTACCAAACAGCCCAGTTTCAAATCGCCCATCAATGACCCATAGGCTCACGCAATCCCTAATTTTAATTTTTTTTCCCTTTAAGATGTGTGTCCCCATGCATTTTTTGATACCACAGCCATTTCTGTTAAAGCTGTAATTAGGAACGCTACTTGTAAGCTTTTCAATATGTCACCTTTGGCATAGGGAGATGATGAACTTTGATGAATTTTAGTGTAGCCCTACTCATTATTCAGCCAAGGCTGTCTGTACCTCCTTGAAAATAAAACGCATAACTGCCACTTGTTTTCTGCTGCAGCACAAACTACTTTTAACAGACGACAAGCCTTTTTTAACAGGAAAAAAGTGCAACTTTTCATTTATCATCAGCAAGACTAATAATAACAACTACTGACCTGTGACCACAAATGCACCGTTTCATGAATTCTGAGAAAGGCAATTAAAACCTGAGGTGGCCAAATATCAAAGGCAAACTAGAAAGACATGTAAATTGAGGTGAGTAAGGGAGTCTTTCAAAAGAGCACCAGTTTAGTACCAGGGGGAAGAGACGAGTAAATACACGATTCTCTACATTACGCTATATGCACAGGTTTCATAGCCCTGCCTTATCGCACTAATTCGAGTCAAAATACTAAATTAGTGTGACAAGGCAGGGCTATAATATCAAAGCTATAAAATCACAGGTTTTAAAAAGCAGACCTGGAAATACTAGTAGAAATATATCCGAGGAGAAGAAATTACACATAAAGCCAAGACTGCCCTGCTTTTTAAGAGGTTTTGACGACAGCACACGGCACTGTGCGAGCCTCTGCTCTGGTGTGCATCTCTGGACTGCTACGGACTCTACCTGCAGGTTTTCATGTCCCCCCTTTCAAGAGCAGAGCAGCTCCAAGGCAGGTGTCCGAGCAGCATTTGGTACAACACTAGAGCGCAACACTGTGTTTTTTCATGGAGAAAATACATTATCTTTGCTCCTTCTTAATTTCAGTCCCTTGAAGTCGATTTTCCCAGCCAGTGACATAGCCTGAATCCAAGCACCTGCAGGTGAGGCTCCTGGCCCCCAAAATTCGCCAGCTGGTCTCTCTCCTCCAAAAACCTTCTTTCCTCCCCAACTCCGCCAGCCAAAACCTAACAGAAAGAGAAGACTGCAATGTGGCCAGACTCCATACATGACCCCATATCCTGACCGTTCTGCTGTGCCCGAGAGCAGTTGGCATGCCGAGCTGGCACAGCCAGTGAAGGTCTTGGCCATGGTCATTCCTTTGATTATCGTCAGCTACTGTTGCTTAAAGCCATTACTCCTGGTCTTTCTGCTAGGCCATGTAGCACTGCATTGCCACTCAACAGGGACAAACAGAAATTTAATATAAAAATTCCTGATGAACAACTGAAGGGCCTCCCACTGGCCTCTCCCAGTAAAACTCATTTTGGCCAAGGAACTTGCTGCCACAATAGCAGGCGCCGCAGGACCTTGGCAGGTTTTGCACTGAAGGCACCGAGCTCGTAGCCCCCTTACAAAGCCTTGCACAGCCTCCTCCACCTCCCTTACCCAAAGAGAGGATCTGAGAGACCTTCAGGTGGGCAGAGACACCATGCATGGCAAGAACGGACGTGGGGGCCCATAGGGTGCTCCCCTGGGTTGCAGTTCCCATAGCAGGTCTCCTCCTGGCAGATATAAAAGTAGCAGCCAAGTACCTGCTATGGGCTATCTCTGCTCTGGGGGTCTGTCCTATGCCCTCAGCTTCAGCTCACATGGGGTCAATGTCCAAATCTGAGAGCCAGAAGCTTCTCTGCTCTACTGCAGGCTCATCTTCTCCAGTGTCCCCCTCTTATTGCTTTTTCCTCTTAAAATCTTGGCAGGTCTCCTGCATGCTAATAAGACAGCATTGGGCACTTGCCTAGTCAGTCACTGTCTCGGTATTAATTCAGATTTTTAGATACTCTGTGCAGTGTCTCTGGCTGTTTGCTGGATGGCCAGCTCACCAGACACACAAAATCGGGGTCTTGGGGATAAAAAGCAGACAACACAGACCTGGTGTAATAAAGTACTGCCTCTGAAAGGCAGTGCAGCTTGATTTCGTGCCTTCGTTACCTCTAGCTCTAAAGGGAAAGCAGGCAGACATTTTAGATTCTTAGCTCTGCCATAAAAATAGTAATAATAATGATAACAAAATAAGTGTTTTCTGGCAGAAGAAAGCAAATAACATTTCTTAAACTGTATTAGATAAGAATGAAACAAGTGGATTTTATGATCTTCAAATTTCACTTTAGTGGACTGAGTATAAGGGACAAAATGGATTCATGCCTCTTATAGCACAGTTGAAACTAGAAACATGTATAAATAGATAAAATTATTCCCAGTTTCCTAATAACAGGCAAATGTGCTTATATAAATAAGTTAAAGAGTGACAATCTAAGTGGATTTCACGAAGTTCCCTCTCTTCCTTTGAACCATTATCAAATAAATGCAACTTTGTCCCTTTGGAGCTCTAATGAAAATCCCATCAAAATTTATTTACAGAGCGCTGAGATGTAGTGCAAGCTAGGAGTGTTAGATGAACTGATTTGCCTTAAACAGTTATCGAGATTGGATATGTCAGTCACATTTGCACATGAAAGTCTGCCATGTTTCAGATCCCTTAGTCAGCAGTAAGGTGCTCCTTTCCTTTGGTGATCTCCCCATGTGCCCCTGGATGAGCTGAAGACACCATCGTGCATCTCTGCAGACTGGCAGTGGGGTGCTCATCCCGCAGTGAACCTCCCATCGTTTGCCCACCAACTCTGGAATTTGCTTCTGGGACAGCTGGAGAGGACATTTCTGCCAGCTCACCCCGGCTCCTATCCTGGAGAAGGCAGCTCCAGAGCAGGACTGACAGCGGTGTGTAAAACCAGCCACGGTATGTGGGGAACCAAGCCAGGGGACGGGCAGGGTCAAGCCCACAAGCTGGATCTGACTCCCCTCTCCTCCTTAGCTAACACAATTTCAGGATGTGGAACTTCTCCCCCCTCCTGCTTTTCACCTTGGATGAGAGACACCTGTTACAGCTGAACTTCAAACCTAAATAAAAACCAAGATTTGGCAAAAAAAATGCAATAAAATGTTGAAAATAATGTATTTGCCTAACAAAACACACGAAAAACCATTAATCAAGAGTTAGAAACTATCCACTTGTCCCTGTCAAATTCAGCAAATGGTTTGAAATAAGAATTACTAGAGAAACTAGAGTCAAAAATGGAGGAGAAAGAGTCACTACCAAGTTGCTGTACATCTATAAACTAAAGGAGAATAGCAGGCTCAGTTCCCTGTCCCCTGTGAAGGGGCAGGACAGAGCAGATCTCCCCATGTGCTGGGGATGTGTCCTAAACACATGAAGTCGTATGACAAGAGGAACAGGACAAGAGAGGCTGACTATCACTGGAGGACACCCAAGATTCAAACCTGTGCTTGAATTTTGTCTCTATTTCCACGGTCCTGTTCTGCCAGATGATTAACTGGAATTGAAAAATCTTGTTTAAGCATCAAAGGAAGTCCTTCATTCAACTCAAAATTTAAAAAATGTTACTAATGTTATTACTTCTCTAGCTCTAATAAAGCTGGAGTGAAGACAGACCAACTTAGAACGGATTTGAACTGCAAGCAAGAGGGAGCATTCGGTGCAGGGAGCACACCTGAAGATGGACACAGCTTTGCAATCACCACCCTTCTCCAGTTCAACCCTTTGCTGCTTCCTCAACTTCCCCTGTGATTTCGCGCCGTTCATTTAATCTCTGCACAGATTCTCCTTCAGCAGAAGGGAACCCTCCTTCTCCCATGCCTCTGCCACTCTCATCTCTAGGTTTTACTTTGTGCTTTTAAAAGTGGAAAGAGTGGGATCACAAGGATGTTTTAAGATACGCAACACCACACGCGACTGCTTTTTGGTGTTACATGGAGGCTTGGATGAACTAAAAAAGGTGTTTTAAATACATCTGTCAAAAACAGAAGCCCTTGCCCCCAGGAGCTGCACCAGGTTTGCCAGAGATGCCAGTACAGCAGCAAGCACCAGTTGACTGGGAGATTCCATGCCTGTTTCTGGGCTTCTCTCAGTTTTCCTCTGATGCCTGCATTTCACCTTGACACACATCTTTGGGCCACAGGATGGGAGCTGCAGGAGAGCTCCTTTCCCTCTGCCCCCACCTCCATCACTTTTTAATACTGGCCGTGTGGTTCTTCCACAGCTGGCAATGTTATTCTGTCTCGTGTTTGTAACAAGGTTAAAACAGAAATTAATAGCGGTTTGACAAGGTGCAGAAATGCTTAGGAGATAATATGATTTTACCGGCACTTAACATGAACACTGAAATATATACATACACACACACTCCAAGAAACTGGCATCTCTGTACAGGAATGCTGAAGTGACCGTTTATTTCTGATACGACAGCTTATTTTTCTGCCAAGGAAGACTAACAATGAACTGCTGCTTTACACAGGAAATACATCAATTGCAAGCTTATCACAATACTCCTCAGACACCCTAGTTTTTGGTAACTTGTTCTTTTAAATACCACTTTTCAGATAACTTCTGGATGAGAATCTAATTATCTTTCTCCATCCATTGTGAGGGTTTTTCAGTTTTATTTAGGAATAGAATCACAATGAGCAGCATGAAACCAAAACATATTTGCCACGGTAGGAAATAGGATTTAATACAGAATTTTAAAAAACAATCTACCTACCTTAATGCAAAAAGCATTAAGTGATGCAAACTCTTCAAACAGGCAGACTTCTTTCTAATTTTGCTTTATTTAAGCCTATCTTCTAAACCTCTGCACGCTGATGTGAGATGAATATCTAAATCAGTAATAACTGCAGCTAGATATTACATAAAAAGATTCATATCTAGCGTTACCTACTGCTTTTTGCCCCAAAAGGATTGCGCAGAATTTACAATCTGTGTCCTGGTTTAAGATACAGCACATAAAAATGCAATGCTCCATCCACCGCTGATGCAGAACTGGTTCAGGCATGAAACATGTTAGTAGTTTAACTGCAACAATACACCAGAGTTTAAGACAAGAATTTATTAAATCGTATTATTTTATATTTGGGTAGGCAGAATGTCACTGAAGGGACGCTTTTCTGTTTTCTCCTGTTCTCAAAAGACAAATAAACTACTGAAAGTAACACAAGTGGTAAAGAGTACAATTAAAATTTTAACCTGAGAATTTAAACTTTTAAAATCAAGTTGAAAAGGTAAGCCATAACAGTGGTGATGTTTAACAGGCCTGCATTGAGCTTGTTTCTCAGCATTTCTGACCATTTCCCACTACCCTTATGGAGGGTGCCACCCAAGCTTGGGACATGGGGAAGAGGTCAGGATTGGTTCCAAATTGCTCAGGAAGGCCACAATTTTTTCCCAAGCCAGAAGCACTTGGAAACTGTGATTGAGAGGCTATGACATAGTACACCTATGTGCTACGAGCTGAAAATATGCTCTTCAAGCAAAAGTGAGGCCAACAATCCACTAAAGGGAAATAAAAACTAAGCAACTTTAAATTTATTTTCTGGACGTGAAAGCATCCTTCTTCTATATCTCTTGAAACCTGTGTTATACTGCTTTTTATATTGCAAACTTGGAGCTCACCAACAATGTATGCATGGCAGAGAGTACACTGAGCCTTCAACAAGGAGTTGGGATCAAAAGTGCCTGGTTTCTATCCACTCTAGCTTATTTACATGAAGTTGGCTTCTAAATCAACTTTCACTTGACTTAAGCTTGATTAGGAGATGCTACAGCTGAAGAGCTTAGTTTAGCTGCTCTTTTCAACCTAGGCAGGATTGCATGGAGTGCCAAGGTTATGGGTTTGGCTAACCTCAACCTCAGCTCCCCCACCCTGACTCAAGTTTGAAATAGTTTTCCATGTAACGTGAAGGCATTTTAAGGCAGTTTAGTGATTTTAAGCACAGGTTAAATTACCTGAACCTACACAGCCTATACGTACACAGCAACAATTGCAAGCGCACATGTGGTACAGTCCCAGTCCCATACTGGAATCATGTAACGTTTCATCTATGGGAAACACTTATTACCAGGATGTTGAACAGAGCCAGCCCTGATCTTAACTCCAGCAAACTTTTAATTGAAGAAGAGATGTTTGAAGGACAACACCTGAAAACGTAATCTCAGACTGCTTTCGCTGTGCCTCAGGCGTAGTCCACTTTTCTTTTCTCCCAGGGTGCCTCTTGGGTATAATCTGACAGATGTTCCTGTGTCTAGTTTGAGCTGAGCTATGGTAAGTGACATCACAACCAGAGACAACCTGTTAAAGCGAAGCTGTGGCCATATATCCTACGCTGGCTGAAGCTGACACGAGAGAAAAGGATACTACCTACATGCCAATTTCTTCAGCTGCCCATCGTCTTCCTCACCTGCATAAGCACTGGCATAATTACTACCTTTAACTCTTCTGTCAAGCTTACGCACATTAACCCATCCTAATCGCCTCCCAAGCTGCTGTAACCCACCTCTGAATATTTTCACATGATAATACACAGGCTTCCACTTTTCCACCAGAGTAAGATGGACCATGATGCCAGTTCCTGCCACACACCTGTAACTCCTTAGGCAAGGCCATCTGGTCACCTGGGAGCTTCTGGATGTGTCAGTGAGGGGAGTGCAAACAGACGTCAGTTGAATCAAAACTCATGTTGGTTTAGCTCAGCCAACAACGTGGGGCAAGCAGTAGGTCTGCTGTCTGAGACCTGGTCTGCATAAAACAATTGATACAATTTTAAACTGACGAGATGACTCTGTGCATACATGTACCTTTTTCTTTTTAAATCTATTTGAATCTAGAGTTTGAATCTGGAAGCAATTGTACTTTTTAAACTAATTGCACAGATAGCAGCAGTCAAAGAGACCCCACATCTCTCTGAGGGCTGAGGACAGAGTCATAAGAAGTGGAAGTTGCAGGTATGATTGACACACCAGTCAATCACCTTCCTGACCAAAAGGGGAAAAATATCAGTTCTCATTGAAGTTTGCTTCCTTTATCATTACAGGCACTTGCAGATTTAGGATCATGAATGTATCTACAGTACAGAAGATCTGCCTCTAGCAATTATCTTGCACTGTGCTGCAGTGCCATGCACAATTAGGGCTGCTCCTTCAACACATCAGACAGGTGTACTTCTTGCCTAGAATTATTTTTCATCTGACAGCACCATGAGGGAAATCAGAAAAGACAAATGGGGAAAGCAGCTAAAGCAAATGGAGGCATTCACAGTGCCTGAGAAAGTGGAGAAAAACAGTAAAAAGTGGAGGAGGAGAAAGATCCCTGAATCCAAACCTTGAAAAACTCAGCCTGGTTTCTCTCAAATGCCATTGAGGTCAGGTGTGGGGCATGCAGCCGCACCATAGGTAGGTGTGCTACCTATGCATCAGGTGCAGTGATGCTCCTGTGGGATGCCCAGCATCCCCCCCCACTGGGAAAGGGAGACAGGCACGGAGTGGGACACAGACAGCTGCTTGTGGTGGGGACAACTCCCTGCATGCAGCCATGGGGTTATGTTCAGCCCGATGCACAATGTCAGCCTCCCTGGGTTTCTGCCACCTCTGCATTCCTCTTCAGACAAACCACTTCCCTGCTCTCCTTGCCGGGCTGTTTGCACTTTCCTGAACCCACATCAGCAATATATGGTGCTTGTGTGGCACTTTTCCGAGGCCGAGCTAGGAAAATAATCCGGTGCCCTCTCTGTCTCAGCAGTGTCCCTGTGAGAGAGAGTCGTGCCAGAGGGGACTCGCTGCCAAGACAAATGGGGGCTGTGGAGGGTTAGGGAAAGGAAAACTCCATTCCTGGAGATCAGAGAAATGGAACTGAGCATGCTAACGTGGAAAAATTGGTGTCACAACTGCACGTACACTGGGCAGCTATCAGTATTTCCCAGGCTTCTGCTGATACCAACAAACTTTTAATCAGCTTTATAAAAGCTCATTTTTCCAAATGAAAGAATGCAGATTAAAAGCAAAAACTCTCTGAATCTGGACTGCATGGCCTATTTTTCAGCCGGATCCCATGGCTGCTCTAACCACTGTTCCCCTTCACCACTTTGATACGGCCAGAAGGTCGTGAATCTTTCCCATCTCCCTCACATAACTGGGAATGGAATCCTGACCATGTGTGCAAAGATCTTTGATTTAAAAGACCAACTCAAATGATCTTTGACCTGGCCAGGGTTTGTCATTTTCAGATAAGAAGTAAGAGAAATGTTCAGCTGCCTAGGAGATGCTTCTCTTCCTCCGCGCAAACATTTTAAATACCAGCAGTGCAACTCAAGATGCATGCAAAGTAAAAATAAAGACCTCATCTGTGATTTTAACTGTTAAAATAAGCATCTCTTTCCTTTGCATGAAGGCAATGTGTAAACTTACACATTAAAATACCATATATTTGAGAAATAGGCCAAGAGAGCAATGCACCTGGCATCTAACCAATATTATGACAAATCTGACATTCTTTCCAGATTTTTATTAATTGCTTCCCACAACTCAAACAAACAGATTAAAGGTCACTGAAAGGGGATAATGTGCATTTGTGTCTTATGCTTTATGTTGGCCTGAGAATGTGAGATATTTTCCTTTTGCATTTGGGGAAGGAGAGCGAAAAGGCGGTTGTGGAAATACAGAGGGCCATTTGCCTCTGAAATTGAAGGCAAATCATTCAGTCTTCCCTGGGAACCTTCACTAATCAGCGAACCAGCAGAAGCCATGAGTATGGAACATGACCGATTGAGAGAAGACCTGCTTTTTATTCAGGCCATTATTTATTTTTGTTAGTGTCTGTTTAGCTTCAATACTTNTCAGCAGCCTCTCTTCTCTATGGAGACCTCAGTGCCATTCCCAGAAGAATCAATAGTGCTCCCAGCAGAAAGGATTTTTTTTAAAGTGAGAGGCTGGTCTTTGTGTCATTACAGCCCAAGAGACTTTTTCTCCTTATTTCAAGGAGATAAAGTAAAGGCACAAACAATTTTAGGCAGCTTGAGGACCTTTTCCTGAAGAAGCCCTCTTCTTCACAGAGGAGCTGTTCGTGATCATCCATACAGAGGCTGCTCAGAGGTTTCCTGTCAGCTGGACAGCAAGTCATCTGGCAAAGAGGGTGCATCTTTGATGAATCCTACAAGTCCCAAAGTTTTCTCAGACACTGCTAGGGTAACAGTATTTGTCAAAAAGATAATCCAAAATCCGTCTTGTGTCACTGTATCTTCCTTAGCTTAATGACTCTGTTGATGCAGACTTCAATGGTTGAACTCAGGCTCTGAGATCAAGAACCATCAAGCTGGATTTTGAGCCCAATCTTGTGTTAAGCCAGCCTGTATAAGAGGTAATAGCCTCATGTCATCAATCCCTTTCTCCACACCCTTCCACCTCTGCAGAAACTTCCTTAACCAGTTTAGGAGTTTCATAACTTGCTGCATGCAATAAAAAAGATTTACAGATCCAAGACTCTTAAGGAGTAAAATCCATGAAGCCCCAGCTTAAGTCCTGGCCTGTATTGGTTTGATGTGGCAATGTTTTGGTAGTGGAGAGGCTACAAAGGTGGATTCTGTGAGAATCTGCTAGAAGCTTCCCCCAGGCCAACGTCAGCTGGCTCCAAGACAGACCCACCACTGGCCAAAGCTGAGACCATCAACAACGGTGGTAGAACTTCTGTGATAACATATTTAAGAAGCGGGAAAAAAACCTGTGCAGCTGGAGAGAGGAGTGAGAATACATGAGAGAAACAACTCTCCAAACACCAAGAAGATGACGGAGCGGGAGGAGGTGCTCTGGGCACCAGGGCAGAGATTCCCCTGCAGCCCATGGAGGTTAATGGTAGATAAGATAGCCACCTGCAGCCTGTGGAGGACCCCACGCTGGAGCAGGTGGATGCCCAAAGGAGGCTGTGACCCCGAAGAGAGCCTGTGCTGGAGCAGGGTTCAGGCAGGACTTGTGAACCCATGAACAGAGAGAAGCCCACGCTGGAGCAGGCTTGCTGACAGGACTTGTGACCCTGTGGGGGACACACGCTGGAGCAGTCTGTTCCTGAAGGACTGCACTCCATGGAACGGACACACAGTGGAGCAGTTCATGAAGAACTGCAGTCCGTGGGAAGGACTTATGTTGAAGAAATTTGTGGAGGACTGTCTCCCATTGGAGGGACCCCATACTGGAGCAGCGGAAGAGTGTGAGGAGTCCTCACCCTGGAAGGAGCGACAGAGACGGCATGTGATGAACTGACCACAACTCCCATTCCCCATCCCTCTCTGCCTCTTGGGGGAAGGATGTAGAGAAAATCATGAGTGAAGTTCAGCCTGGGAAGAAGGGAGACGTGGGGGGAAGGTGCGCTAAGATTTGGTTTTTCTTTTTCATTATCCTACTCTGACTTTGATTGGTAATAAATAACTAATCTCCCCAAGCTGAGTCTGTTTTGCCCACAACAGTAACTGCTGAGTGATCTCCTTGTCCTTATCTTGACCCATGAGCCTTTCAAGATATTTTCTCTCCCCCTGTCCTGCTGAGGAGGGGAATGATAGAGAGGCTTTGGTGGACACCTGGCATCCAGCCAGAGTCAACCCACCACATGGCCCTACAAAATTTTTGTCTGAGTTCTCACAGATTATGATAGTAGCAAGGTTTCATTCATGGTCAATGCAAACAATTATTCATATTAGTGTGGGTTACATTGCCATGTTTATGAACTTGCCTACTTTTACTCAGAAACATAGACAGTGACGTGCTCTTTCAATTACTTGCTCAAAAATATCAGCTGCCAATTCACAAACTTCTCTTGCAATATCTCCATCAGGAAATACAATTGTTTTAAAATGCACTTTGCTGTATTGGAATGAAAAAATGAAGCTTGCAAATGGCTAAATTATATAGAGTATAATTGCTTGAGGCATTTCCTATCTTTACTTGTCAGAAGGCAGCTGGGGATGTGGGAGCCAGTGCGTTTTTAATTATTGTTTCCTGGGTTCCATATCCAAGTTTGTTGATCTGTTTAGATTTTAAAAATCCCCTGGTTTTCCCTTTAAAAATGCAACTTCCAAATGTTGAGAGAAGTAACTAAGTGGTACTTACTTAATTGCCAAGTACAGAATGAACTACTCCCATCTGAGCTGGGTCTTCAGAAATGGCAGGCTTTTGACAAAGGTGTGTGCTCTCTGTTAGCAAGGATAAAGAGCTCCTGGTGACAAAGTCATTCAGAAACATGAATAGCTGCACTTCCTCACAAATTTAGGAAAAAACTAGATTTCTGTGATCTGCTACATGCCACCTTCTATAGTACAAAAACCAAACCAAACAAAAACCATATTCTTTTAGCCTTGTAACCTCTCCTCTGTTCAAACACGAGAAAGTGAATTGGTTTTCTGGACCAAGAGGTTTGAGAAAAATAATGGCTTAATACAGGCCAAAGGAAAACCTTTAGATTAATGCTATATTAAAATTCCTTAAATGTGAAAAACAAAGGCATCTTTATAAGCTACAGGCCACTTTCAGGGCAAAATAGTCACATAGGACTGAATCCGATCTACATCCCATCCAACATAGGTTTTTTAATGTGCTCTGCCTCCCTCTGGTGCTTCAGGATTCTGTCATTTTTATACTCTGGTTCTGTTTTACAGTACATTATGCCAATGAGACATTTTAAACATGAGCGTGACTTTGCGAAGTGGTGCCTTGGGCTAACCATTCCTCCATTTAAACCAGCAAAATAGAGGAGACCAGCACAGTGATGGGTTACTGTCAAAACATGAAGAGAGTGATGTGATCTGAGGTAATGACAGGGGCAAACCCCTTGTCCCTCACAGACAGACTTTAAGCACGACCAAAGCGCAGTCAATTTAAACACTTATATTTGAACACGGGTCCAGCAGCCTGCCCATTACCAAAGAAAACAAAAAGGACTAAGGGTAAGTGTAAGCTCCCAAACTGGGGTGGGCAGTCTTCCAGATACCCTGGTAAGAGCTCCCCACCCCAGACCCTCACTTGCATGCAGAAAAGGCTGGGTTTCCCTCCCTGTACATTACAGAGAAGAACAACTTTCAGCACAATGACAAAGGTGGTGTCATCCACCACATAGGAGATAGTGTGAAGCCCTGGTGCTACCAGCTAACCCGCTCAATTCTCTTTGGGAAGACTGTGTTTCCACTTACACTCTTGTCCACTCAGGCTGCAGACTTGCTGGGGGAAGGGCTGTCTTCTCCTCCGTGGTGAGTGCTGCCTGACCTCAGTGTGCCCCAGGCTCATGTTGACCTTGGCCTCCTTGCCGTAACAGCATCTAAGACACCCTCCTCCAGGCTGACTTTCTGCAATGAATGCAGATCTTGGCTAAATGCACTGCAACACACAGCATGTACCGTGAGGTGGGCTTTGATGCATCATGATGCATTTATTCTTAGATTTATTATTTACATGCTGGTACCATCTACTAAGCACTAAAGATGGCTGATGCAGAAGAGTGGACTGGTCTACGTGGGCCAATCCATGAGCATCTTGTTTGGATTCAGCTACTGTTCCTACTGCGGCTGCGGGTACTTCTTTTTCTGGCTTTGGGAGGCCTTCACTAACATCTCATTTCTTTGGCAAGGCCAGGAACACAAATATACCTCAAAGAATGGTGATTATGTCAGGAATTTCTCTGCTGAGCAAGTGACTCACTGAGTTTTTAGCCCTCTACGCTGAATGAAAATCTAATAAGAAAAATGTAGAAGGGGAAAAAAGTCCTTTTCACTGCAGAGAAGGACTTCCAGTTGCAAAGAAAATGAATGAAATAGTCTGTTTAGCTTGGACTATCTATGGAGATGTCATTCATCAACAGATAATGCAATTGATTCCTCTGACATTTGCCAGTGACTCTCAGGAGCTTTGATAACAAGATCTGTACTGCCAGGCTCTAATTTTGTTTCAAGTGTGCTTGCTTAGTAAAAGTGTTTAGAACAAGAAGAGTTTGACTCATATTTCTAATTTGAGAAACCTCTGTTAAACATTACCAATAAAATAGTGAAATCTGTGATGTTGGATCTAGAAGTGGAATGGTCAAAAAGAGAACTTCACTTCTCATTTCCTGCATTTTTCTCCTCCCAGAGAGTTGCATCACTAAATTTCTATGAGAATTTTATCTTCTGCACACACTGTGAAAAAAACTTTCTTACCACTGTATATATTCTGATGATGATGAGACTAAATCTATGAACAATAGAAAACATAATATACTAACATGCACATATAGAGTAGGAGGGACAGCGCTTAGAAGTTGCTGTGGGTGGAGACTCTGGTTGCCTCTGACTCTTTCTTGTGCATGAACCCTCTTTAGAGCAACCAACAAAAAAGATCTAAACAGCACAACCAAATTGTACTAAGAGTCAATCCAAGGTACTAAAAATCACAGAAACTTCAGACTAAGCACAGCCTTTATTTGTTTGACCCAGACAGAAATTAGGATATGGAGGCAGAACTTCTCAACACTAGGTTGAGAAGTAAAAAAATCCCAAAGTGCTTGTCAATCTTATATCTCCTTGGATATACTTGGATTTCCAAGTACATATACTTGGACCTGGCATGCCATGCCAAGGTCTAATCTGTTACTCAAGTCCACAGTTGGAGGTTGAACCGGTCCCTTTGATATGCGAATTACTAAGGCAATTAAAATAATAAGTAGAAGAAAAGCACATTACTATGATACCTGTGTAATCTAAGTAGTGCTGCTTCCTTTTCTATGAATTACAAATTTCTATGAAACACACACACACACTTGGTTTGTAATGCTGCGATGTAAGAGCCTTTTCATTACCTATCCATTGTAATACAAGAGCATGCCATTTTCTAGCAGATCAAAAGCATGGTTTTCATGGCTAACAGAAGTATTCGATGGGACCAGAGGAGGATTGCTCTGGGAGACAGCCAAGTCAGTGACCCGATAAAATGTAATTTCATTTCTTGTGGCTACAAAACATGCAGTGTTGGCCCAGTATAAAGATTTTCAAACTCACAAAAATTCAAAAAAGCTTTTGAAAAGCAGTTGCTGAAAAACAGTGAGCAGTGGAGGGGAGGAGGAGGGAACAGCCACAGCCTCCATTCTGCTGGTGAGCTCCTGAAACAGCCGTGAAGCAAAATACTTCTGCTCCAGGCCAAATAGAAACATTCACAAGTTTACACAGGGCACATAAACAGCTTGGCTGGTGCTTCAGCAGAGATGATCATAAGACTAAAAGAATTGAAATGAGCCCTCAGTGAAGTCCATGTTGGAAGAAGTACTTTGGAGCTATTTGAATTGGGAGGTGCTGGATTACGGTACGAGAACTCTGACATCTCATCTTGTCTCCATCAGAGTGAAACTCCAGAAAAACATGTTTCCATACAGTGTGTCATCAATGTGAAGCTCTCCAGCTGTGTTCATTGTGCTGTATGGTATCACTGGATAAGCACGGAAAGGACATTTTAAATACCTCAAGAGCAAACTGGAAGAAAGAAAAGGAATAGAGGATTTGGAATCTCACTGTTTAAGTGAGATTCCTTCTGGCAACATTTATTAGATAAAAGTACAGTCCCGTACTTTGGAAATGTCTTCATTTTACTTTAAAGAACATTTTGATCTATTGCATCAGAGATGGGGGGTGACGAGACTATTATACTTCAGCGAGTCAAACCCAGCCCCGTTGAGTCCTGTTTTGTAATATATCACTCAGAGGGCTGCAGTTCCTGTGGCTTTTTACAACCAGTCCTCATATTAAGTATTTGCATTGCTATGATGAGAGACCAAGAGAAGAAACCTGGGCACACTGAGCCAGCCACAGCATATTCTAAATTTAAGAGAGAAAATAATTCCTGTCCCAAAGACCCCGAGCTCTTCAAACTTGTGCAGAGGGAAAATTACATTAAACAGGACAAAATATGGTTCCTGCAGCAGTATTATCATGCAACTCCGATCAATCGGTCCATGCAAAACCAGCAAGGAAGCAGCTCAGTAGCTGGCAGGGCATTTACTCCATGCCCCAGGGTCAGTTCTCCAGCACAGAGCCCTGCTCAGCTCCCCTGTCTGTACTGCAGCCCGCACTGCCTCAGAGGATGCAGAAACCTGCGGTAAAACTGCTTCTGTAGGAGAGGATGCTAGCTGTCCCCCCACACTGTATTTTTGGGCGAGTGGAGTGTCATCCATTCAGCCCATCATAGGCATCCAGCAGTGCAGCGAATTTCTTCCGAGTCCTTTAATCTATTTCAAAGGATAAAACCACTCTTACAAGGAGCCAATTCAGCTGTGATAATGATTCCTGCATGGCACAGTTTAGTATTTAATAGACTTATCACCATCTGTTCTAGCTTTAAACAATAAAATCAGAGCCAACGGAACCAGCAGCTGCACCCATTTAAAAAAAAAAAAAAAACCACAAAAAACCCAGAAAAAACCCCCACACAAAAACCAGAGATAGAGAAAGGAGGTGAGTGAATACATGCAGTACACGCATAGAAAATTATTGCAGGGGAAACTTTGTTGAGGTACTCTGCAAGAGAGAGCTTATTGTTATGCTCTGTATTCTGCACAGCATGTATCCATCATATTTTTTCTGATGTTTTAGATGTAAACCCGTGGGGGAGAGGAGGGAACAGAGCTCTGCGCTGAAAAAGTGAATCCCCATCGATGCCGACTTCTTCACAGCAAACAGAGATTCACAGCAAGACCTTCTTCTGATACCGGAGAGATGGTAAGGTTAAAGGCAGTAGGGAAGCCAACACTTTGCTCTATGGGCTGCAAACGGGTCCAAGCTGAAGCTGGGGTTTATTTCCTGCTAAATCAAAGGTCTGAATTTTCCACAAGGCATGCCTTTGCCAGCAATGCAGCACCAAGGGGCAGCGATGTTTCTGGAATCAAGAGTAATACATTGAAGAGGCGTGAGTTACGGTCGCAGTAAAGTTGTAGACAGACCATGTTCCTTCTCTGCATCTTTTTCTAGACAGCTAAACCAATAATTTGGCTGTTTTCACCAACATACAGAGTGTCCTCTAATCAAACAGTTACATCCTTGGCTAGAAATTTAGTTTTTTTGAAAAGGTAAAATTATCTTCCACAATATTTTTCTAAGGAAAATTTTGAAGCTGAATAAAAGCCAACCAAATAGATGATAAATCTTTTTTAGCGGGTATAAGAACATGACAGTAAAAAAGTCTGCAAAGATATACAACAGAAAAACTAAGATTTTGGATCTGATTTTAAGCTTATGTCATCTTTATGCTTTACTCCAATGACATCTGTCAAAATCAAGAATAACGTAGCTACTGTCAGGAGATGTAACCCCATGTTAAAAAACCACAGCTGGAATTAGGCTCAGTGTCTTAATGTCTCACACATTCAGTACTCCTATTTTTAAAAAAAAAAAAAGAAATCCTACTGTGAACTGAAGGCTTTGCCAAGGGTTTCAGAAGCATACCACGAGGGTAATACTAGCAGAAGTGATATCAAGATCTGTTTGTGCCTTAAAAGCAGCTGTGAACAGAATTAGGTAAAGTAGCTGGTAAACAAAACAATTCAGCCATCTGAACTAAAAGCCAAACCAATTCCCCCTTGCACGTACTACACCAAGACTCACAGAATGTTAGGGGTTGGAAGGGACCTCTGGAGATCACCTGGTCCAACCCCCCTGCCAGAGCAGGTCCACCTACAGCAGGTTGCACAGGATGGTGTCCAGGCAAGTTTTGAACGTCTCCAGAGTTAGAGACTCCACCACCTCTCTGGGCAGTCTGTTCCAGCGCTCTGCCACCCTCAAGGTAAAGAAGTTCCTCCTCATGTTGAGGTGGAACTTCCTATATTCAAGTTTATACCCATTGCCCCTTGTCCTATCACTGGGCACCACTGAAAAAAGACTGGCCCCCTCCTCCTGGCACCCTCTCTTTAAGTATTTGTGAACTTTTACGTGATTCCCCTCAGTCTTCTATTCTCTAGACTAAAAAAGACCCAACTCCCTCAGCCTTTCCTCATAAGAAAGATTCTCCGGCCCCCCTAATTATCTTTGTGGCCCTTCGCTGCACCCTCTCCAGCAGTTCCCTGTCTTTCTTAAACTAGGGAGCCCAGAAACACAAGAAACAGTGCAAATAAATGGAGTTACTATACAGCCCTCAATACATTACAGAGACCTTGAAATGAAGTCTTTTTCTCCATATAAATCAATGTAAAAATATTTATGACCCTGCAACCAAGCTAATTTCTGCTACTTTAAGAACACCTGAGTGTCAATGTTGA
Organism: Chionis minor; assembly: GCA_013398295.1. Taxonomy (NCBI): domain Eukaryota; kingdom Metazoa; phylum Chordata; class Aves; order Charadriiformes; family Chionidae; genus Chionis; species Chionis minor. The sequence continues at coordinate 804,291 of VZSF01000623.1, forward strand.
TTTTATTAATAACTTTATCTACAACACTCTTGAAATTGCAGTTGAAGCTTCTCTCAACTTGTCTCTCCCAAACATTTGCCTTTAGGATTTTCTCTTTCCTAAGTCCTTCTGCACTTTCTCCTAGCAGTCCTCCCTGCCTTCTTGCTTGTAACCAGATTTAGTCAGGAGTGGCTTGGGTCACCCCACCTACCTATAAGAGATGATCATAAATCATATCCTATGACCACATCACATATAAATTTGAAGATCATAGAAACTGCGTGACTATTTGCGCTGTGCTGTCACTAAAACCTATTAAAATTTTTAGTGCGAAGACAAATGCCTAAATCGGATTTTGACAAGGCAGTCCAGACATGTATTTTACTTGCACGTTAAACACTTTCTCAGAATAGGCTGCATTTTTTTTCACTATGTCTCTTATCTTGAAGCTTTTTCAAAACTCTTTTTGTTCACTCCTCTTTTGAAACCTGGAAGGGAAGCCTCCAGCTGGAGTCAGCTTCAATAAGACGTACTGGGGGACTCTGTAACTGACAGTGTCATGGCAAAAGAGCTGAGCAACAAAATGAATTAGAAGATGAGAAAAGTTGTGTTAAAAATCATGCAAGTTGAGCTAATGTCCTGGAAAGCTAATGTTAAGGATGATAAGCTTCTAAAGAATTAGTACAAAGTTAGAGCAGCAGCATCCAAGATGGCAAAATCTGAGCTGGACAGATTTGTTTCACTGTTTTAACATAGCTTTTGTAGATGCAATAACCTTTCCCTGTGAATAGCTTGTCTACGACGGGCGCCAAGTTGAAACTTGGATAGCACAGTACTGGTTTTGTTTGGACATCTGCTGCTGCTGCTCTTATTTATATGTTGCTGGTGAATGTTTGACTTGTTTGCAGTAAACATGATTGTTATTGAAAGTTTGAAGCATATGTGTCATGTCTATGGAATCAAGCAGTGAAGAACACAGAGCTTGGTGGATGCACTTTGAAGCAAGCAATGAAATCAGCTATTTCAGTTCTGGATATTGCCAAAAACTTTGGTCTTAGTGAAATAAGATGTAGCCTTTTCAGGCCTGTGGCATGAAAGAAGAATCAGTATATATGAACCAGTTTAATTTTCTTACTTCCTTTATGTAGCGTTGACAGGACAGAGGGAAGACTTATACTGATTAGCCAAGATAAAGCAATTGACATGCTCCTGAAGGAACTTGTTATTCTGTCATATGGAAAAGAAGATATGCCGCTGAAGCACATTTTTTGCCATGTACTGTGAAATCATTAATAAATTCTAGTCATTAATACTGACTAGATTGAGACAGTGTGTGCCTTACTGTGGTACTTAAATAATAAAATAAAATTTAAAAATCTCTCCTTTGAGCTGCACCCTGGCTTGGGACAGCAGGGACAGCCGTGTGAGGACCGTGAGCAGTAGAGCTGAGATGTCCCACCACGTGAACAGGAATGCCTCTGAAGAGATACCACCTTCTCTGCCACAGAGAACTAGCGGAGTACGGCCAGCATCCCAGTGCAACAATGGGTACCACCAGCAGGTACCAGTATCAGCTCTTCTGTACCACCGCTGACTCCTTTCAACCTCCCACCTGCAGAGGCCACCTACCAGGACATGAGGAAGTGACGAGGAAGCATCACTGCTGCTGGGGAGGAACGGTGCCTCCCTTGGGACTGTCCCCCCTCACTCAGGCTCCCGTGCCCAGCGCACACAACAAGCAGACGACCTGCTGCCTAGCTACGCTCCTCTTAGCTAAACCATGAGTAAACAAATTAAGCGTTATTCCATCTGCCTGGGGATATTCACAAAGATTAGCAAGGCTAATAATAACCCCGGGCTCCCTTCCTGCCGCAGACAGTGAAGGAAAAGGAGCTTCTTTCTGGAACACGTCACACCAAAATGGAGTCAGTTCCTTCTGCTGGTCTTCATGCACAATTTCAAAAGACTCTCAAGGAACACGCCACCAAGTGGGAGAAAAACACCTTTTCACAACTTTAAAAACTAAAAAGGCAAACAACTATTACACTTGATTAAAAATCTTAACTATGCTTCATAACACGTCAATAAACAATAAATACAATATGTGCAATGCACAATGAATGGACACAAGTTATATAAATATTGAAAAAGAAATTAAATGCAATGAACTCAGAAGTTCCACTAAACTTCCTGTGGAGACTTGGAGTTGTCTGTAGAAGAGAGTCTGCACATGCATGAATGCAGAAATATGAAAGTTTCACTCAGGAGTGGGGATATTCTTTTATTATCTGTGCTACTAAAATAAGGTTATCCTACTACATATAAAGCAAACATAACTGGTTTGTTATTTGTGATCAGCCTCATTCAGCTGTCTGTGCTTCTGGGAAGTCTCTGGCTCAACCTGTTGCTTCTGTGTTGCTCTTACTGTATTTTTCTACGACCTTAGTTTGTCTCTCTAATGTCAAGGTAAGGCCAGTGTGGTTTTCAAGTCCATCACTAAGACTCTTATAAATAGTTGTCTCAAAAAAGTGTAACTGTATTTAAACTCTGCTGCTGTGTAAAAGGGCTTGAGGCTGGTCTGTAATGCACTGACTCGCCCTCTGAAGAATCCTCTTTTACTGTCTTGACTCTATCAAAGCCCAGAGAGGTTGAACTAACCTTTTGTAGATAATCCCCACATTAATTAAGTGTGTGAGGAGCACCTGAAGTCATCCTCTGCCTGAGGAGATGTTGCCAAGTACCCCTCAGCCAAGTCAATAAGCATCTGTGCATCCTTAACAGGAGACTGCGTGAGGAGCAGCCCGGCATTAACCTACCAACCAGGGGAGACCATTATGCTATTTGTGAGGAGTTTAATGAAAATTTAAAGAAGACTTACAATGTTGTTTTAAAGATACATTCAGGCCAGGATTTGTCTCAATAATTTACACTTTCATTCTATTGGATGTCTACAAACTCTATCCATAATGTCCCGCACTGCCTTACAATACCTGTCACATGCGGAATTAAATTGTCATTTACGATTACGATTCATTTAGTCATTGGAGGGGTGGGTTAACTAAATCCTAGTACATAGAGATTCTTTTTGACCAGTAAATACATAAAACTTTGGTATCATATCAAAAATGTATGCATCATCAACTAGAGAGGTTTGCCATTAAGAATGTAGTTACTTTTTCTAGGCAATGTCTCAGTAAAGGTTACATAGCCAAACTAAATCCACAGATACTGAAGCCTTCAAAAAGCACCGTTAGATTCTGCCAAGTAAAGTGGTGTCAGTAGCTGAAATTTCAGAGTGTAAATTTGACAAGTGGGAGAAAAACTGAGAAGTCAGAGCTCACAGATTCAGTAACACATTGTGTCTGCGGGCAAAGACGAGAAGTGAAGAACTGTACTGAAAAGTAAGAGGACCTGGAAAGAAGGGAGGAAGACAATTTGAAACTAATAATATCATGATGAATAACCTGATCAAAAACAGCAAAGCAGATAAAGACTGACTCTCCGAGAGTAGCTTGGAGATATGTCAAAAAGTGATGCTGAATAACCTCCAAAATGCATGTTTGCTCTCATAAGGCATGATATCAGGAGAACCAAACACACCACAATGAAATCTGTAAAAATGGCAGAAATTTTCAGGAACCTGGGAGGAAAAAGTCGGCAATCTGTGAGAAGATGCAAGAAGTGCAAAGTAAGGGTGATAGGACTTTACAGCTAAGCACAACTGAGAGCTGGTAAGAGGTTTCCTTGATGGTTAATATATGACTGGGTATGTATTAAGGTGAGACTGAAACACATCCTCTTTTGGTAAGTGACTTTATAAGACAGACAATACAAAGTCCCAACATCCTAAGGGAGTAAGTAGCTGACCATCAGTGACTCCTTCTGGAAGGAAACAAAAAGTAATAAAAAGTGGTAAGAGAGAAGAGCTTGCCATACGCCTTTCAGAGGACAGAAAACCCTGGGGAAGACACAAGAAAGCATCTCTTTGCACAAGCAATCCCTGCTGAGGGAGTGAGGTCAGGGGGATGTTGCCCAGGGGCACAGCCGTAGGAAGGGTGCTACTGGGGAATGATACACTCAAAACATTTTTTAACTTCTCTAATAGACGCATAAATGCAGCCATGTAAAATGTGGGTGCTCCAGCAAGTCAAGGGCAAATACTGCAGGCAACAGCTCTGCCAGGAGAGAGGAGTACGTGGTCTCAAGTCAAATGCGCCCAGGTAATTCTCCCATTCCAGGGGAGAGGATCAGGGGGACGCCAGAGTGATGGAGGAGCTGAAGCCACCTTCTGTGACCCTACACTGGCATTTGCAGTAATTTCACAGCAGAAGGGTCCATGCCCACTCGCCCATGATTCATGGGTTCCCATCACCGCTGCCTCACAGCACTCCAGACGAGAGCCGCTCACCAGGAGGGAGAATAACATCCGCTCAAATTGTCGGTGCTTTACTCAACTTGTAGCACACCGTGCAGGAGCATGAGAGGAAGTGGCATTTTAATCAAGAGTTTTGCCCATCGCTGGGACACAGCCAGGCAGGGAACACGCACGCTCCAGGGAAGCAGCAGGGGCAGGAAGGACACTCATGAAGCCCTTTTCCAGACCTAAGCAGCAAAATCATTGTGGATGCTACAGAAGGGCACGTGGCAAATATCAGACACAGACTTGAAATACTCCAAAACTAGGATTTAAGGTTATTTGATCTTCCTTTCCAGTAGAAACTTTTTTTAATATGGGGATAAAAATACTCATAAGAGAAACTGCAATCCAGAGGCAAAATTTAGATCTGAATCATTCAGTGCAATTTTCACATCAGTTTGAAACCAGCCCTAATTTTAAGTGTCTGTTATAAAATTCTCATGTTTTCTTCCCTCCCCCCAAAATGAGTTCTGTGCAACAAATCTCATCCTATGAAGAAAGGCAACACAGAACAAAGCACAGAAAGGGACGCAGAACAAAGTACCAGAAGTAATTAATAATCTTGCATGCCTCCAGTTTTCAGGTACTGAACTCTGAAATACCTTAAAAGGTAACTGAATTATTTTGAAAAACAGTTTTTAGTACGTACTTTCTAGGAATCAGATTTCTTTGCAGGTTTTGAAATTAAGAATTAAAAAATCATTCAAAGTTTTTGAAAATAAAGCTGCTATTTTTAATGCCATCTCTATGAAGAACAGGCAAAATATCTCAATTGGCAGCTCTCTGAAACTGCAGCTTCAGTCAAAGCAAACCCCAGAACAAAAGTAAATTTTTGGTTCACAATCCCAAATATTGTTACGTTAATGACAGAAAAATTCTGTTCTGCAGACAAAAGGGCTAGAGCTAGGGCTGTAACCCTGGTTACATGCAGGCCCCAGCAGATACGTGGATGACTTTTCTGTGACTGAACTGACGCCAAACTCTACCCACACAGGTGGAAGTGAGGGTTCCCTGAGCCAAACGCACAAATTTTAGGGACCAACAGGTGCCAAAATAATGGAGGTTTTGGCTGAAGACTGCATGCCACTTTGAGCAGCCGCTATCACTACATCGAAAGCAAAGATTAGACCTGGTGGAGTGGAAAAGCAGACTGAAAGCAATTATAAGAGTTTTCTGAACTGGGGGAGTTCTAAAATGCATCTGGGCAGGGATGTAATGGAAGCTACCTTTGTGCAAAATTTTATTTCAAGGGAACATGATGCTGTAGGTTTATAGTGCCCTGTAGTCACACACCCTTTCAAGCCAATGGGTATTAGCTTTTATTTCAGGAGGCTCCAGGGGGAGGAAAAAAAAAAAAAAAAAAAAAAAAGCTTTTAAGCCTTGCATTTCTCATTATCCACTCCCCTTTATGCATTGCATTTCCCCTTGACACAGTCTCTCTGACAGCAAAGGACCAGCTCTCGCTCCTGACTGTGTGCCCAGTCCTCTCTATGGCACCGCGACTCCGCCATGCCAGAGGGGACAGGAAAGGCTCCGGAGTATCCCTCCCTGCCTCCCAACAGCCCACAGCTCTGAAATCAAGAGGTGTCTGCTTCTCAAAAGGAAGCTAGAGCCGGTCTGAGGTAAGGGCTCCTTCCTTGGACTGAAGCGGATCCATCGCTGTGTGCACATCATAAGATACTTCGAATGTAAATGGTACCAAAGTTGCTGATTGTCAGGAGTAACCCAAAAATGGTGCCATCTGAAACACAGTGAGAATGCAAAATGGGGCAGGAGACAGTCTCTAGACATGGCCAATGCACCCCACCCAAAACCCAAGTGATCCAAGCTCAGCAACCCTGAAGGACCAGCGTCATGTCAGCGGTTTACCCATAGCTTTAGGAAGTTAGGGTTAGTATAATTTGACTGCTAGCAGTACACACATGGGCATGTCCCCATGCACAGGATGCCAAAGAGTGGTGTTTCTGAAGCTGACCACAGGGACAGGTGTTTGATGGGTATTAAAGACACTGAAAGTAGTGCAGAGGATTTTTCAGGAGTTCTCAGCAATCATCTGCCCCAGTAAAAAGCCTGTGAGGACTTTTTGCCCTTGATCATGGAAGCACTTTGGAAAATGCAGCCAGCATATCCAAATTTCCAAGTCAGGTGTGAAAAGTCACAGTCCGTTTCTTCCAAAGGCCTCCAAATCTAGGTTAGGTATATGCAAGAAATACAATGAAATTAAATGTTCCAAGCCAAAATTATAATGAATCAAAATATAATCACATCAGCAAATTGCCCTAATCTGACAAATTCAACAAGTCATCCTAGATTTCAGGTAATGTTTTTGCCTCTCCAAAATTATCATAATGATATTTCACAACTCCAGCAGCCTCAAGTTAATTTAACTTCTAGTATTACTTAGCTCCAGGTGCTTTGCCAAGAAGCTGTGACATTTTGTTTACTCATCACTATTGACATGATTGATGCCATTACTGAATTGGCCTTGTTTTCTGTCCTGAACCTGAGATGTTTGGCTCTGGACTATACCCTCTGATACTTGGTATGGAAAACAATCAGCTATGTATAGTGCTTTACAATGATTTCAGCTGACATAATTGCCAGGTCGTTATAGTGACACCCTCCTGCCAAGGAACAAGAGTGTCTGCAAAGATCAAGCCTAGCTGTTGTGCTCCAGCCATAACGGTGGAGACTTTGTTCTGAGAACACTTCACCTCGGAGATGCATGTCCGGTTGCAAGAGCTGACAGACAGCAGAAGACAGTCACTGAGCCAACAACAGTTGACGCTATTTTAAAGTTGGTTTTGGCACCTAATGAAGGGACCATGAAAGAGTTGCTTGTAGAAAGTAGTCTGGGATGGAGCAATCTTGAGTTGATTGTCTTTAAGGAATCAAAGAGACAAAGAATCTCTTACAAAGGCATAGGTAGAGAAATAAGGATAACTTCTGGAAATACAAGTCTGCTGGACTGAAAATTTCAAAGTCTTTGAAATGCAAAAGACTTGTTATTTTCATACGTCCAAGGGAAAAAGTATTCCTCTTTAGAGTTTCCACCCAAAGCCAGGAGAAAATCCTGTGGGAAAGGGTTCCCAGAGGGAAGGAGGACTGAGCAGCCAGCCTGCTAAAAGCAGGAATGGCGTTTAGAGGCTGAAAAGATCAAGGAAAATCTAAAATCTAAGTTGAGATACTTTTACCTGTTTTCATCCAGGATAATTGTGTTATAGAGGCAAAAGCAGCACAGCTGACCCCCATCACAGGGGGTTGTGCAGCACTGCATTGAAGAACACAGTTACTTATTTGAGAAAGGGAGGAAGAGAGCTTTGAGGACAACCTTGAGATTGGTCTCACCACCATGCAAGTGTTCAGAACAAAGCTGTAAAGAAAAAAATCACAGGGTGTACCCTCAGCAAGTTTGCTGATGACACAAAACTGGGATGAGTGGCTGACACACCAGAAGGCTGTGCTGCCATGCAACCAGACCTGGACAGGCTAGAGAGTTGGGCAGAGAGAAACCTAATGAAGTTCAACACGGGCAAGTGTAGAGCCCTGCACCTGGGGAGGAATAATCCCGCATACCAGTACAGGTTGGGGGCTGACCTGCTGGAAAGCAGCTCTGCAGAGAGGGACCTGGGAGTCCTGGTGGACAACAAGTTGACCATGAGCCAGCGATGGGCCCTTGTGGCCAAGAAGGTCAGTGGTCTCTGGGATGCATTAAAAAGACCCTGGCCAGCAGATTGAGGGAGGTCATCCTCCCCCTCTACTCTGCCCTGGTGAACCGCGTCCTCGCATCTGGAGTACTGTGTCCATTTCTGGGCTCCCCAGTTCAAGACAGACAAGGAAGCACTGGAGAAAGTCCAGCAGAGGGCTGTGAAGATGATCAAGGGACTGGAGCATCTCTCTTATGAGAAAAGGCTGAGAGACCTGGGTCTGTTTAGCCTGGAGAAGAGAAGTCTGAGAGGGGATCTGATCAATCCTAATAAATATCTAAAGGGTGGGTGGCAAGAGGGTGGGGCCAGACTCTTTTCAGTGGTGCCCAGCCACAGGACAAGGGGCAACGGGCACAAGCTGGAACACGGGAAATTCCGTCTGAACATAAGGAAAATCATCTTTACTTTGAGGGTGGCAGAACACTAGAACAGGCTGCCCAGAGATGTTGTGTTCTCCTTCTCTAGAGATACTCAAAACCCACCTGGATGCATTCCTGTCCAAACTGCTCTGGGTGAAAGTGCTTTGGCAGGGATGTTGGACTGGTTGATCTCCAACCCCTTCCATGCTGTGACTCTGTGGTTAAAGACATACAAGTAAAAGGGGACAACATTTAGCATATATATGCTAAATGCCAGTTACATCAGTCTAGACTTTTGACTTTCTTTGATGAAAAACTTATTTGCTAGACAAAGGAAAATGTGGTAAATTGCATCCTTTGCAACTTTGTTCAACCACTACTGAGGATTATTGCATAAATGGAGAATACAGGAAATCTCAAGTGCTTCAAGTGACTGCAACCAGCTGGGCTGAAGAAAGGTTTCATCAGGCCAGAGGAAGATTATAAGCAGAATTCATTACTGATCAATCTTTTCAATCTTTCTATTCATATACATTAGCTTTTTCATTAATTACATTGTGTCATCAGCATATTTCCTAACAAGATTTCGAAGTGGAAACTCACTGTTAGCAAAGAGGACAATAAGAAAATTGTCTAAGAAAAACTAGACAATCCTGAAGAGATGAACAATGGAAATTTAATTATAATAAGTGCCAGATCGTGCACTAAAACGTTATAGTGAATCAGATACTTCTCAGCTGGATCCTGGGAACAGTGGGGAAGAGGGAGCTGTTTTACAATTGGCAGCTAAGAACTTAGTTTGTTCTAGCTGTGAGACAGGACTGAGCAGACACACAGCTGCCCTCTGTAAAGAAAAGGGCAATAAACAGCAGGTCAGAAGCACAGAGCTGCACTTATTAGAAAAACACAGGAGTATTAACCGGCCAGTAATAAATCTAGCTTGGGAACTAGGCACTCCAAGTTTAAAGCAGCATCCAAAATAAATAAGAGGGGCCCAATAATTTGAACTAGCACACTTTCAAATTTACAGTGTTTATATGATCTATAAATATTCTATAAATTAGCAACAGTGAGGGTTGCAACCATGCACAGCTCACCAGAGATGAAGTGTACTGCAGATATCTCCAGCTTCTGATTTCCCCTTTGCCTCTGAGTTGGTGAAGTTTTCCTCTAGAAGTACTGTATCTTTGCACACATAATCCAAACTGCCTGAAAAAATACTAATGCTCTAAAGAGTATCTGGATCCATTGTTGGTGGGAATTACTCAGTGCAGTGGCTCATAACAGTAGAGGCCCAGACCTGTGGCTGTAGAAAGTCCTATTTTACATGTTAACTCGGAATGTAAGCATTTGGCCCCACATCTCTAGCTCAGAAGATAAAAGGGAAGTCATAGGAATGGCTGTACTGTGCGGGACCAAAGTCTGACCCAGCTCCAAAGGACGTTTTCTCCCACTAGTGCCCAAGTCAGCGTGTGAGAACAGGGTAAGTCCATAGAAATGCTTCACTGCACGCTCTCCTGGGGAGCAGGGGCTGAGGCACTCTATAAAGATGATAAGAGATGAAAGATTATCACTTCATAGAAGGTGATAATATCCTATCCTCACTGGAGTCACTGCCTTGTCTATCAAGGAAGCTGAAAAATGCCATCAAGCACAGTCTGTACATTAGAGAAGAGCAAATATATTTTGGACTTGGAGTCACAGGACGCCACATAATTTATTTCTCCTGTCCCAAAAGTCTTTTCTCACAGATGCTATTAGTAGAAATTAGGGAAACTCCTACCCTCAAACTGTGCTACTGCATGGTATATAGTCACTAGACTTCCTCTGTATTATTTCTGTAAGCAAAAATGTGAATAAGTGAAAACAAGTTGACCTTCTTGATAGGATACTATCAGCTTTGCCTGAACCCTGATTTTGCTATATATGCAAAGGCATGCCAGGGTTCAGACCGTCCTAAATATACAGCAGATTTATGTAGTCATGCATTAAGATCCCATGCAGTTGTAAAGTCATCAGCTCTCCGTAGCACTGAGCTCTTTTCTGTTTTCCAGTGAAAGACTGCAGTCGAGCAAACTGCTGCAGACTATTCTGCAAACGCATAAATCCATTTCTATACTCATAAATGCTGCAATATGCAAATCTGAAGCATATATCCAAGAAAAATGCTATTATTCTAGCAGGTACCAATATTGTATGTCAGTGCTGTTGTATAATAAAGAGAATTGTTAACTTCTGACTTCCCAGGCCAACACACCTCTGATTTCCTTGACTGCCCTGCCCAGTTCTTTTGTTCTCTTAGCTCTGTTCCCTGCAAAAATTTAGATGGGAATTTCTCTAATTTACAGCAATGTACTGGCAAGCTTGGTAGCGACTCCTCTCAGTAGCAGGGATAGTAATGATCTTGATTTAGAGGCTATAACACAGCTTTCCATTGCGCGGGCACTGGGAATGCAGCGCGTAAAAGGAAAATCAAAGCTGATAGCCCCCAGAAATGAAGCCTGCTCCAGCAACTGGCTCTTTGCCAACCATCGAGACAAAGGAGAGGGGAGATCTTCGGTAAAATAAAATATAAGGGAAATTGCAAAAGCATTTCAGAGGAAGCCAGGCCCATATTCATCATCTACACAGTAAACAGGCTCAATAACAGGAATTTCTATGAATTTCAAGTAGGCGCAAAGGTTCAACAGCAAGTGACTGGAGTAACAGAGTTCATCCATCAAAGCCTCAATTACTCCAGTTATCTGGGACGGGGTATGGTTTAAGCACAGACCATTGCTTCTTTCACGTCAGCTTTACGCCTTTTGTGTCAGAGGGTTTGTTTTTCTGGCAAACTAGACAGCATCTGTAACATCAAAAAAGATGCTCCCCAAAGAGTGCGGATGGGGGGGATAAGTGAGCAAGGCTCTGCTATGGCAAAGGCTGAAATCCCCTGGGGAGGCTTCCAGGATGCAGGAAACAAGTGTATGCCCATAAATAAATGAAAAAAGGAAAGCTATTCTTGCTGGAAAAGTAGAGAAAGAAACCAGAAAAGCAGTATTTCTCGCTCTGTCTTTCGAACTGGGGGGAGGGAGGAATGTTTAAACCTCTCCATCCTGCCTCTTCTCCCTTGGGCACACAGGGAGACATCTCTGAGCATGGTGCCAAGGGACCTTCCCCCACCATAACCTGGACCTCCTGGGGGGATTAGTGCGAAGAAACAGCTTGGTACACAGAGATCCCAGTTAGCTGTGAAGCAGGATCAGACTGGGTTCTGCCATAATCTGTTCAACATAGGTTTTGGCCTTGTCCTTTCTGCCAGAGAGAGCCAAGATCTCCTGACTCCAGGAGGTCCTGGGTCCATGCAGGCACAGGGAACTAGAAGAAAGTGGAGATTTGCACTTAAAGAGCTCCAGCTTCTGCCAGACCACTGGTGTGATCTTTTTTAAAAAAAACCAAAAAATTATCATGACTCATGATTTTCATGGCTGGGGCATCCTAATTATAAGCACCTGTTCATTTTGGGTGAATGCATTACACTGAATTACATCTTAGATGGAGTGATACCCTTTTATTCTCCCAAAAAAATTAAAATATTTGAGACACTCAACATACATATATTCACTTTCTGGAAAGTTAAGCAGTCTTTGAGAAACAGCCTAAGTCAGTAAGAGCATAAGGGGATGTTCAGATGGCAGCACTGCTAGACAAAGCAAGATACTGAATGTGGACTCCTGAATACGAAGCTAGAGGTTGGAGGGGGAAAACAAACTTTAAATGTACAAAACTGGCTAAGCTTAACAAATTTCCAAAGTTGGAAACAAATGCCCAATAGATTCACTAGCAGCATCCTACAAGTGTAGATTCCAAATAAATCATCAGACCAAGCTGCACTAAATTTGTAGGGTAAAACCGGGAACCAGTATGAACTAAGACATCAAGCAACATCTCATATCAGGTGTTTGCATGTCCAGGCCATACCTTGGGAAAACAGTCAATTGGAAAATGTGTGGTGGTCATATTTGCTGATATTTTTAGTGGTCTTCTGATATTAACACCTACATCTGCACTGATGCAATGATCAGATTGTGTCTACTGGCTCTGATAGGACTCCAGGCCTTGACATCTGCCTTCCTCGAACTGTCAGTGAATAAAATAATATATAAACAAGAAAATCTGTTTTCCCTTGGGGGAAAAAAAAAGTTATTTTGAGTTTTGAGAATGTAAATTGCCCCTGTATGAGATATTGCAATCCAGCAAAACCTAAAAACCACTGTACAAACAAGTTGGTTATGATGAGAAGGGAGAGAAACCAAGTTCTCTTCCAAGTATTTTTCTTGTTTATTCTCAGGTTGTTGATATAGTTTGTAAACTGCAGAGATTAAGAAGATCCCTGGGGCTCCCAGGTGTGAAATATCAGCACTACTGAAAGTAGCTGAGGGAGGGAATGTTCACGAACTATATCCTGTCATCATTAAATCATTTTGCTGAATACACCAAATTGCTAAACACAAATATTTACATATAAATCATTGCATCTATCTATTCATGTTGCTAGCACAAATACACAAAACATACACAGAAATTAAATGGATCGCTTTAAAGCTCCCCCCCCCCCCAAAAAAAAAAAAAAAGGAAATTCATGATGAGAAAAAGCTAATTCATAACCTGGGATGTAACTGAGCAGTCGCACCAGCGGCTTGCATTTGTAAACAAGCAAACCCAGCAGTTCGGAGCAGCATGAATCACCTCTGTTCATCTCAGTGGGGCATTAGCTTCATTCCCAGTAACGAGCTTCTAACAAGTTAACGCTGTGAATTATTTTGCTGCTGACCAAAGTATGTAACAGGTGGAAGGCAAAAAAAAAAAAAAAAAAAAA
>VZSF01000623.1:817637-886141 GCA_013398295.1 Chionis minor
AAAAAAAAAAAAAAAAAAGAAAAATGTGTGAAGTACTTGGCGCAATACCTTGTCACTGTGGTGACCAGGCAATGCCAGCTCCCAGGCGGTCCCCAGGACTCAAGGCAGCCATGTCGATGGCTTCGGGAATCTGTGCCAGGGAAGAGCCTGGCTCACCAGTACCCAAAGAGATTCCTCAGTAGGGAGGGATTCAAAATTATAGGTAGTTACCATGATCCCCTGGGTCAAACTCAGCAGCCCCTACGCTCCTCGCATTGCAGTCAGACTACATAGCGTTTACTGATGCCAGCGATCTTGACCAGTGCTGGTAGCCCTGCTAGTATTTTGGCTGCTGTTCCTAGGAGCACAGGCTTTGCTCCCCGAAAATAAAGGCAGAGGCTACAGGATTAGGCCTTCAGTATGGCAGGATAAAGCCTCCATCTATTTAAATTAAGGTATGGCATTCATATGTCACCTCTCAGGGCCTGAGACGGGCAGGAAATTGGGCAGAGTATCCACAGGTTTTCTTGCAGAATCCATCATAACCCCTCTCGCAAAACCTACATGATGAAAAGGGACCAAACTCCAAACACACCGCGGAGGTTTTAGGCAATTATTGATTTTGCTATTCAAGTAGAAAGAGTTCCCATGGCAACGAGCCCATCACTCCCTACCTATGGCATCACTTGCTCTCATAACACGAGCTCTTTATTTAAAGAATTATATACGTTCACATGGCTGCCCCTCAGAGACCGATTTCCTTCCATTTCACCCTGACGCAAGCAATAACCTGCCCTGTGTCTGACTGCTTAAAAAACACACCGCAGGCTTTCCCCGCCTCCCGTGGTGTTCATGGGGAGAGCAATGGTGGCAGTGCGGGGGACACCCACCTCCCTGCCCCGAGGGGTGGCCACCGCGAAGATGCTGGGGCTGATGCTGCCCCGAAGTGCTTCCCAATGGACCATGCAAGGGAGCACCCCATTGTGCTGCTTGGCTGGGTCCCCAGCAAAACCCCGCTCGCTCCAGTTGCATCAACACTACGCGAGGGCGGAGGTACCCCCCCAATTTTTCTTAATTGTGCCACCTTAAACCCGGCATTGATGGGAAGCAAATTCACCATCAGCTTTCACACTATTTCTTCCTCAATCTGTCTTAGGGCAAATAAGCCTCAAACACAACAAAATAAATAAATAAATTAAATAAATGAAAATTTAAAAGCGGTATCACACCACTGCAGAAAATTATGCCAGCTCTGAGTGGAAAAAGTCAACCACTTTTGATATTTTCATCACTTAAGTAATACACCAACAGGACGGGCTGGCTCCTTAGGAGGTATAAATCTGCACAGCTCCCCGTTGTTTTAATAGCAGTCAAGTGGCACGGGATGATGAGCAGGCTCCGCGTCTTGGGGAGACAAATACCACTCGGAAAAAGGGGAGACAGCGGGTCATCTTGAGGTGGCCGGCAGGGTAATGCTTGGGGAAATCATGGGCACACCACAACCCCTGTCACAGGCCAGCCCCTGGCTCACAACAGGGCTTTATTTCCAGGGAGGCACCCTTTCCATGCTGGGAGAGGGGAGGAAGGGGTTGCGACATGCGCTGGTGAGCAGCGTGGCTGGGAGCAGCTGCTGGGGAAAGCGCTCGGACAAGAAACGTGAGAAGCAGCAGCGAGGCTGGTTAGGCTCGAAAGTTAAAAGCAAAACCTAGTCCAGATGCAAGACTTTCCTTCTAGAAATTAGCCGCTGATAGAGAGAAACCGGGGTCGGCGTGGCAGGGCTGAGAAAAGCTGCGGCTGGGGTGCAGCGGCAGCTCGCTTTGCTTCTGGCTGCATGCAGGGGGAAAACACAAGTACAGACACACTCGTGCTTGCGAGCAGGAGCTTTCAGATGAATTTTGGTCCCCTGGTAAAATTTTATAGGGTGTAAGCTCTTGCCAAGCTCTTTACTCACACAACTCCAGACCCATTAAGGGCAGCGTTGTGCTGCCCGGCTGGGGCTGCCTGTGTCTGTGTGAGCAAGCCACAGGATCTGGCCATGTTTCCAGGCTGTGGTTCCCAAGCAATTTGCAAGCCAGATGCCTTGGTGGGTTTGGGGATGGGAGAGGAGCGTGGTCTTCACAAGCCCAACCAGACCATCCATCTGTGCTACAGGCAGTGGGGTGGCACTGCCTTGTAGGGGAGCCGGGAACTGGGGCAGGGAGACCTCAAACCAGGCATGGAGGAAGTAGGTGAAAATACATTTTGGGAGATGATAGAGGAAATCATGGAGAGAATTACAGCGAGGGAGATCAGACAAGCCTTGGCTTAGAAGAAGTAAAGGTGTTAAAGCTGAAAAAGCAGGGGCTAGGCTGAGGGGAAGAATAAATATTAAAAGCAACAGCAGGAGGAAACAGATCAATTGGAATAGCTGGAAATGAAAAGAAATGAGGACATCAGAGATGTTACAGCACAGAGCCTGGAGAGATGCAGCAAAGACTGAGGAGACATTAATGGACTTTAAAAAAATTAAAAAAATAGAAGTCTTTGAGAGACACCAAGTACGGGAAAGGAAGATGTGTGGAGCCAAAATCTGGTTTCTGGGCTGGGAGGCAAGGGGAGGACAGCCAGGCATGGGACCAGAGGGCAAGGACATCTAAGGTAAAGCTCATGAGCACGCGGAAGTAGGGAGCTACACCAGCAGCAGACCACTTTGTTGGGTCCGAAAGGGTGGCAGTGCACAGGGTAAGGGCTCTCTATAAGCCTGAGCTTGTGCCATCCCACACTGCAGGGAGACAAAAGGTCGGCAGCAGGGAGCAGGCAATGCTCAGCCCAGAGCTGTGTAGCATTATGGAATGCAGCACCCTGGGGTAAACCCAATCCCAACAGCTCGACCAGGGGTTATTACACCGGTTCGAATCTGTTGTTGTGGAAATATGGTTTGGGCAGGAGCTGGGCAAGCCTGTCTGTATGTACAGAGAGGTGAGGCAGAAAACAAACATATACAGAAAAATGGGAAGAGAAGCAAATGAAAGCTCCACCTTACTTGCTTGACAGACATCTGCCAAGACATCACGGATCACATGAAAGCTGGAGGGGCCAGTTTTTAACAGTTATCGTGTTTTCTGGGTACATTCAAAAATGAACCTAGATGCACTCAAGTAAGATTTTTCTTCAGTTCTCATATTTCTGCTCATTCTTAGATTTCAGACTGGAAAACCAATATTTGGGTTTATCTTCCTGCCTCTAGAATTTGCTTGGGTTCTTCTTGTTTCTGAAAAATCTTTTCTTCGGTTTATATTTGTTCTTGTATGGGATTGTTCTTGAGTACTTTTAAAAACAAGAAAGAAAGAAAAAGAAGAAAAAAAAGCGCTTGAGTTGCAAAAAATCTTAACCTACAGGACTTTTCCAGCTTTTTTGCTTTCCCGTGCTAGTGCTCAGGCCTGTAAATTCCCACTCAATACAAGGGGACATCTATTTCACAGAGACAATTGATACAAGAGCATTAGCAAATGTGAAACAAACCGAGGGTGGCCAGAGGGTAGGATTTGTATCAGTCAGCCCACTAATTCAGCAAAGGAAGGCAAAACTGGCTTGCCACTGTTAACTTGCATTTCAATCAGCTCATGCAGCTGAACACAGTCCTTCTAGGACACGATAGAATGATTAAAAATAAGACAGGAAAAAAAAGTCACCAATATCTTATATCATTCACTGCTTGGCTAATACCAATGATTGCTAGCAAAACTGCTTATTTGCTCCCAAGGCATAGAAACTTCAGGTTCTTTTTATTTTGCTTCCTTTCCTCTTTCCAATTTTCCACTCATTTTCATGGTATTGAAGGCTCTGTATCATGTCTAAGGATCAGTCTATAGAGAGGCATTAAAAAGGGATGAGAAAATTATTTTCTAGCTCTTCCTTACAGCAGGATGCTTTGATAGGATTAATCATTTTTTTTCAGTACTCATTTCTGGATCTGCATAGGACAGCTAGTAATTAGGAATCTAAAAGAAATTCTCTGGAAATAACTGTGGGCATCAAGGTGCCCCATACGGAAAGGCTACCTTATTATCCCCATCGCAGCACAGTCATCTGTTCATCTGTTGGTTACTGTCATGGAAACAGAGCTGTGCAAGATAGATATCCACTTACAAGAGTGTTGTCATCAATTTGATGCAGCCAATGTATGAATAACAGAAGCCTTCTCCCTGCAAATATGATTGCTGCACTGTTCAGAGCAGAAAAAGCTGTGGCATGAATTTTTTTTTTTATTTCATTGCTGGACAAGGCTGGGATGCAATACAAACGATGCCCTTGGCATCTCATACAAGGCCACATAAACAATAGTAAACCTCTTCTTGATGTCCATTGCCGTATTCGTGCCTTTATAGTGCAGAATTGAGAAAGACCCTTTTATATAAAACAATTCGTGTTCCATGATCGCACCCATTAGGATAGAAAGGAGAGGGAAAAAAAAAGTAGACTTCCCTGCTATTTAAGGATAGAAGGTGGGGATGGACGGCTTTTTTCCTGTCAACATTTTATCATTCTATGAATTAGTCATGATGGTCAAATTATCTTCAAATATGTAAAGCGCAACCTTTTAAGTAGACTAATTTACGAGCTTGCTTCATGGCCCTCCGCATCAATTTACCACTTAGTCCTAGATTAAAGGACTGATTTGGCCTCGGTGAGGTGGCACTGAAGACATGACAGCAGAGGGGTGTGAATGCAGCATTTGTCTGTTTCCTCTAGTGAGAGCAAGGTGCCTACTTTTCATGTGTGGCAAAGACAGAAAACTTGACCACCTTTTCCATACTACAGGCTCAAAAATAATATGATTATCTCCCATATTAACTCAGAGAATAAGAAACAGGGATGAGAAAGGATGTGAGGATGGCAGGGGCTAAAAATTTTAAATTTTATATCTCTTTCAGGCCTGATCTGGATGTAATCCATTGTTTAACAGCAGAATTTGGCCCAAAGCATCACTATCCTGTGGGAATGCTACACAATTCATATGGTGGGTAGTTTGGTCACTTCGCAGTACCCACTTAAACCAGGTCATCATTAGCAAAACCATGGAGAATATGCTAAAAAGCAAACCCAGGGCTACACACGCAGGTATTTGCAAGGACCGGGGAACCACGCAGCTGCACAGTACACTCATGCTGTACGTTCCCCAGGCTGTTTCACTATCTCAAAGGTACCCAGATCCAGCTGCCAATGCCATGGGCAACCCTCCTGTTCCCCCCCCACTACACTTTGTACAGCAGAAGAGGGTCACCCTTGTTGACATCATGGAGCACATGACTCAGAGCGGGCAGCAAAGCTGTGAAGAAGGTGGGTGTCCTGGTTTCATCTGGGATAGGGTTAGTTTTATTTCTTGTGCATTTCAGATTTGGTATAAAAGGAACATGGACAATGCATAATGTTTTAGTTGTTGCCAAGCAATGTTCATATTAGTCAAGGATGTTTTTCAGCTTCCCATAGAAGTTGAGAGAGAGCATAGACAGGGCAAGCTGGGCAGCAGAATATTCCATACCACAGATGTCGTGCTCAGTATATAAATGGGGGTTGGCCAGGGGGCCAGGGATCCACCATCATTGCTCTGGATGGGCTGGGCAAGCAATCACGAGGTGGTGAGAGGGACTTGTGGTATATACTTTATTTTTATATTTTTACCATTATTATTGTTATTTTCTTTTTCTGCTTTGTTCTATTAAACTGTATTTACCTCAACCCAGGGGGTGGGTATTTTTTTTTCTTCCCCCCCCCCCCCNTCTGGGGGGAGAGGGAGAAGTGAGCGAGTGGCTATATGGTCCTAGCTGCCAGGGGTTAAAAACACAACACTGGGAAATAGTGCGCTAATAAAGACAGCAAAGGCCGGTCTGGGACAGGTGAGAAGGAACACCCCAAGCTGAAAAAAGCTGAAAACCTTTCCATTATGCACCAGTGAAGGATACTGTGAAACATCCGTTTCCCTCTTCCACCCACATTTCAAAGAACTTTTATTAATTGGCAAAAGTTCAGAAAATAACTTTGTGATATAGAAAATTTACCTGATAGCTTTGGAGCAGTTCAGTCTGCCAAGTGTATCCAGAACTTTATCTAGACCTGATTAGTTAAGAGTCTTCGTATGCTTACATAAAGAAACATCCGTATATTTACAGATGAAATTGATCTATCAGTTAAAGGTTTTTAAAAAATAATAAATTCAGTGACAGAAAGATTAATCTAGCCAAATTCAGGCTAAAAGGAAGGAGAATATTCTTTCGACATTGATCATTGGAACAAGGTGGCTCACAATGTGCAAAGTCCTTAGCTTTTCAGAAGAGAGATACTTGAGTTCAGTCAAAAAATAAGTAAAATGAAATTACAAGACCTATGTTACAGGGAAACTCAGATTCAAGGGTCATAATGATTCCTCCAGTGTTTAACTGGACTGATCCTTGCCTCTCTGAGGATCAGGATTAGGACCTATGCCAGGAGATAGTCTTTAGGGTTGGGAGGTCCTTAGCCTCTGGCTGCAGAGGGAAGCCCTCTGTGAAGGGCTCCAGTAGGATTTTTGATTCTTCAGCACCTCCACATTTGTACATACTAATTTACAGCAACCCAATTGTGAAAACCTGTTGTCCCTTAATGATCTGGGAATTGCACAGAATCAGGATTTCCGCCATTCCCACAGAGACTGTTTCTAAAATTTATCCTATGCTACATTATGCAGGTTTCTACAAAAATATTCATCTTTTTTCAGTGGTCCATAGATAAGTTTTCTTTCTGGGGTATGCAACCAGATGCTCAGGTATTAACTATTTCAAAGAGAAACAGTGTGAAACTGGAGCCAGGTGTCTGTACTAGCAAGTGCCCCAAGAAATAAACATTTAAGTGTTGATGAGAGGGAAAAAACCCATCTTCTGACACTTCATCTGGAAGCAGAGGCCAGATTCCAAGAAGCAACACTCAAAATCCAAGACTGAAGAATGGTTTCTGGCATGAACCACAAAAGGAAGAGGACAATGGGGACAGACACACCTCTCTGGATTCTATGGTCCCTACACTGTGTGGGGATATTTGATATTGCATTTCATACTTAAACAGATTGCCATAAAGGTACAGCAGTACAGCCCAAGACAAATTAACAGATGCTCTCTGCTTTTTCCAAGGCTCCTGGGGCAGGCAACTTTGGATTCAACTACTGAAAAAGCAGTTAACCATAATCTGATGCCAGATGTTTAAGTGGGATTCTCAGGAAAGGGTTTCCCGTGGAGGAGAATCAGCACGCAGCTTCGGGGGTGACATGCCAGGGTCAGCAGAGTAGCAGCCTCTTCCCAGGACACAGAAATTGAAAGCGGTGGGGCAGAAAGGTGGAGGCTTCTGCTAACTACAGTCAAGAATGCTGATTAAATAAAGAAAAAACCCCACCTCACTACAGGTAAAAACATAATTTCCTTCACATTATAAAACACAGGGAGGCACCACAGAGTGCTGGTAAGAGACACAAAAACAGTCCCATGTAACTGGAAGTTGGGAGATGAGCCAGGAACGTGCTTTGTGTTTGCAGAATTCATTTAAATCCATGAGTCTTCTCATAATTTAAATCCATGGGGATTTTCCCTCCCTAGGAAGCTAATTAAACTACACAGCATGTTTTGTTAGCTAACAAGAAGCCTATATCCTTTATGGGCCTATGAAAAACCCCACAAAAGCTAGGCTATCACAAGCAAGCGCCACACACACAGCACTGATGTGGCCAGTACGCACTGCTGTGTAATATCAAACACACTGGTGCTTCTCAGATGTGTTTCTAGGCTTTCACAGCCTTTGTTTTATTTTCAGTATCCATCCATTTCCACCTGTTGCAGATGATGTTTATTTCCCACTCAGCTGGCCGGTTGCTGGCACAGCTGATACCGTTCCATACGGGGCGACGTTGCCACTCCGTGAGCATTTATGCGATAACCAGGAGAATTATTCCAGATCTCATCTGTCTGAATATAGACAGAGCCAGAGGAGGTGGGTCTGCAGCCACCTGAGTTTGGGAGAAAATAAATAAATAAATAAATGCAGAGGGAGTGACTTTCGTGGTGCTCCCTTCCCTCTGGGAAGGGCTCCTGGTCCTGCACTGGCAGCATCATGTGTGCAGCCCCCTGACCTGGGCGAGCTCCCCACAGGCCATCACCCTCCAACGTCAGGAGCTAACATTTAATTCACTCTATGGTTTTATTCAGTGATTTCGTCCCTGTGCATTATCAACTTTGTGTTTCAAAATCTGCAGTGCTTGCTTTCGCTGTGCATGACCTTGGACGTTTAATGATAAGCAGCCCGTAGCTCAGCCCTGAGCTCAGCATCCAGACAAAGGCCAGGACACAGTTAGTGCTCGTGGGAAATCCGCATATTGTGGAAGCCCAGCCTGCAATCTTCCTCCTATGCCCCCTGCAGATATGGGGCACATCCTGCCCTAGTGCAACTCAGTCTCAACCCCTGGTAGTGATGGAAATATGCCTCTTTGTCCAGGCTTCACCATCCAGCTTAGATCAGACTCTACTGTTTCTATGGCTGGGATAAGAAGGATGAAGTGGGATTTTGAAGAAATCTAGTCCTTTTAAGGTGTAGCGATGGACTAAGATGCGCGGTACAGGAAAACAGCTGGTGGCTGAATGAAGTCCTGACTTAGGTTAGTTTTGTTTTTCAGGATATCTTGACCACTCTGATTTGACCACTTTCTCCACTTTGACCAATTTCTCTAGTTTAGGTCAGCGGGCCTGACCATCAACCACGATGCTAATTTTCACATGCCTTAGCTACTGTGAGATCATTATCACCTTCCCTGCAGGTTCCAAACCATCTCCTCCTCTCTTAGCGCATCAGATATAACAACCCCATCCTGCCTTTCATTTCAAAAGCAACTGCCCAGGCTGACCCTATCCTCTCCTCTGCCAGCAGCTCTTCCTCCTGCAAGTGGGAACAGCGCCCAGGAAAAACCTGGAAGAGCTTAGGTAGGTTTTTCAAGCAAGCAGGACACACTAGAAGACAACTTGAATTTCTCTGGGGCAGGGACTTCTTGTTCTGCTCCCGGCACAGCCCACTTCCAACTGGCTTGATTTCCCAGTACGATAATAATAGAAAACTATTGATAATATGAGTATTATTACAAAGTGTAAAAAGTCTGAGTCATATCTCACCATGCCACTTCTGCCTTTTTCTTTTTTTTTAAGGCACCATGCACCGGTACGAACATGGGTACATATATGCAATATGTGAACCTTCTGTGGCCTAATATGGAAGAACCTGCAGACAATAGAAAACAATTTGTGCATCCTTTGACCCCGTAAATTTTCAAACACTTGTGGAGGGAAAGAAAGAAAACCAGGATGTAGAAGGAGTCTTTCCAATAATTTCCTCTTTTCTCTCTCTAACCTGCAAGTGCCACACAGAAACTTCTCTTGAGAGAGAGACACACCTGCATTAAATGCACTCAACTATGATCAGAAGTTCAGTTTTTCCCCTACTGAGAATAAGGAAGCGCCTCACAGGGTGTGCTAGATATCACGTATTTTGAAATATGGGAGGTTGAAACTATTTCTATTCCATTTTAAGAATACGACATCGATAGTCAAGCAGCAAATACTCCCTCCATGGCACGCTGGAGGAAGAGCCAGTATAGCTTGTTTAAAATTCAACACGTCAGCCAGAAAAATTGCAGCCAGAGAGAAAAGGCGGTGCGTTTCTGCTAACTCTCTCGAAAGAAGACAGAAGTCAGACACAGGCCACATCAGAGGTGACAGCGATGACCTGGAGTGAATCATGCCCAGCCAGCTCGCAGAAACCCTCATGCTCTCTGCTGGGGCCAAGACCCCGCAGCCAACAGCCTGTGCTTCGCCCTGTACCCGAGCGCCATTGAGACAGCAAACCCTCTTCAGCTTTCCTTCCTTCTGGGGAATAAAGTAACTTCTCTGTTTCGTACGGTGATGGGAAGTGAATTTATTGATACCTGTAAGTGTGCAAGAACTGCAGCGGTATTGCAGTGCCTAGAAAGAGAACTCTTACCCTCAGCTTTACAGACCATATAGGAAACATTCTTTTTGTGTTACTCCCATATTTAAATTGAGTCTGGGAGGCTCAGCCATAGTTCTCCCTAATATTAACAAAAGGGCTTAGCTGAGCTATGGACTTGAATATATTAGAGTGATTTATTCTTAAAAACACTGATGTTACTCTGCACTCAAACCAGCATTAACTCCGGCCCAGCATTTCTAAAGTACCGGTGTCTGGGGAGATGCACAACTAACAAAGAGAGCCAGCACAGATATCTGTGGATATGGTTACAACCAACTTTCCAACACTGAACAGGAACAGTAATGGTCTTCTGCTGTTCAGTCCCACAAACTCAGTGATACTCTGAACCTTTAGGCATCATTTAGGTCCTCCTACTTACATACGAATTACAACATTATTTTCATATGTATGATAGAGGTATATACACACACAGATATATATACACAGCAAGGAATTTTCAAGAACTCAGAAGAATAACTTTTCTGTTATGCATTTCTGTGAGTCTTCAGAAGAATTTCCAAAACATTTCACATCGCAGTGAGTTTGTTGTACATGTACCAGAACTCACGATAAGCAGCTTAGGAAGAAATAAATGCAGATAAAAGGACAAACCAAGAGCTTTCTGGCCAGCTCACAAGACAGCCTTACATCCATACACGTTCCTATGACGTATTGTACATGTCCCTATTAACATTCACACTTTACATTCTGAATTGCAGAGCACTTCATGCTCGCTGTGAAGGTAACGGCAATGCTCCTTGTGCTGGTGTGATTTCACGTGGTTGCTTTGTACTGACTGCTTTCACTCTGGCATTATACTTTCTTGAGAGCAGATTAACAAAACACAACACTTCATATTATGCTTATTTCCTCCAAATGATACTGAAAAGCCAATAGGTGCCCCAACGTACTTTTGCTAGCACTCCAGTTCAATGGTATGATCTATGGGGTTTTGTGGCACATATTTCTTTTTGTCACAGGGATTGAAAACTTGTAATTTCTTATCGATGGAATTGCTTGTAATGAAAAATTGTCATTGACTGCCAGGGGAGGTTTCTTCTATTCATTTTTCTTATGAGTTACTATCTAATGGCCTTTTTTTTCCTCCAGTTTCTTATATATTAAAGCTTTGTCTTGTGTTAGTTGATACAAAAGTACACACATATACCAGTTACCTTTTTACTAAATGTGACATTACACGTTTTGAAAGCCAGGTGTCCAGTCTCCTCAAGGCAATCACCTTTTCATCCTGCCTGTATCTTTCACAAAGCTGACATTTAGAAATAGATTCTTTTCAAAATATCCTTTTACAGATCATTCAGGAGAGCTCTCTAATTTCACACAAGATCTTCAATGTGCTTTCAACTTCTGCTGCTCATTTTTGCTCTTGCAATTTTTGTTCACTAGATCATTCTGCTAAATTCTGTTCATCATTCTGCTAAAGCCATGCATGAACAAAACTATCCAAAAAAAGGTCTTTTTTAATGCTGTTTGAAATAGATGTCTTTGCTTGTGGTCCTCACAGTTGCAAAAAGTAGTAATAAAAATGGATCCAGCTGAGTTAGGCTAGTAAGAAACTCAAGGGAGTGAAGAGGAGCAGCCTGATCTGCATCCTGGAAGCTGCTGCCAGTGATAAACCCAGCGATGAAATTTTCTACGTAAAGAAGAGGATGGACTTTATCTATGGGGACTGGGAGAGCCCCTCTGACAGACACAGATGCTTTTAAAGGTGTAAATCCCTCTAAGCAACTTTGGAGGAGCTTCAAGTTTTGAACATAAGTGTCCTCTTTTTAGCTGGTAAATATTGCAGTTTAGTATATTGCAGTTTAAGTATCTTCCATTTATCTTGTCTGAAATCTTACCCTCCTGTTAATAATATCCTGATTTTCCTTTAAAAATGTCTTGGCTGTTTGATTTTTATAGATTGATAACTACAGAAATCTACTACTGTAATCATTCCTTCTCCTCTGCATTTATAGCCTTGTATCCATTAGGTCTGCATATATATATTCAAATAGGCACTTCAACCTCTGAATTTCTTGACAGAGCAATCTAATTTTTATAATTTATATTTTTTATAGTAGAGACATTTCATTCCCAGTAAATTACCAGTTTGCTGTTATCAGTGAGTGCAGTAATAGAGCTCAACACTATTCACTGAGAAGCAGCAAGAATCCTCCTTTTACTTGACAATGTAATAAAACCCATGTGATGTCAAGAAGTCATATAAAAATTCTTGAGACAACACCAATTTGCAGCATCTGGGGGAGGCAGAGGTCAAAAGAGAAAGCCTACTGGAACAGTGCAATGCCTTCACTGACAAATATTAAAGGCTTTGTGGTAAATATTTCTCAGATCCATACATCATGGTCTATATCGTATTAATTATAGCAGAGTAATTTGGCTCAAATAAGTATACAGAATTAGTTTTTGTTGCATGGTAAGTGGATATCTTTGTGTAATGATCATTACATTCTTTAAAACTATAAGGAGATGGAATACTAAAATCTAGAGGCGTATTTCCCTCCAGTACTGCCTAAAATTAGAGAGGGGTGAAAGAAAGACTTACACTGAACTGAACATTTTTTAAGGTGACTACAACCATTTTGAATTGAACTGAAACGGAAAATTTTGTGTTTGTTTTATCTATAGAAAAAAAGAGGCAGAACTTTTTAATGAAAAAATTATGTTAAAAAATTGAATGAAATGCCTCAGGAGTTTTGGTTTTGTGGTTTGTTGGTTTGTTTGTGATTTGGGTTTTTTTTTTGGGGGGGGGGGGTGCGGGCAGGGAGCAGTTAACTATGTCCAACTCCCTGCATGCTTTTTTTCCTATCTAAAACTACTTACCAAATTCAACATACATTGAGAAATAATTTTGCTCTCACTAAAAGTGGCTTTGAGTAAAGCCACTTTCCCTCAATTCAATGCCTCTCCTCTGTCATCTGCCTCTCAAGCAGAGAGGTGCTGCCAGATCGGGTTGGAGGAACTCGGGGTTCATGTGGGTGGTTTTGGAGTAGAACACCCAACCATGTCTGAGGATATGCAAATCCTGCACGCACACAGAGGTCGTGCACACCAGCTCTAGCCGTGTCCTTAGGGCCAGGTGCCTCACAGCTGAGAAATTAAGGGTTTCTGCACCTCACTAAGCCCCAAGAGATGATGCACGCACATACGTGGTGAGCAATGAGTACAGGTAGAGTTGGCCTGGCTGACTCTATTTTAAGGGCATTCAAAATGCTCACAAAATCCACTGCCACAAAGAGGTGGTCAAGAAAGCTGTCACTTCTTGGGTGCTTACTATGGTACCCAAGAGGGGGAATGGGCGATGAAAGCAATAGTTTCGGACTCTCCTCAGGAGTATACAGACATCGCATGGAAACAGCTTTCAGAGGCAGCAATGGCTTCCTGATGAAAGTAAGCAATGAGCAGCTTCCTGAGCCATCTCTCAGCCATACTTGTGAATGATAACCTCGTCCGCTCCATTTGTATCATAAGCCATTCCCTTCTCAAAGGCTCTTTCCATACATCAGGAGTCCATGCCCTTCTCAAATGCGGAGACAGACAACAGATGCCACCTAATACAGTTCAGTCAGCCTTAGAATTATATTTGATAAAGGTTTTGCCAGAAGAAACAAAACATACCTTTCAGATATACCTTTTTAGTAGTTTTCAAGTCACAACTCCATCTGTGGAAAAATACTAGTATACTTGCATTCAAACTACCCTTATAACTCTGTTAGCCAAAGATTCATTTCAAGGAAAACAGAGTAAATAAAACAAACCTGAAGTATCCCAGTCAATCTGCAATGATTGCCCTAGTGTATTTCTCATCATCAGAAGATTTCATAATGTCTGCATTTAAACTCTAACACAGGCTAAATCAACTTTTTCACACCTTGAAATCCCTCAGAAAACTTAACTTTTCTTCTCCATGTGGCTTTCTAGACTAAGCAAAATTGGGTCCAATGGTCTAAAAGCAACAGCTCTGCATTTCACAACCAACATCTCAATTTATCTGGTGACTCATCTGGCCCCACACGAAAGGCTTAAAGGAGGATCCAGGAAATTATAGGCCCATCAGTCTTACTTCAGTTCCTGGGAAAGTTATGGAATGAATGCTTTTGGGGGCTATCACAAGTCAAATAAAGCATGTGATTGTGAAAAGCCAACACAGATTCACCAAGGGTAAATTGTGCTTGACCCACCTGATCACCTTCTATGGCAATGTAATCTGTGCTGTTGATGTGGGGGGAGCAGTGGACATAGTCTACCTGTATTTCTCGAAGACTTTTGATACAGTTCTGCACAGCCTCCTCCTAGAGAAACTGATGCCTTGTGGTCTAGACAAGTGGTCTGTGCAGTAGGTGAAGAATCAGCTGACAGGTCACACCCAAAAGGTGGTGGTAAATACCTCCTTCTCAAACTGGCAACCTGTCACAAGTGGGGTCCCCCAGGGATCAATATTGGCCCCAACGCTGTTTAAGATCTTCATCAGTGATCTGGATGATGGGATCAAGTGTACCCTGATGAATTTTGCCAATGATACCAAACTGAATGGGGAAGTGGACACTTCAAACGGGAGAAACACTCTGCAGGAAGACCTGGACATGCTCAAAGAGCAGGCTAACGAGAACCTTATGGGGATCAACAAGACAAATGTAATGTTTTGCACCTGAGAAAACATAATCCAGAAGTGCAGCACAGGCTAGGATCTACCTGGCTGGGGACCAGCTCTGTGGAAATATACCTGGGGGTCCTGGTAGACAACAAACTCAAGATGAGCGAACAGTGTGCTGCTGCCACAAAAAAAAGCCAACAGGATGCTGGGTTGTATCAACAAAGGCATCACCAGCAGAGATAAAAAAGTCATTAGCCCACTCTACTTAGTGCTTGTCAGGCCACAACTGGAATACTGTGTTCAGTTGTGGACCCCGCTATACGAAAATTATGTGGACAGGCTGGAGAGAGTCCAGAGAAGGGCCACAAAGATGATCAAAAGACTGGGAAGCCTGCCATATGAGAGAACTGGGTTTGTTTAGCCTTAAGGAAAGAAGGCTTAGGGGAGACCTTATCACCATGTTCCAGTATTTAAAGGGTGGGTACAAAGAAGATGAAGACTCCCTTCTTACAAGGGGTGACGTGGAAAAGATGATGGGTAATTTGTACAGGTTACTCCAGGAGAGATTCCAATTGGACGCAAGGTGGCAATTTTTCACAATGAAAACAATCAGCCATCGGAGTAATTTCCCCAGGGTAGGGGTGGATTGCCCAACATTGGACACCTTCAAGGTTTGGCTGGACAGGGTACTGGACCATCTTGTCTCGATGATCCTTGAGGTCCCTTCCAACCTGGTATTCTATGATTCTAAGTACAAGCACAAAGCACTGTTTTGCACAGGCTTGTCAAAATAGTGGACCAAATCTTTAGGCAACATAAATCAGCATGGCTCCATCAATTTCAGAGGTGCTTTCCTTAGACTAACCACTGGTATATAAGTCATCACGTATTTATAAGAAAAGAACAAAGTAAAAACAACCCACATCACCGTGCTGTCTGCTGAAACATTAGGTGTAGATACTCTCTAAGCAAATCAACTTAAAGGACACTTTAAATCCAATGCAGAAATGGAGGCAACAGAAAAATAAGTGATTAATACAACATAGCTAAGCCATTAAATCCCTATGATTAACTCACAGCAGGTCCTTGATTTTGCCAGCATCCAGGTCCCCTCCTCATCCCTGAGCCCAACGTTTGAGACACAGATTTTTGAACAGATAGGAAATTCTTCCAACAAAATAAAAGTCATCTCCTTCCAGAGGGACTAGAAATTGCAGTAAAATGGTTGCTATTACAAGTTTCTTAGCTCTCACTGGCTGCAGAAGCAGATGAAGCACTCCAGGCACCTGGGCTCATGTCTGCCTGCATTGGACAGCTTCCTCCATGCTGGGTGCACGGGTCTATGTCTAGTTCAATTCATATTCACTTAGCAGAAGCAGAGCAGCCGCAACACAACACTGAGGGACCAAAACTCTCAGACAAGGGGTCAGTGCATTTGCCTTGGATAGAAGTGTCTGCAAGCTCCAGATCTACACAATTCAGAGCAGGTCCCTCAGCCTGGCTTTCCTAAACCCCAGACAAGTGTCCCAGACACTAAAATACCGCCTCCCTTAGAAAGGGAAAAATCTTTGAAACAAAATTTTCAAAAGTCCTTGTTTTCATTGCAATGCATTTTTTAAAATGTTCACAATGTCAATTTAAGGAAAAAAGAAAAAAAAAAAGAAAAAGAAAAAAGAAAGGGACTCTCCTTTGCCAGCCTTCCATTCTTGGGTGGTATCAGCACCGCAAGCCCAAACACAGGCTTTTGCATCAGGGAGCCCACTGCCTGCCCCTGCCTATCTCCCCATCTCCCCAGCTGCTCATGGAGGAGCTTTGGACCCTCTCTAAGATTGTGGCTGCTAGCTGGGGTTGTAAGGTGGACACTGAGACCACAGGGGCACAAGGGCTTGCAAAGCCCCTGTGCCAGGACCAGGTTTGGGTCTCTGCTTAAACTGCCAGCTGCATCCTCAGGAGTCTCCTTTCAAGAGTCAGTCTTGATCGAGAAGGCAGTAGCTTGCCCTCCTAGATCACTGTGAGCTTCAGCGATCTTCAGATACCTCATCTGCCCAAAGACAACGAGGGATCCATTGGCTGTAACTCATTTTCCCCTGCACTCAATCCACCCAGGATACAGTCAAGAGCTACCGTGTGCCTGAGACACTTGCATTTTTATCTCTACCAAAACATCTACTTTTGGTCAGCACTGTTGTCACTGAAGACGCTGGCCCCCAAGAAGGTGGTGGGAGCACAGCCAGGAACAGACAGTGCTGCTCCTGGCCCTGCCATGAGACAATGCTTCTATTTGCTTCTCCAGATCCCTCTCTGGCCATGGTGAGGCTGCTAATATTGCTGTCTCCAAAAGTTTTCACTCTACCCAGTTTTCATTCTCACCCTGGCCTATTCAGCAGGGAAATACCTTAATAACAGTGTTATGAATTTCTGGGTTAAGAGATTGCTATTTAATAAAAACAGGAAACCTATGCTTGGAAACCTCTAGCAGGAGGAACGTATTCTCATTCAACCCGTGGCATCAAAAGGAATACATAACGTAACTGGTGAAATGCTATGTAAAGGCAATGTGTTGCTACTCGTTTCAAGCATGCCACGCAGTGCAAATCTTTAAGGAAAGACGGGCTCATGAAACCAAATGTGGGAGGTAAAAACCGCAAATAAATGTGGGTAAAGCACAAATCTGGGAATGAGAAGACCAAAGTTGAAGACCTTCATTGACCTTCTTGAACTCACAGTTTAACACCCTTCAGACTCAGTTTCCCTGTAGCAAAACAAGAATAAAGCTAGATTTCTCCCGGGGCACAGTTTGCTTATATTTCCCTATAGAAATACAAAATAAGTGAGTAGCATTATAGTGGTAACTTAAAATGCCACACACTGGAAGCTATTTTAGCATATGTTAACATGATAAAAGCTTGAGTCTTAGGCAAGCCCCTGAGAGACACCAAGTTTAGCAGGTCAAAAGGAAGGCCTTTCAAATCCCTTTTGTATACATAAAGGCATGAGGTTCAGAGAAAGCTCTTTAAAATTCCATAAAGCCAAAGAAAACAAACAGTTTGGAGCTTGGGGAGACAGGGATAGTGTTCAGGTTGGAAACAGCAGGTGCAATCAGCATTTCCCTCTGTCACGTAGAGGGAACACTAACATCCTTTTTGCAAAGAAAAGGAAGGATTTGGAACTTCAGTACAAAGTAAAGGCTTAGACTATATGGTCTAGATTAAACAGTCTGAACAGCATCTCCTTCATGCCCTACAGAACAGTTCCCAAAAGTGTGTGATATTTTTCAGTAATCATAAGATCATTCAGGCTGAAGGGGTACCTCAGGATGTCTCTAGTCCAACCCACTGCTCAAAATGGGGTCCAAGTCGAGTTCAGACAGGGTTGCTTAGGACTTTGTCCATTTTGTCTTAATAAATACAAGCATTGTTTTTTCTCTGTCTTCAAAGGTTAAAGCAAGTTACTGGTTTTGACAAGAGTCCTGCAGTCATAGCAAGCAACTACAAACCAGAAGGCATGTTATTCAGCCAAAAGTGTGACTGCGTAGTGACACTGTAAATAAGCACCTGCTAACAAACGGCCCCAGGAACAGGCCAATGCAGTTTGAGGGAAAAGCAACAACAAACCCCAAAATCCATTCTGCATTCCACATAGAAGGTTAATATTTTAGTCAACAGTATTTTGTCTACCTTAAATAAACTATCTTTCTATCTTTTGCATTTAGATCTTCATGGTGATGTGCCTCACCTGACCTCAAACTCATTTCACAGTGATTTAACAGATGAAGTTCCTAGTCCCTACATTTCTTAGGTATTTGCCAGAAACAGAAGTTTTGCCAGCCTAACCCCAGCCTGCTTCAGCTGCTGGAAGGTCATGATTTGTCCCAGGTGATAATAGCCCAAGGTGATGGAAATGATTGCTTGGACACACGTGCATTCAATTTTTGTTTCACAGTTTCAAAAAAAAAAAAAAAAACAAAACCAAAACAGTTTCATTTCAATACCAAAAAACTCATCCATACCAGCTCAGTTTTATTTTTAACACTGGCTTTACCCAACTAAAAAAACCCTGAATCCTCCAGGAGATGAAGTCAACATACATATCTGTAAGCGTGAAACAACACAGATGTGCTACTGTCCCGGTCATACAGTAGAAGAGGCATGCAGGTATGCTTTACGTCACACACTTAATGCCGGACATTAAGTTTCAGAACACCCAGCCCTAACAGAAATTACTGAATCTGCAATACTTTGAACAAAAGAAGATATATATACATATGTGTGTACACACAAACACACACATATATTTGGTCACATATATGTAGGTGCATATAGGTACACATACAAATTAATACTAGTAACAAATGACCCTCTTCTTACATCTCTAAACACAGAGAGCTCTCTCACAAATCTTCTAGAGGGAATAAATGCACCAGAGGATACTTTAAATAATGCCCAAATAAAAGCAATAACTTTTCATAAGCTAATTATATCAGCAGCACACACTGGACTGGTAAATTATCTATCATTACATTTTTTCCAGTCAGTATTTAATAATAGACAGGAATTTTTAATAATAAGCACAGAAACAACTAACACTTCAAAAGCACATAACTTGTTGTGGATTTTCTTCCTTTGACACATATTAGATATTTAATTTGTTCGCGAGACAGAGAAGCAAGAGTTTCCACTGAACTTGGAGAATGTTTTGCTATGAATGACAATCTAACAAGATTTTCTCGAGACATGCTGGCCTATTGCCTTGAGATTTGATAACAAAGTGCATTGGTAGCACATTTAAGGAAAGAAACACCATGAAAACAAATTTAAAAAATTTAGAGCGATAGCCCAGAAGATTTTCCTCAGACCAACGAGAACTCCAGGTACCTCTAAAACAGATCTTTCCAGCATCAGTAGAATTACACTAGAAACCAACAGTGTACCACTTCACGCCCCAGGTTCCAGAGGAGACCCAGACTCACCATGTTTCTGAAACTATGCCTGACATAAAACATTTATGTGGCAAGGCTGAAGCCAATGGGGTTACTTAGCCGCTTGAAAATAAGTTCCTACACACTTGCATAACTTAAGCTCCATATCTAAATACTTTTCTATTATTATGTTGAATTACTGACCTCAGATCGCAGTCTCAGACCTTCTGCACAGACCACCTGACTTGCAGAGCTCAGCTGTGATGAATGCTTCATCATCTCACCCTGTTAAGAAATAACGAGTTTATTTCCTTCCAGCCCCTCTCCCAGTAGTTCGTAGCTTTTCCTGAAGACTTTCATAATAAGTGATTGTAAAATTTTGCAGGCTAATATTCCTAAGAGATTTTTCCAATCTGTTTTTGTTACCAAGCAGGAATTCCAACCCCACCTCTATTCTGTTAAACACAGGGGATGCAAATTAAAAAAAAAAGAAAAAAGAAAAAACATCTTTCAATAGCAAGATGTGTAGTAATAGTCCTTAAAAAAGAGACAGAATATAGAAAGCCTTCTATTAAGGACTTACACAATATGAAACTAGTATTACAAAAGGCCTGGCATGTCTGTATGCATGTAATTTAGGATATGATGAATATTTAAGCCCACAAAACCCTCTCTTGCTTTCTTCACTTCTGCTTTTTGAGGCTGTAGCTCTAATTCTACCTAAGAGAGCAGAAGATAAAGATTGCAGGTTTTAATACACATCATATTTTCTCTTGTTTTAACACAACAGAAGGGGGAGAGCCACACTCCACTACAGCCATCCTGGGGCACGTCACCAGCTTGCTGGACCCAATCTGGAGAGGTGGAAAACTAAAAATGTGAAAGGTGGCAGCAACCAGAGAGGAGAGAAAACAGGAGGCAAAACCTCATCATGGACTCTCTTCACTGTGCACTCTAAGAAAATTATCCCTGAGTACTGTGCTCATCCCAGCAATGGTTATTTCTGCCAGTGCCAGCCCCAGGGGGGCCCTGGTGAAGCTGGGGTGCTGGCTACAGCTGGAGCTGGCACGCTGCCTTTGGTCACCATTCAGATGAGGCTGAAGTGTCAAATCCTTTGGCCGTTGACTGATTATCATGCTAGGAAATGTTTAGCATCCATATCCCCATAGCACCTATCTCCCATCCAGCAATCATGACCTTAGCGCCCAGAGGGGCAGAGGAGGGAGGGCTTTGGGGTGAGGAGCTGCGCTGTGACATTTTCTGGGGGCTGAAAACCTGAAAGGTTTGCATCCAGAGGCAGCCACAGAAACCATAAATCTGGTCTGATTAGTCCTCTCCTGTGACACTTTTGGAAAACGTTTCCATTGCCACCCTCAACCACAATTTTCCCCAGTTTTCCCAAAAGCACTCCCACCTCCGAGGGAAAGTTACCGGGCTTGAAGAGAAGCTACTGACACAGGTGTTCCCCCTGCAGAGTGCTGTGCAGTGGTGCATCTGAGAACTGGACCCTTGAAAAGATTCAGGCAGAAGGCAAAATCATACTGGGCTCTTGTAAAAGAAACCAGTGGCTGAGCTGGGGAGCTGTGTGGAGAGGAGTGCATCACCCGACAGAAGGGACGTGCCCCTTCTTCATCCTCACTTCTTCCAGTTTGGCCCTTCACTTCTCAACAGGACATCATTTTAATTGAATGATATTTCATATAAGGGGGTGAGGGGGAGCAAAACCTTGGTTTGGAGTTTTGATGTTCTGTTTGGGTTGGTTTTTTAAATATTTCCATAAGAAAATCTTTGTGTTTAAAATGCAGGTTGTGTTTAACCTAAATGTCCTTTTTTTCCATTCCGTTTTTCAGTTTGGCGGCCACCTTAAAGAGCCAGTTATCGCACAGCCCCGGTTATAGCTCCAGCCTCACAAGACCTGTTGTCCTGGTTTGAGGTAAAACACAACCAATTTTCTCTTCAGTAATTTTACTCTGCAGCTGAGCCTCTTCTAACTAACTGAACTCTCTGAAATTAACAGCTTATTGTGCAGACGCTGTTCGTTCTCAGAATGATAAAACTTGATTAGCTGTAATTTATGCTAATGAATGGGATGCAGAGAGGCTCTTGCTTATACTTATTGCTAGAACAACCAAGGGCAGCCAACTTTGGTATTTGCCCCATTGGAGGGTCGGAAGCAGAAAAGAGTAGAGGGGTCACACCTGTGGGGAGGAGCGGACAGGACAGGTGATCCCAAACCGACCACCAGGGTATTTCATCCCATCCCATCCCATCCCATCCCATCTGCCTCATGCTCAGTATAAAAGCTGAGGGATCAAAGGGTCAGCCTCTTTCTTCAGTGGCCAGTGTGCGAGGGGGACTCTGACTGTTCGTCTGCCTTTGATCCCAATCCTGAATCCAGATCCAGAATCCAGTTCCCATCCACCACTGAGTCCAATCTGGGACTTGCCCAGTGCCTGCTGGTGATGATTGTCATCCTGAGAGCTCAATACTGGGTTTGTATATATTTCATTATTTTCTTTTAATTTCATTATTAATATTTTCATTAAAGTACTTAAGTTCCTTCTAGACTCATAAACCTCTTTCTCGCCCCCCGTCCTTGGAGAGGGAGGTGGGGGAGAGCATCTGTTGTCCACCTCCATGGCCAGTGCAGCCCAAACCACAACACCTGTGAAGCCCAGAGGTGAGCACGGTGTGGCACCACTGGAGTCACAGGGGTGTGAAATGCAGCGGTGCTTTACAGACGCAGGGACTGCTCTCTAGAAACACCCATGGGGGTTACGGCAAGCATAAAAGGGACTTTTATTAAACGTAGTATTTTAATTCAGTACCTGTCTGGTCTGCCACACTGGAATTCTTTCTGAATCAGACGCTAATGAAACCTCTGCTGACTCAGTAATGAGAGAGAAAGCAGACACAGCATGAAGGAAAAAAATAAATACCAATTTCACCCAGTGCAAGCCTCCGTTCCTTTATCAAGTGTGCCGCCTCTGCCAGAAGAGATGATGAATCTGCTGAAATGGAGCAATTTGCTATGCAAAGTGGCCGCCACAAGAGGGAGGTCCCATTGCACCGCAGCTGGGCTCACTCATCTCAGCTTCAGGGAGCATCACCCACCCCTTCCATCCCCTTGCAGTGAAAGCCTGGTAGCCACCTGCTTCGCTTGTCCTCCTGTTTTGTGAGCCCATCTTGCACACGAAGGATGCCGCTCCCCTGAAACGCCCTCCCTCCCCTCGCTGCATCTCTTCCCTGCCTCTGGAGAAGCTGTCTGGGGCCAAGGGCTAAAAAGCATTTTTAGGTCACTCCTGACCTGGGCCAAATCTCAGGCTGCTGGGAGCACACTAGGAGCACATCACGGGCAAGCAATGCTACCTTCTCAGGAGCAGAAGGGAGGTACAACTCTTGTGAGTAGTATCTGTTCATCATGCAGGGAGTAACCGAGACTGAGGCAAAGGGGGACACAGGCTACTGTGGCACAACTTAAATGTATTAAATAATTCCTTAAGATGCACAGTCATTGTATTTCTCTTCCCCAAATGAATTGTTGCTGTTCTGTCTTCGCTCGCTCTCATGCTGTATCAGTTTTGTGCACTATCATGATGCTGTTTTAATGCTGCATTTTATTCTTTTTAAAAGCTTACCTGGAAAGGCTAAGAAAAAAATAATGCAAAGTATTTCATTAATATGGCTTTACATTTCTAACAATGGCACAGGAGAATTTTTTTTTTTTCCCAATAGAAATCAACTGTGTAGAGGGCCTTGAGATAATTTTAAACAGAGATCCTAGTTCTGACTTCCAGTCACCCTCTCACTTCTTGTCTTCTGACACAGACAGGGACCTTCACAGGGATCTTCTGACTCTGCAAGTGCTTTATGGGGAGATCCCTAAAAGTCCTGGTCACTGAGTTCTTGATCTAGTAGAAGCTTTAGGGTTATTTGGCACAAACCCACGGCTAATGTAACTTGTCTGAACGTCATGTAAGTCACTGAAGTTTTAAGATCTTGCAGCAGTGGAGGGTGTGGCTCGTGCAGATGCAGGCAGAGCTCCTCTGTGAGCTTTGTGTATTTTAGGAAGAGGTTGAAAGCATGCAAGATCCTGATTGGATTGTCAGGAATGGAGTCCATGATTGGAAACCATGGAATCCATGATGGGATTGTCAGACAGCTCTCCCTATGTCTTTCTGTATTTGAAAAAAAAATTGGTTTTCAGGCAAAGACATTCTAGACAAAAGCGAAAAAAAAACATTTTCCCACAGAAATCCTCTAGAACCCAGAAAGAAAGAGGGGTGAATTCAGCAGCAGCATCCTCTCTGTTTCTGGAGGGGCTGGACATGAGACAGGAAAACAGATTCAACTCCAGCGAGGGATGTTCTTCTTCTGATCTTCTCATACTGTGCCCTTCATTGCTGGCCTTCCAGGCACCTCCTACAAAGCTGTGCTGGAATTTCTTCTCCAGGCCAGGGCCAAGCAGATACATAATGTAGGAATGGAGCTCACCAAAAATGTTCCTTCCCGAGAAAATGTTCCTCTCCTACTTCAGAACTTGTGCAAAAAACCTTCCCTCCTCTTGATTTTCCACATACTTTCTCCCTTATTTTCTCTTCCTGTCCTTGGAAACTTCACAACCTTTGCTCTGGACTTCATTAACTCTTCAGATAGGGAGTGATGAGTTGAAAACAAAAATGTTGTGCAGCATCTGTTCCCTACAAAGAGTGTGGGAGATGGATGGAAATTTCTGTCTCTGGTTAGAAATCCAACTGGTTTTCCCAATGCCACTTAATTACTCACATGGTGCCAGGACCACAGGGTCATGCTGCACACCACTTTTTGGATGAACAAGTGTCATAGTTTGGGCCAGACTGGCCAATTAGATGAAATGACAAATGGTCTCCCCCACCTCTCTCTCCAAGGACAGGGGGGAGAGAGAGAAAGTGTCTTACGAGTTTAGAAGGAACTAAACTACTTTAATGAAAATATTAATATCAACATAATGAAAAGAAAATAATGAAATATATACAAAACCGTATCAAGCTCCCAGGATGACAATCACATCATCCTTGGCAGGCACTGGGGAAGTCCCAGACTAGACTCAGTGATGGACTGGAACTGGATTCTGGATCCAGATTCAGGAATGTACAGATTGGGATCAAAGGCAGATGAACAGAATCCTTCTCACACACCGGCCACTGACGAAAGAGGATGGACCCTTTGATCCCTCAGCTTTTATACTGAGCGTGAGGCAGATGGGATGGGATGGAATACCCTGGGGGTCGGTTTGGGGTCACCTGTCCTGTCCGCTCCTCTCCGCAGGTGTGACCCCTCTACACTTTTCCACTTCCGACCCTCCAACAGGGCAAATACCAAAGCTGGCTGCCCTTGGTTGTTCTAGCAATAAGTATAAGCAAGAGCCTCTCTGCATCCCATTCCTTGGCATCAACCATAAATATGGGTCTTGTCACTCTGAGAACAAACAGCTTCTGCTCAACATGCTGTTGATCTCAGCAGTAAGAAGAGGCCTAGCTAAAAAGTCAAGTTACTGAACAAAATTGGTCCTGTTTTATCTCAAACCAGGACAAAGGCCTCCTGCCCTCAAATCCTATCAAGGCCAGTGATGGGGAGGGATGATACAGGAGCAAGATACACCATCCAACCAGCACCTCTGCCAAACACCTACATGCCATTTTTGGGGAGCACTGACAGAGTCGCATGGATTCAGAATGGCTCTAAGCAAGTGCTTAGCCTGAGATGTTGAGTCAGTGAAGATGGCAGTGAGCTGGCAGACATGGGCTTGTATGTTGCTCTAGGTTGGCAGTGTTTCCCATTAGGCTGCTGCTAAAGGAGCACTCTGCTCTCACACAGCTGGGCAGTATAATTATCCTTTAAAAAACATAATAAAAAATAATAATTTATTACCTGCTTCTACATGATAAGAAGTAATGGAAGACTGAGGGGCTGTATCCTATGATTGATACGATGCTCAAAGATATCTCTCTAAGCTGGCGCAGCTCCAGAACCTGCCAGTGCATATCCTCCCCCTTTTTTGGTTTAATTCTTCCTGACAGGCCACCTGAATTAGCAGCCCTCTGGCAGTAATTGTTCTTCAGCGAAAACACAGGCTAACAGCATGTACAGAGCTTGTTGCGCTCCTTCCCGGGAAACTCCCAGCTGTGCCTTGAGGCATGAGGCAAGGAGGGAAAGCCAAAGAGAGAACACTGTGCAATAACAACAAGCAAGAAATTAAAAAAGCAATGGCTCTGCCTTCAAGGACCTCACGCTCCCCTCCCTGGGTTGGGATTATTCAGATAAAGGTTATTTCCATGGGCAGAGCATGAGCTGGCAAGGCACTGAGTTGAGCATCCTGAACATGAAATTAGTCTTGCACAATTTCTTCCAGTGGGACTTCATCGTCCTTACAAGTAACTAATGCCTGTACTGCACAAACAGCATAGGACATGTATTTGGCACCATTTTACTGCCTCCAGCCATAGTCCAGACCCACTGTTCTGTATGGAAGCCAGAGGATTATTTTCAGAGACTGCAAAAAGCTGAGAAATTTCTTTGGCAGAATATGTTAAA
The DNA here is from genome assembly GCA_013398295.1 of Chionis minor. Lineage (NCBI taxonomy): Eukaryota > Metazoa > Chordata > Aves > Charadriiformes > Chionidae > Chionis > Chionis minor. The sequence goes on from VZSF01000623.1 coordinate 843,761, forward strand.
TTAATGAGACTGTCTACCCATGTGCCTGCACTGAACGCTGCTGACAAGTCCTTAACTTGCTGAGCGTTTCTATGCTGCTTTGTTGGAGCTGATCCCCTCCAGAAACACTACAGCATTGCAGAGATTACATGAAGGCAAGGATGACCTCTGCATACGTATATGCTCAGGTTTATATGTAGCCCATGCTGGATTTCCACGGCTTAGTCAGAAATCTTTTTTGCAAAGTAAACCCCAGATTTTGATCAAAAGCCAGATTGGATCACAGCTGAGCTGAATCCAGTTTTGAATCACCATGCCTGAGAGACCCTCGAAAATATGATCATGCCCTTTTTTTTAAAAAAAAAATAGTTTAACAGTCAGACAGAACTGAGGCAGTGTTGGGAAGTGATCTCTAACTTTTAAATGTCTGTCTCAGATGTATCGTTAGAGTTGGCTCTGGCAGTTTGCAAGTTTTCGTCCCTCATCAAAATATCCACACACTGGTCAGGTATTATTGTTATTATTGAAAAACCTTCTCAAGTAAAGATTACTTATACATGAGATGAATATTGAATAAATGTAATCCATGGATTAATTAGCTAAAGACTTATGTTAATCAGAAAGCAAGAAAGGGAGAAACACTAGCTCATTAAGCATTTAGAAGCATGTTGTGTGTGCTGCCAGGGTTCAGTTACCCTCTCTCTATAACACAACTGCTTTTTATTTAACACCTGGAGGTGTGTGAGAAGTCCAATGTCCTCTTATGTTAAAACTCAAAACGGTCAAATTATCATAGAATCATAGAATGGTTAGAGTTGGAAGGGATCTTAAAGATCATCAAGTTCCAACCCCCCTGCCATGGGCAGGGACACCTCTCACTAGAGCAGGTTGCTCAAAGCCCCATCCAGCCTGGCCTTAAACACTTCCAGGGATGGGGCATCCACAGCTTCTCTGGGCAACCTGTTCCAGTGCCTCACCACCCTCACAGTAAAAAGTTATATAAAAAAATTATATAGATTTAGACACCAAAGTGAGGAGAAGAAACAAGCTAAATAGTATAGGACAAAAATTAAGCACTACAACTCCACAAATTGCTCACACTCTGCATACAATGTCTGACATTTACATAAGTAATAGCTGGATTCGTGGTCATGCATTACTTATTCACACCTTGTGTGGAATAACTCAAGGTAAAAGACTAATCCATTAATCCACCCCGATCCATAATCCTAAGAAATCATAAACCCTGCAAGACACTTTATCCTCTTAGGAAAATCAGGCTCATAAACTGAGGATGGCAGCGTGCTTGGCGCTGAAGAATGGCAGCATTTCTCCATCGTACAGCTAGGGAGGCTCAGGTCAGCCCTACACAGAGCTATTTTGGGATCTGTCATCTCTTTGATGCACATGCAGAGACACTGGGAGTCCTTGTGCGCGACCTCTTCTCACAGCACACAAGATGTCTTGTTGCTCTCCCAGGCCTGCCATCCCTGGGGGTTGTTGCAATGTTTTTGTATATGTTTCTTTTAACTACGCACTTTCTATCTTCAAAGAAAGATGGGTGTCAAAAGGACATGAAATGGAGTATATTTTTCTTACTTAGAATCACAGAACAGTTTTCTTTGGAAGGAACCTTTAAAGGTCATCTAGTCCAACCCCCCTGCAATGAGCAGGGACATCTTCAACTACATCAGGAGTTCCAATACAGCATTTTATAGAATATCCCACCTTAAGTTTGTTCCATAATATTTTAATGTTGCATATAAACCGCTATACAGTTTGTTTTCTTTAAACTTTCTCTTTTTGACCAATGGTCTTCAGTGTCCAACCCACCTGAAACTCACTAAAAACACAGCGTCACACAGATGAAACCAGCCCAGAGGTACAGCGAGATCTCCACCAGCCCGATTCTGGGGGGCGGGGAGTGGAATTACAGATCTCTAAGCTCTCAACAAAAATCACAACAGGCAAACAAGGTTGGCAAGTCTGTGGTTTGGCCTGACCATGCTGCACTTTTTCTTGGTCTCAGCTGGCATGACATTGGATTGTTGCACTGATCCCTGCTCCTGGAGGCTCCCCAGGCTCACCTGCCCAGACTGCCTTCTGCATCACACCCTCTGGCACTGCCACCTCAAAAGTGATGGTGGCTCTGCCTCTCCCCCCTAAGGACATGTGCCACAAAGGACAAAGAGCCCGAGGTTTCTCGTCATCCTTGTGTGGCCGCACCCTCGCTTCCAGAGGGGGAAGACGGCATCAGATGGGGGTGGTTATTTTTTGTTGATCTTGAGGCTCTAAGGCAAAGGCAGCAGCAAATCATACATACACAAAGCACTCTGTTGTAGCACAGGCCAAGTGTGAAAGGTAACGTAGGGGTTTCTCCTTCAGGCGAAGCGCTTGGGCAGCCACTTTAATAACCTGCTTCATCAGGAAGCAGTTGCCAGCCCTTATGCACCTTCCCCCTCTCCGTGTGATGGAGTCCAATGAAGATGGAAGTGTAAAAGATGACGACCCCTACCCACGCGAGGGCAAAACGCTGCCACCCAGCCTGTAAGAGAGCAGGTTTGTCAAGGTCAATCTTATGGAGTAAGAAGGGGCGGTGGAAAGCAAGATCCGAACAGAGCCTGCTGCAAACTCCTACAGCCACTGAGTGGCCATACTGATGCGTTGCCTCATGAACAGTGTAGAGTACCACCACTGTTCCTGCCCTGTCCCCTCCACTGGGACCCCTCAGCTATCGCCCCTTCCTGTGGTGCGGGGCGATCTCTACCCCACCTGGCAAGGGGTTGATTCAAGCGTGGGCCATGGATCTCCTCCAAATTTGTAGTGTCCTGGACCCCTGCGACCGCAGAAACAACCATCACAACCTTGCCACCGCCTCTGTGAACTGGAGGGCAGATCGTAAAACCAAAGGACGGGAGTTTTGGCAGGGAGGCTGGGGGCAGAGGTATTACCCAGCCGCATATTTTGGTATGTTGGCATCCCATGAGCTGCCGTTCTGGGAGGCAGAGTATTTCTCAGGAAGGGGCTACACAGATCTCAAAGATGCGGCAAACAGCAGCAAAATGAATCTGCAGTCCCCAACACTTTTCAAAATCACATACCTCTGGGTATGCCAAGTGACACAAGCAGGTCTGAAGCCCACAGCTGCCCCAGATGCAGGGCAGATGATGGATGAATTAGTGACCATGTGTCAGGGTAGAAACCAGGACACTCAACTCACTCCTTCCTGAAGCATTTTGCATAGTGCTGGCAATGAGACGCTCACATGAGCATACCCTGAGCGCATCTGAGTGTGCCTCAGTGGAGAAGAAAGGTGTCCTGAGGGAGAAGGAGTGGCAGCACTGAGCACAGCACAGCACTGTGTGATGGGCATCCACACCCCTTTTGCCTCTTACCACCTGATTCTCCAGAAACCTGGCTTTCATTTAACAAGGGAAATGAAAACTCTAGATCCTCTCTTTAGGAAAGAAATGCTTAGGGCTGAGGCTTGAGGCAACTGAAGTAGTCTGCAGAAAATCCCTTCCAGTTGCCTCCAGCAACTGCAAATTACTCAGTTTTGCCTAGAGGAGTATTAATGCAATGACCTAGTGATCACATTTGGAACAACTTTTCAACCTACCACATCGACACATAGGGTTATTAGTGAAACTTATTCACTAGGAAGACCTTCAAAGACCACGACTGCTTTGTTCAGCCACAGTCAGACCAACTGGTGTGGGGACCACACAGTGGAAATAGCCTGTGTAGCGAACTTGTAGGGTTAGAGTTGTTAATAATGTATGGGCGTATGCCATACATTATGTATCTAGTTCAGGCGAGCTGAGCTAAAGTCAAAGGCAGATGAAAAAATCCATGTGATTGGACTTAAAATACTTGAAAGGTGCCTTTGGACCAAAATTTAGTGATCAAAAAGAAGCAGAAAGTCTTCTGTTCAGGCTGGCACCTCCTCTGGTGCTGCACCCAACCAAGAGCAGAAGTCATCTGCAAGAGTTGCTGGTGGCAGCAGCCTCAAATTGATCTCCACAGCATTCCCCACTTTTGGGACGGAAAGGGGGAATTAACACTCTCCCTGCCAACACTTGGAAAAAAATCTTTGCGTACTGTCACCACGCCAGGTCCCCCAAGGGATGGCAGCACAAGGTGGGGGTCCACAGCAGACTTCACGGATGGCGTGAGGGTAAGCTTTCCTCTTTGGAAACCATTCTACAGGCAATCCACACACTGGGGATGCACCGGCTCACTGAGAAAGCTGGGCAGATGCTGCAGGTTTTACACCAGAGATTGCTCAGACAAACCTGTCCTTGGCCCATCGAAAGACTGCAAGCTGCAGCATGCAATACAATACTTTGCGGTACTAAAGGACCTTCTGAATGAGGGTCTCACATTAATTAATTAAGCCTCAGAGCGCCTGGAAGGAAAATCTATCCTATTTTACCAGCAAGTGCAATGAGTATGCAAAGGTCACTCAGAATAGAGGAGAAAAGGAAAGAGAGATCCTGGTGTTCTGACTCCTGACTCCTTGCTGCATCTATTAGCTTATGAGTCCCCTACAAAGGACACACATGGTGGACAAAAGGTGACCCACAGTCGTGCCCTGAGGGGCACCGCACTGAGAGGTTTAATAAGGTGCAGGAGAATGACTAACAGGGTTACACAGATTGACGCAGGTCAGTAAGGAATATGGCATTAAGAAAATTGATCCTTTCAAAGCCTCCAGCCACATGCTTATGTCAGAACCAGACGTGACTTGTGTCTGTGTTTCATACGATACCACCAAGTATCCACCAAAGGGCTTTCCTTCATGTTTAAATAATGAAATGCAATGTAATGCCGACAAGCGCTTTTTCACAGGGAGAAGGGAGCCGAAGAGAAAGTGTTTGGGTGGGCTGAGGCAGAGCCCGGGTATTCCCTGCCTCTCCTACCCTTCCCTGCCCTCCCCTGCCTGCATGGCTCATGACCAGGAGGTCACCAGAGGCTGGATGTGCCCGTCTGCCTACAGTGCCAAGGAGACAACCACACCGGCACTGGAAGAGAGAGTAACCCATAAATGATTGGGGTGTGTGAGTGCAGCATAGCAGCTACGGTGTCTGTGCAAAAGACGGGAGGCTGTCATGGGGAAGAAAAAGAAAAGTGCTTTACAGGTCATCATGGAAGATGGTTGGTATCACTGTGAGATCATTTCAGTTTGGATGCTGCCAAATACTTGAGAAAATGCCTCATGACTTTCCAAACACATCATTTTGTGTCTCTCAAAGATCATGCAATTTCGGTTTGCTCACACAGAGAACTTTTGTCAGTTTGCCAAACTAAAGTGAATATTAAGAGTTTCACTGTAGGAAAATAATATAATGTATAATCAATAAGGGACATTCTGCCAAGCGCAGCTGGCACTTAAGGACTAGCCATGTAAAGTGTTGTGTGTGTTTAACAAATGCAATTACTCTTTATTCTTTGTCTTGCAGCTGGAATAGAGATTGATGGACAACTTGAAAGTGACACAGAGAGTGAAGGTAATGTAGAGATTAAAAAATGTGTTCTTGTTTGAAATACAGGAGGTGATAGCTTTTATTTTTCTCTCTGGCTTTTGGCTTACTCTACAACAGGAACCATTTCACGAGCTACTTGTAAGCAAGCAGATTTTTCCCTTGCGGTTTCACTTATAATAATGATATGTAAACCACCATTCTTAAGCAGTCTGTCCCCCATTCATCCACACTCCTAGGGCAGGAGGCTGTTGGAGCCCACTTTCCTTGTCAGTCATCCCTAGTAAATCAGGCACTGCAGTAAAACACCACCCTGTGCAGGGCTGGGACTGCTTTGCACCGCACCGAGGTCCTGCTTGCCCTCCCTGTACTGCTTGCTTCAATCATAACGCACCGGTATCTTGATTAATTGTGACCACAAGAAGAAAAAAAAGAAAACGGACTGGAGGCAGACTGATGGCAAAAACAGGAAGAGCCAGTGACAGGATTAAAAACAGCTTTAACCCTGGGTATATAGTAAATAAAGAGAAATAGCTAAGGGGTAGGATTATAACGCCAAATAAAGGTAGCTAGCTAAGAGGTAAGATCCTAACAGCACTGGATAGGTGATATGAATGTAGATAGTACTGCAAACATGGTTCACAACCGTGTCTGTACAATCCATAAAATATGAGACAGTAATTAGCAAATGGCTGGGATTGGTTTACTTTTAATCATATCCAACTTTCTCATACAGGCAAACAAGGAAATAAGATAAAAGTAACAAATGAATGCTCCACATTTAACCTAATAGTCAATAGGTTGCAAATAGAAACCGTGCTAGTCGTCTGCACAAAATTTAAATTTTCCCAAAGAGGCTAGGTGGTCTTTGACCTAGATTACTAACTGAAATTCAGCTGAGATGCAGCGTTACATAGTAATAGAGACCTACCTAACGGCTCTTGAGAAGTAAGTTGAAAACTCCTTCTCATTCCCAGTGACAAGTGTGACAACCACCACCCACTAAATTTTTGCTACTAACAAGCAAAGACTATTTGCTTGTGATTAATTTCTAACTTCTCACCAAAACATAAATGCAAATACTCAAAGTCTTTTTGCTTTATTTTCCTTGCCTTTTAGGCTGCTCATTTTTCACTCTGGATCCCACTCCAGCAAAATTTCCTTCTTCCATTACAATTTCTCCAACCCTGGGGAAAGTGTCAAAATTACAAATTTCATTTTTTATGTTTGAACACTCTATTTTCATCAGTAAAAAAACTGGAAAATCAGAAGCCAACAGAATCTGGGAAACTTACTATTGACCTTAATGAACTTGGTGGCAAAAGGGATGGAGGGGTTTGAGGTTTTTTTGAATGGTTTTTTCCCCTTTCCATAATATTCTGCAATTAAATCATGCTCCTTTTCAATCCTTCAAACTGGAAGCACTTCTGACTTCCAGACAAATGAGTTTTTTAACTTGCAATGCCAATAAGAATGAAAGGTACATCAGAGACTACCTGGGGTTTTTTTCTTCTCTGGATATAGACCTTCTTATAGAAAACTCAGAGAAACACGACCTGGTGCTGCCTAAGCTGTACCTTTTCTCTATATAAATAGAATACACCCATCCCCAGCCTTGAAAAGTAAACAGCTTTCAAGGACATTGCACCAACAAGCACACTACATACTGTTTACCTGGCTGCAATTTCTGTTTCCATTGCTCTAGTGTGTTTAGAGGTTAGGAAGATATCTGCCCGTGCCCTCTGGTGGATGGGCTTTTGCATTTGTAACTAATTTCCGTTTTTCCTGTGGTCACGTATCAGTCACTGGTGTGCTAAAATGAGTCGTACTGTCTTAAATGGGAGTTGCACAACCAAGGAGTTGGACACGGTTTTTGGACGGGGCACAAGGCAAAGCCCATCAAGGTCAACGGGCATCTGCTCGTTGACCTCACTGGGCTTTGCATCACGTATCCGGGCTGCCTGCACTTTTCTGGTGAATCCTTATTTTGCCAGCATGGAAAGATAAGCGTTTCCCAAAGTACTTGCTTTTTTATCCCTTGCAGAAGATGAAGTAAAGGACAAGACACCTAAGAAACAGCCCCGCAGGGGAAAAAGCAGAGCCAGCAGACTTGAAGGGAAAAAGGAAGAGAAAGACGAAGAAGAAGATGGGAGCAAAGAGGAAGACAGTTGTAGGCAACTAAACAGAGCTTCCAGGAGAAAAAACTACCAAAGAAAAAACAATGATGCAAAAAAGGCAGGAGAGGTAGAAAGTCGGCAGAACGAGAGAGGCAAAAAGGCTCCTACCAAAGATCAAAAGGAGTCAGAAAACAAAGGAAGGAAAACAAATAAGAAAGACAGGAAAAACAGGTAATCAATTAAACAATCCCAGATTATAGTGCCCTGTGTCAGTCTGGCAGAGGTATTGACGTGCCCGTGGTCTATGGGTCAGAACTGCAAAACCAGTAGACTGCAAGCAAGCTGCTGCTCTCCCAAAAGAGGTGCAACGGTGGAATGCAGTAGTGTAAAATGCCATGCAGCAAAACTGTTTCCAGAGTCTTCTATCGTTATCATTTCTCAGCCAGGACAAGATATGTGCATATAGCAGAGTCCTAGCATGTACAGCTGGGGGGTAGAAAAGCACTCAAAGAAGACAGCTTGAGTGACTTGGACATGGGCACATTTTTTTGGTTGGTCTATGGAAACATCCAGGTTAAAAGGGATCCCTCGTGTTTTCAAGTCTCTTCCACTTCCAAATCTTGCTTGTCCAAGCCAGTTGCTTCTCCCTATATGTTCCATTTTGTGAAGGTGTGAAAAACGTTTTCGCAGAACCAGCTGCACCCTAGGCAATGCTTCTGTAGCTGAAGCGTGGCCCAAAGCACGACGTTGGGCCAGTTATGGTGGGGCACAATCGCCTCTTCATTACCCTGGCTGGAAGCAGCCTTGCCCTGAGTGTGAAGGGGCCACGCTGGCATCGCACCAAGCCAGGGGACGGTGAGGCACTGTGCATACATCAGAGTGGGATCCCCAGGGACCAGCAGCGCTATACCCACCCCAAGCAAGACCTTCCCTCTAACTCCTGTGAGGTTTTAAATTTTGTGCCCTTTATTTTATGTCTCCCCAAGTACTACTTCTTCCAACTCATCTGATGAGGAGTCACTGTCGGAAGAAGAGCTTGCCATGCTGATGGAGCAAGTAGAGCAAAAGAAAAAACTAATTTCCACCATGAGGAACAAACCATGGAGGATGGTGAAGAAGCTCTCCGTGCTCAGGTACCCATCACACCCAGAATTCACACACATCCCTGGGGTCTTTGCTGACTGCCAGATGCACTTTGTCTCTCCCAGAAATTGCATTTTTGCTGCTGCTACTATAACACCCTCATCTCAGAAAAAGCAACTGGCAGAGCCTGGCCAGCCCGTCTGGGTTTAAATGATCACAGTGAAAATGTGGAATTTGATTTTCAGCCTCTGTAACCAGAGAAAGGACAAGGTGCAAATCAGTTCAGCTGATACCCACAGCCAGGTCATTCTACCCTTGTATTTAAAACCAAATGACTCACTACTGTCAGGCTACTTGTTAAAGCAAACTCTGTGCCCTGGTTTGCTTATTCATGCCCCCTGTCAGGCAGAAATCAGAGCAGCAAAGTGCCATGTTACTTCACACTTCCTGAGACAGCACTACTTGGGAAAAAAACCTGTATTATTTGCACAGGTTTATGGAGCAAGGATAATATTGCCACCCCATCCACACTGAATGTGGGAACAACTCAGGCAGCTGCAGAGAAGCGAAGTGGGGCAGCGGGGCAGGGTTGACCAGGACCCTTCCCATGTTGAGGCAACGTTTCAAATCCCAGCTCTATTGGTTAAAAATCAAGTGAAACCCCTTTCTACCAGGACAGCTTTCAAATTAGCGTTGCAAGGCGTGCACAGTCCCATGGGGAGTGGTGATGCCCCCCCTCCCTCTTTGCCAAGAGGCTGCTCAGAGCTGCAGTGACCAGGCTGTGACGGCTGGCAGTCACTGTGTGTCTCTGTGTCTCTCTCCTACGCTCTGAAGGCCAAGACCTGCTCCATCTTCAATCAAGATCAGGAACCTTGAATACTGCCAATTATTTCTAAAAATCTGGGTAAGAATCTATGCAGGAAAAGTGTATTAAAGTAGCTTTGCTAACTCACAGGCATGCTCTAAGCCTGAGCTCATTACAAAGAAAAGCTTATGACCCTACAAGTGCAAAGTTCTTCAAGACAAGGAAAAAAAAAAAGCAAAGCAGAATTATTTCTGACATATTTTCCCTTTGCTGTAGGATCCTGGCTAAAATTCTGCCTAGGATCATGTTTAATAGCATGCCTTCATCCTTTCATCTTATCCCCAAGCCAAGCCAATCCCCACCAACCTCTACTGAACCTAAATAAAATAGTTGCATTGCTTGTGCCGGGGTCTCCAGAAAGGCTCTCAGAGTGTTGTACATTCATTAGCTATTGTGGCTGCACAAACACAACCCTGAGACAAGAAAGGATTAGCTCACAGGTGAGGAATGTGAAACAGAAGGAGAGCGAAACAACATGTGCAAGACTTAGAAATCTCCCTTTAGGTTTGCAAATAAAGTTACAAGTGATTTTCCCAAGGTTACAGGCTGAACTAGCCAACTATTTCGACCAAGTAGATGTCCATCTTCCAGGTTTAGGATTGCAAAGGACCTCCCAAATCCTTAAGTTTAACTTCTTCTCATGCTGTATCAGCAACATCAGTATATGATATAATCTTATTCACAAACTCAGCATACCCTAATAACATCTACCTTGGTTCTTTTCTCTGTATTTCCATTAGGAAGCTATTCTAAAACTAATTTCAGTTTGCAGCTTGATTTTACTCCTGACCAGCGTACACTCCGTTCTCTGTCACCGAGATTATCCTGTTGGGCCAGTGGTACATCTGATACTTACTCAGGGAAGTGTTCATAGAGGCAAATTCTGCATTGTGTTGGAATTTGTTTCACTAGAAAATGTTGGTTTTTTCTTGACCAATGCACCAGGAGAGAGAAGTTATAGCAGGCATGCTGGGGTGGGAGAGCTCTGGAGCAAGACGAACAAGCAGGCTTCTGGTCTACAGTCAGGGAAAAGCAGGGAGCAAGTCCTGGGACACACCTCTGCATGAGCATGAGCACTGTGGGGACCTGTTAGCCAGCCTTGGGTGGGTGGGTGAGCTCTGCACGGCACAGCAACACCACCAGCAGATACCAGCTGGCACCCCAGACGCAGCACGGGGCGCGGAGAGCCCGAACCCTTGACTTCACATGGGGAGGGCGGCACGGCTGCTTTCCCACCGGTGCAGGCAGAGGTGAAAAGCTAAAGACCCCTTTGCTGTATCAATAACCCGCTTGTTTCTTTTCCAATTAGGGACGCACAAGCTTTTGTAGAGAAGTTTGAAGGAGCTCTGGGAAAAGGGAAGGGCAAAAAGTTGTACGCATATAAGATGATGATGGCAAAGGTAAGTGCTGCAACAATGTCAGGGAAAAGCCTGGGTCCTTCGTTATGCATTCAGTCCATTTTTGGCAGTTTCTTAAACCATATTTGGCAAAAGAGACACCAGGAAATCAGAAGAGAACTTCCTGCCCACATTCAAAAAAATACTAGCCGGCTTCAAATCTATGATGATTACAGAAAGACCAGGGTGAAATTTTCCCCCACTTGCATCTCATTGCAACCTTCCCCAAGCAGGGACAAGAACTGCTTTCTGTTCGCACTCTCTGAACCTTGAACTGTGGGACAAGGTACCCCTTCAGAGGAGAGAGGCCATAATAAACTCTTGCACTGTCCCATAGACTCCTGTAAAATTTCGTCTTACCCATTAATGAGACAACAAGGGCAATGAATTTTGTGTTGTAAGTTTGAAGTTGGTAGCCAAGTTGCATGTTGTCATGGAAATAATATGGAGAAGTCAAAAACAGAGCCAGGCCTGAGATGATGAAATCAATGGGAATTTAGTCGCTGGTCTGATGAGGAAGGATTTAAGTGCAGTATTTTATCAAATTAAATTTTGGTTTAAATAGAGTTGTTTCTGTGTCAATTCTTTTAATCCAGAGCTAGGTCTGAATTTTCCACCCCTATATAACATGGTAAACTCACAGCACAACTGCAGCTTTCCAAAAGCTTGTGAAGGTTAAAATTCAGACAATGAATGTGAATACTTGGGGGTGGGAGGCTTTTGGATTGAAGGTAGTTTCTGACATAATCCAAAAGATCAGACCCAGACTCAGACCAGAGTTTTTGCTTTGGACTTTACACCTTCTCCTAGCAGTGCTACCAAACCCTGACATTAGAAAGTCCTACAGCCTCCCTTTTCACTCCTCTCTGCTCACAGCAATGTTGTCTTGTTTCAGAAATGGGTGAAATTTAAGAGAGACTTCGACAATTTTAAAACCCAGTGCATACCCTGGGAGATGAAGATAAAAGAAGTGGAGAGTAAGTGGAAGTTGCTGCACAATGGCTGTGAGACATTTTGTAAGACAACTTTGCCTTCATCCATGCTTGTTGTGCCCAGTGTCCATTCCCCCAGGGCACTGTTGCCCACCTTGGAGCATGCACCCCGGGCAGCTTTGCCATCTCCCCATCAATGGTGGGAACTGTTGGGAGGGTCTTGGGCAACATGCTGGGGAGACCTGAGGGTAAAGGGGTCCAGTTCTTGCTAAGGATAGTTTAACCCTCTTAAAGTCCTAACCACTAATTGTCTTCTGGTTCAAGGTCACTTTGGCTCCTCTGTTGCTTCCTACTTCATATTTCTGCGGTGGATGTATGGAGTAAATCTTGTCCTTTTTGGGTTAATATTTGGACTGGTTATAATTCCAGAGGTAAGTGCGTAATTCTCCTCTCAGTAATATCTCGCCTGTTGCTTAATGTGAACATGAGATTGACAGCACAAACAAGCGTCTTATAACAGGCAGTCCTTTTAAAAAATGAAATGTATAAGGACAATTGTTTTCAAAGATTAACTTAAAAGGCTGTTACTGACACAGGAGCAAAAGTCAGATTGAAATCAGGAGATTTAAAATGCTGTCAAAGACCCTGCGCATCCAGCAACTAAAACAAGACCTCAAAAACCTAACTTGAGGCTATTTTTCCATTTTGACTGAAGTGTAAAACATGATCTAGGAATCCTCCCAGGTACAAGCTCAGGTCTGTAAGAGACATAAGAAATGGACTGTGCTCTGAAACCAATTAGGAACACCTCCGTGACAGTATGGGACCTCTCTAAACATTTCCTTCACCTCTTTGCATTGCAAAACTCATGATACAGACAATGAAGTAGGATCAGTTATTCCTATGCAATCACGGAGGACCAGGGCCACCAGCTGCAATGCAGTTCTCACTGCATGTGCTGAGTCCAGTTTTGACAAATGCGTAGTTGCGTGAGCTTTCACAGATGCAAGGATAAGGCAAGGGTGGAAAATCCACGCTTCTGATGAACATTGCCAATGCCAGGACCCCTCCTCAGGCTTAGGAGCCCCTTTTGGGCCCTCTGAGGAGCACAGGCCTGGGGCAACAGTCACGGCAGAGCCCCGCAGAAGGAGCCATCAAGGGAAGGAAAAATTTCCCAAGCACTTTGCCAACTAATATTTGTTTGGGAAATATCTCTCTTCTGTACTTCTAATTCAGATGATTCCCAAGGAAGAGCTTTATTTTTAGTTTTTCTATTTCTTGCTCTTCTTGGAGAAGGAAAAGGATCTCATAGTCAACTTTATATGATCGTTTATTCAAGAATTTTTTTATGTAGCCGTTACAGCTCTGGCTAAATTACTCAATGCAGTCTTTAAAGGCTGTGCAATCTGCAGACAGTGGCATCTGTTCTGTTCAATGCAGATTTTTATGGAGCAAAAATGCAGCACAGAGTCTCTCCAGAGGACTGTGCTTTTGTTCTCCCTAATGTGGTTGTTCACACCATCGAAAGTAAAAGCTCTGTTTCCTCCCAGGATGAAGAGACATAACCATTAGCCCTGAACAACACAAATGCATTTTGCTAGGAACTAGGCATATGGCAGGCAACTAAACAGCTTTTGTCTTTAAAGTATGCATGGTGTTGCTCATTGCCTACTGAGCTGTTTCAGTATGGAGAGTAGCTAGGCAATAAACATTTAATCATAAATGATTTTGAAATTAACTAGATAGCCCTAAAAAATAAGTGATATATGATATGCTAGGACCCTTCTAGTCTATGAATGCTAATGAGATATTTTGGTACAGGCACCAGTCAGAGTCTGCGTGTAGATATATTATTAACTCTCCATAGCCCTTGACATTCTCTGTCTGGACTGGCATAACTGCTGGACTTGCTGCAAGTCCTGCTTTGCATGGCGCCATCAGGAGAGACTGTGCCGTGAAAACTGTTCTTTGCTTCCTTTTGTCACACTCTTTTTTGCCCAAACCTAACTGCCCTTCACGTCACCTTGAGATCATTTTTCAAGTCAAGACTATATAATACAAATTATACCACAAGCTCGACCCAGTGCTCTTGACTTCTCTCAAAGGAGGAGTCCTGCATAAATAGATAAAGCTAATCTCTTTATTGCATTAGACCCATGAAGTTCGAGCAAAGCACTTCTTGCTAAAGTAAGGACATTTGAACTGGAGCCGTTCATTGAGGGATACAGATCCTTGGCGAAATAGTTCCTGTGCAATGGATGTTACCAGGGAAAGGGAACCCTTCTGGTTATTTGGGTGAAATTAATTCTAAATATATTAAACTGCTGCTCTGCTATTAAGAAATAAAATATATATTAAAATCAATGAAAAAGAAAACCAACCAAAAGCAAGCCAAAAAACTCATTAAGAGGAAAAGCAAGCCAGAAGACTCATTAAGAAGGAAACTGCTGAGAACTGTGCAGTGTGTTACACTATACATGCATCACTGTTATTAATGTTCACCAGGTCCTGATGGGAATGCCATATGGGAGCATGCCAAGGAAAACCGTACCCCGGGCTGAGCAAGCAACAGCTATGGATTTTTCAGTTCTGTGGGATTTTGAGGTAAGTACAGGAGCATTAATCCTAAGAAATCAGTCGAATACCTCCTAAAACCCTTCAGAACTTACTGGCACTACAGGGGTGAATTTGTTCCAAGATAAACCAGCAATGAATGCACCTATTTCTTCCAGAAGATGAGGACGCCTAGTGCCGCAAAATCTTTGTGGATCTCCATAGATTTATGGCCAAAACAGCATGTGCACACCCAGGCACCTGCATATGGATTTGAACCACTTCCATACACAAATGTGCTGGCTGGCGTATGTCACACGTGTGTGCATATACACACAGACACACACAGATATAGATTTCTCAGGGTGGCAGGAACAAAACATATGCACTTTTATTCCAAAAGGGACATATCACATCCCACAACAGCTGTCTAACACCTCCCGAAATGTGTCTCTCTGGGGTCAGTGAAGTGCAACAGGACAAAGTAGAATCCACTAAGGCCAGCAGATTTAAACAATTCCACACTGAAGGAAGTCAGAGCAGATTTAGGAACCCCGTGTCCTTTCTTTTATTCATGAAGCACAAGAAATGAAAGTTAGGTTTTCCTATGAGCATTTGTAGAAGCAGGCAACTATGCAAACTGCCCAGTGGTGAGCTTGGTACAACTCACTTAAACCACATTCACAGAGTTGCCTCCTGAACTCAAGTTAAAAAAAAGATCCTTTTTCAGAGGAAAAAACACCCAATAAATACATTTTTTCTGTATTTTAAGTCTATCAATCTACAGAGATCTATATCATCATCTCACATTCATAATGTAGAATTTTATTCTGAAAAAACAAAAAAAATTTAGAATGCTTGAGAGCCATTTTACTTCCAACTAGAAAGGCAGCCAGCATGCAGGTGAAACGCAAGACCTAATCCAAACCAGGCAGCCAGAAGGCTAGTTCAAGCTGTGCACCCCCTTGGAGGGCAGGGACAAGCTTGCCAAACCACTGAATTTGCTCATAGCCTTGGGAAGGGGATGACTCCCCACGTCCCTGACATCCATATTACCCTGAAATATCTGTAACCCTGAAGATGGAACCAAAGTTTAGCGCCTGCACCCAAAGAGAAAGTCAGAGTTTCCAGCCACCTGCAAGCACTTGGCTGCAACACCGACACAGACGCCCTCCCATTTACGTTTTGCCTTTGAAGATTTAGGCCAAAGGAATTAAGTGGTGTTGGGGGAAGGCCCAAAAAAGAGAGAGATGTGTGCAGGGGGTGAAGAGATTCTGCTGTGGCCTATACCTTGGGATCCAGCTTTCAAAAGTGCTACTTCTGGAAATATTTTTTAAATGCTTGTTGGCAATAGCCCATGTATTACAAGCATGGGACCCAGTCCTTCTGTAATAAACCCCCTCACAATTTCCTTAGCTAAAAAAAAACCCAACAGCTGCTTTAATCTAAGACGGATTATTTACATTAATTAGTTAATAAGGCTTTAAATACTGGTGTATCCAGGAGCCTGACAGGGCCAGACCTTCGTTCATCACCCATATTCTGCTGAGGATCTTTTTAGCTCTTGCTCGCCCAGTGTTTTCACCCACTTGCCAGAATCCAGATTTCAGAGGTGCCACTTTGAGTAACATTGCACTGAATGAAAAGCTCATTTGGGCATCACACTCTAAAAACACAAGAAGCAGCATTTAAACTCATCATCTAGGAGAAAACCAAAATGAAACAACAAAACAAAATGAACAAACAAACAAAAACCTGAAAAAAAGGCAAGAGAAACAAACAAACAAAAAAACCGTGCAGGAGTGTTACTGAACTGCAGCTGCTGATTTTGCCTGGGAGACCATAAACTGTACACATTTCAGTAAGGAAATTTGTTCTTGGATGAAACCGTACCGTTGCATGAAAGGCTGCCTACCACGACCTGCCAGTCTCCTCCCCGTGGCTTGGTACGTGCTTCTACATTCCCCTGCTGCCACCAAGGGCTTGATCCTCTGAACCCCTCTGCCATAAAGGTCCCCATCCTGTACCCACTCCCTTGCTGCTTGACACCAGGGAGCAATCAGGCAAGTTTGAGAAGCAATCTCCAGCTATGGGGCAACAGTGTACACCTGTATCCTCTGCAGCCAGAAGATGTCAAATTAAGCCCTTCACAGAGTCTTGCCCTTTGAAAATTAATAGATGTTTATTGCAGCATGCTCCACAGGAAAGGTGCAATGGCTAAACATATTTCAGAGCAGGCATAAAATGAAGAGTCAATACTGTGATCCTGAAAAATACATTTCAAGAGAGAGGAGCCGGGTAAATGTATGCTTTGGCAGCAAGGAGGTCACATCATGGATTTCTAGAGTAGAAAGGAATATATCTCACTTGGACACCAGACACCATGTCTCACAAATGGCGTTTAAAGAACATACTGGATGATGGGAGCAGAGAAACTCATTTTTCGGTCCCCACTATTTGGTGAATCAAAAAGGCAAAGGTTTGGGATTACAAAAAACTTCACTAGCATCTTCCAGGAGCATCATCTTTATGTTTCACAAGGCTTTTTTCATTACACCTCCCCAGAACATGTTATGCATAACATGCTACGAGCCCCAGGCTGTGATGTGCTAGCCACGGGCTTGCTGCAGTTCCCCAGTGGCTCAGCAGCACTGGTGGGAACATGTGCTAAGTTGTCCTGTAGCTGTGGCACTGCGCTTTGTCCAGGGCAAACATGCAGCTGCAGTGGCACACAAGGATACCAAAGGTTTATATTAGGTTAGGGATGAAAAACCTAGTGCTTTGGGGGAGGTTAGTCTAACTGATTAAATGAAAGTGGTCAAACACTGGAAGGGAGGCTCAGGAAGGTTGTGGGATCTCCATCCTTGGAGATATTCAAAACTCAGTTGGACATGGCCCTGAGCCACAGCACTTAATTTTGAAATTGGTTCTGCTTTGAGCAGGGGGCTTGACTAGATGACCTCCAGAGCTCCCTTCCCATGTAAATTATTCAATGTCTCCAAACAAGATCCATTACACAGCTTCTGACATGAGTTTCAAGTTATGTCTCAATCTTGGTCTTTCCAAAGGCTTGATCAGAGGGGACCTTGCTCAACTATCATGGCCAGACTGATTAACTACACGTAACTTATGAGCTGAAAAACAATATGCAACAATAGAGAAGTACGATATGCAATGATACACATCAACTTGGATGAGATACGACGCAAAGATAGGGAGAGATTGCTAATGCAGATTAGGAGATGTCCACACTCGTTGAATGCCCAAGAGTTTGTACAGCAAAAAATATATCTACTTGAGACAACATGGTTGATACTGTGTATGAGCTCTGCTTTCCACAGGAAAGTAATGCTTTGATCTTAGTCTTTAGTTATGTTTGCTCTGCAGGTGATAGCTAGTAAAAGGAACTAAATCTGCAGGGTACCAAACATCAGCTGCCTCCTAGCTGAAAGGAAAAGTTTCATATCATGGTGAGAAACCCCTTTGCTATAGTATTCCTACAAGACCTGAGTGCTTAGAAAAGCAGGTGCACTACAGCACAAAGAGCAGTAAGAAGTATTTTCCGTGAGGGATGAAACAGTGATGGATAGAACCGACATTTTAGTTTTCAGCCAGTATCCTCTGACCTGCCCTCCCTCTTCTTCCTTCTCTTAGAAGGATAGCTCTCAAAGGTGACAGAGCAGCTAAGAGCTGAGAATGAGACACTAAAAATTTTTCCAAGTTGATTTCCCTTGTTTTAAGTCTTCAGTTTTCACCAGAAACCTCTTCCCTACAGAAGAAAAGCTGCACAGCTTACACAAAGGTTTGCTTTTGCTTTTCCTCCAGGGCTACATCAAATACTCGGTGCTCTTTTACGGCTACTACAACAACCAGCGGACAATTGGCTGGTTAAAATACAGGCTACCAATGGCATATTTCATGGTTGGGATCAGCGTATTCGGCTACAGCCTGATGGTTGTTATAAGATCGTAAGTATGGCTGGCATTGCCCTCTCTGCGAAATCCACCCAGACGTGTCTCGCAGCTGGGTTCCCCTCCATGGGCACGGCTGATGGCTCTGTCCGGCCTTGGCTGGATGGCTGGGGGAGCGTGGGGCAAAGGGGGCTGCATGCCTGCTGTGGTCAGCCACTCAGCCTCAGCATCCACCAACCCTGGCTCTGGTGGAGCTGGGTGGACCTGGGCAGTCCCCTGGCTCAGCCATGTGCTCACATGCATTATTTTGAACCCTCCCACCTCTTTCTCCAGCCCTCTTCTTCCTCTGCCTCCTCTTCTCCCTTCACCTCCTCTCCTCTGGATCACTTTAAACCTTCTGCCAACATTACTATAGGGCCATCAAACAGGTGGATTTTGTACACGAAGGAGGATTTTACTTACAGTAAATTTCAAAGCCTCTTTTTCCCACCCTTTCATTGCAAACAAAACATTCCTGAAAGCCAATGTGAGTCACATAAATAGTGCAAGGGGTACAGAAAAGAGCCAAATGCTTTTGATGCATCCCCAAACCAATCAGCAGAGTTTTAAAGTGGGGCTCCAATCTCCGTGCCCCTGGTGCACTGTCCTTGGGCACCAGTGAGACCCCTACAGCATCTCCAGGGCACCAAGGATGCAGCCAAGGCACCTCTGGCTGCTGAGACAGTCTCTACAAAGCCAATAAAACCCTCTGTCTCTCTCTCTAGAGGCCACACCATGCAAAGGTTATCCTTCCCTTGCAGGAAAGAACAAGCCCACGGATTCATATCGTTATCAAAACAGGCCCTATTGCTGTGCAGCAGAAAGAGCCTCTTGAGCCTTTGGCCGGAGCGGGACACGGGGATTTGCTGTACATTTGCCATGAAATTGCAGCATCTGTTGTCTTGCCTTCCTTGAGGGACTGGTGCTAGGAATTCTAGTGGGAGTTACAGAAGGATTTCAGGGATCAAATAATAGAGAGGGAACAGCAGAAGCCATATCTGCTCCTACGCTGATTAATAAGAATAATCCTTTTTCTCTCCGTGCATGGTTTGCTGCAAGCTCTTTGGCTCCAGCTTTGTGCAGCTACTGAAATCTCACAAAAACTTTGTTTTGCAGAGGGTGTATTGGACAGCACCAGTGATTTTTGACTAAAATGAACTAACTAAAGGTAGCTATAATCATATACTGTACCCTAGGACCCAGAAGCACTGTAAATAGACTTTCTTCATGAACTCGCTGGTGGAAGCAATCCTTAACTTGCTTTAATCACCTATGCTAGGTCTTTTCTACATTACTGTTTTTAACACAAGACCTGCATACCGCTGAAGATCCCATTTGACAGTTCAGTCCTCCTTAAACTTAAAGTACCATGGCACATGATAGACAGTTGCCCCCAAACCCCAAGAATGGTCACACTGCTCCTTCCTTACCCGCCAGTAATCCCAAGTCACCAGTGTTGCTTTGCAAAGCTGAAGGACATGTGGTGTCTCTGTGAAACACTCCCTGACCTTGCCACCACACATGTCCTTGCACAGGATGGCACGTAATGCCAACGAAAGCACAGCAGACGGGGATGATGACAACTTCATTTTTAGCTGGAAAATGTTCACCAGCTGGGACTACCTCATTGGCAATCCAGAGACAGCAGACAACAAGTTCGCATCCATCACCACCAGCTTCAAGGTAACCCTAACTGGCATTTCACTGTCTGCTTCTGGGGATGCTCCCAGCATTTGCCATAGCAGAATTTTAAGGGGAAATCTGGGTACCTGTACAGCACCTCTCCATATGAACTGATGGAGCTGAATCATGGTAGCTCCAGCTCCTACGCCACAACATGTAGGTCACCCCAACAAACATTTTAGGATTTGAAAAAAATCTGGTTTACTTCAGAGCGCAACTTCCACAAAACATTTCCCCAGGGACATGGCTAGCTCTTTGCCATTTGATGTTTTTCAGTCAAACTGGGATGCCCGTATGAAGCTTGGTTTGTGCTTAACACAAACTACCAAATTCATTATAGCCAGAATAGCATGAATTACATTTCATAGGGTAGAAAGCCATCCTATGTTGCGTTAGGCTCAGTGCTGCAAGATACAGTCGCCAATTCTGTGAGCATCCCTCTTTTTCCAGGAGTCTATCGTGGATGAGCAAGAAAGTAACAAGGATGAGAACATTCACCTGAGGAGGTTCTTGCGGGTTTTGGCCAACGTCCTCATCATATGCTGCTTGTGTGGGAGTGGCTACCTCATTTATTTTGTGGTGAAACGCTCACAGACGTTTTCTAAAATGCAAAATGTTGGGTGGTATGAAAGAAATGAGGTAAGGAAACTTTCCTTCCAGTTTTCTGCTGTGATAATTTGCCTTGGACATCAGCATAATCATTGCCACAGCTTTAGAACAGCATCTGAGGCAGTCCTGAAGGGAAAGCAGAGGGATTCCCTACGAGGGCCCAGAAGTCCACTTCAGTACCTTTGTACTTGTTGTAGCTGGGAATCACATTGGTTTCAGTGAGAGTTTCTAGGGCAATTTAACAGGTCGTGCAAAGAGGGGAAAATACGCTTACAATAAAACACAGTAAGTCAGTAGGCTTTCAGCACTTACATCACTAACCATTTTTTAAAGCACCTACCCTAAGTCGCATATTAATGCTTACAAATTCTGTTGTACTAGAAAGCTCTCCGGGTGTCAGAAATGTTCATGATCAGACATAAAGCTAAACTCAGATCTTTGTCACCCACCTTGAATAACGGGAATAAGATTTTACAACCTCCAGAACAATGTCAGTTGTCAAAATTTTTCCATGTTTGATTTTGGAGTGGGAAGTCCAAACCTTGAAGCCCTTCTCTCACACACACACACACACACCCCCACACCCCCAACTCCAAACAACAAAAAAAAAAAGTTTCAACCTATGGAAAAGCTTAATTTCAATGTATACTACACTATCATATTTTTATATATCAAAGCCAAATTACATTCAAAGCTATGCATTTTCATAATTCCCTCAGAAAACTTTAGCAAGACAGAACTTCCTCACAAAATGCTTTGATTTATATCAGTGAACTTTTTCCAAAGAAAAAAAAATACTATTTAAAAAAAAAAAAAAAGTTTAATGTCAGAGGTTTTCCTGGTGATAACATGAGATCTGACTACATGCACTCCTGGGTACCGTTCCCTCTACTTGGAAGAAAAGCAAAGAAAAGAGACCTGTGAGTCACAGCCTGCCAGTGGCTGTACAGACAGGGTCCTCTGCAGGCCAATGGGCACTGCAGGGCTGTAAAAAATGATAGAGCCCTCAAGTCATGCCTGAGCTAACGCTGACTTGCCAGTGACATCAGTTGACCACAGTACAACTTAGCATCTCACACCATATAGACAAACAAAAATACTACTGAGACATATTTTCTTGAGCTGCAAAACTGAGTCCTTGATGTGCTTCCATTCAAATCTGTAATTGCTTATTGAAAAAGCAAAGGTGCTGAACGTGGAAAATAAACATTAGCATCAACTAATTATCTTTATGCACAGAAGCCAAGCCTTGCGCTTCCTCCAAAAGTAAAATAAGAACCTCGGAGCTGATGCAAGCAGTACTATGAGGTACTCGAGGAACTTAAATATTCATCAGTCTGGACTGACAGGGAACAAATTCTTCAGAGCTCACCCCTTTGAGATAACAGCAAAAGTGCTCCTGCAAGAGCAAGCCATGCAGCTGAGCGCTGAAGTCCAACACTGTGCTTCCTGCAGGCTAAGCAAAGCCAGGAGCTGAGCTTGCTTTGGCTCTCTCCCTTTATAAAACCTTCAGAAAGCTCCAACCAGTTGCCAATGAGTTGACGACAGCCCTCACTCTGCTCTGAGAAAGATAGTTGCCGTTGTTACTACTAGCAGTGATCTTGTTTTCCACACGTGGCAGGTTGAAATTGTGATGTCCTTGCTGGGCATGTTTTGCCCTCCACTGTTTGAAACCATCGCTGCACTAGAAAATTACCATCCCCGCATCGGGCTGAAGTGGCAGCTGGGGCGGATCTTTGCGCTCTTCCTTGGGAACCTCTACACGTTTTTGTTGGCCTTGATGGACGACGTCAACGAAAAAGTAAGAGCTGAGCTGAAAAGCCACTAGTGTTGCCCAGAGCCGAGGGCAAGTGCAGCCCATCCCCGCAGACAGTAGGGATGATCACCCCCTTTGCAGCAGGCGCTCCCCCCCTCCCTGATCCTTCCAAGTGCTGGCTGCCATGCTCTGGGGAGACTTACAACCCAGAGGGGTTTCCAGAGAGCCTCCAGTTTCTCTTTACAGCCCTCAAAAGAGAGTGGTTATTGTCTCCTATAACCATGGCATATTAGGATAATTTGATTTTTTTTTCCTCCATCTGACACCGTTCGCAATTTCTATTAAGGCAGGCCCTGAGGATATGGTTTATAATCCTTTTCCCCTGCCCTCCCCTCTCTAACATTTCCTGGTAGCATGTTGCAGGCAGATAACTGCAGGAAAGGATAAACATCCAACTGATCTCCAGGAAAAAATGAGTCTGTTTTAAGCAGAGAAGAATTGGAGGAATCAGGGTGGTTTGCTCTGCCCTGAAAAGCGATGAAGAAAGTGAGGAAGGAGGACTGGGTGGAGGCTCCCCAAAACTCACAGTTCCCTGAGCGGTTTTCAATCTAGAGGGGCTGTTGCTCCCCTGCTCCTCGCGAAAGTGAAGGAGTTTCTGTGCTATTTCCTTTTCCAGTGCCAGCACTGCAATTCTCTTGTAAACAAATGCTTGTATAAAGTGTGGCAACTGGTAGGGAGGATGGGGAAACACAAAGCCTTGGGTCTCTCCAAACACATCCTCTGGGGGCCCCATTTCCTGACATTTTTGGCTGGGCGGTCTCTTCATTGCAGCTGGCTGAGGAGGACGTGGTGAAGAACATCACGCGCTGGACGCTGCTGGGCCACCACAACTCGTCTGCGGGCAACGGCAGTGCGGCCACCCCACCTCCCCTTGATCCCGCAGACGTGCCCAGGGGACCCTGCTGGGAGACGACCGTCGGCATTGTAAGAAATTCATTATGTAGTAAGCCTCTGGGCTGGTTTGTGTTATTTTGTTGTTGATGGTTTTAGCGTTTCCAGGCTTGAAGGTTTCCTTGCAAATGGCATCTTCTTTCCTGACTCATGCATAGCAGCACCGAGGCAGTATAAATCCTTGGCCACGGTTCTCACGCTGTGGTGGTGAGATCCCCAGCTGGATTTGCCCAGGGCACACACAGCTCTGTGGCTCTTTCCATGAAAGGCACAAGCGGCCAGGCAGTCTGCAGCCATGCCTGCATCATGTTTTGGTTCAGATCATGACTCCGCCTTTGAAGGAATGTGTCTTCTCCCCTTACTGCTGCGCTTCGGTTCACATTGCACAGAGGCTTTGGAGCACATGGGTAAAACCCAACCACAGGACATACCCCAAAGGAACTCCTGACACGTCCCAATCACTAACACATCATGGCACCATAGGACAAGAGCAAAACTAGGCAAAAATAACCTCCCTGAAATGCATGCAGAGTGGCCTTCAAGTCCTCAGAGTTTCACCCCACAAACCCACCCTGCAACTTCCCCACTTTGGACAATTTTCTTCATTCACCAGAATTTCTGCAGCCAGACTGCGCACAACTTAAAAAGTAAAAGCAATTATGCATTGGCTGATAATACATAATAGGGCTTAACCAAGCTATGAGGCTATGCATTAGTGTGTACGCGCAACAAGCCTTCACTGAGCAAGTGGTTTTCAGTCAAGCCACCATCACTCCTTGGAAAGGGCTGATCCTCAGTGCAACTGAGCTGCTGTCCTCCAAATCCTTGGGGTTTCCCCCCTCACAAGACTTTTAAACCTTTTTTGTCAGTTTTTTTTCCTTTTGAATCTTTGGGACGCCAGCTATCCCCATCCTACAAGTCTTACTTCTGCCTGCAATTTTACCCTTCTCATCTTGCACACCTCCCCTCTCTACACTTCCTCACAGCTCTTGTTTACAACTGAACAAATTCCTCAGGACTCAGGAAGGTTATGGAGCTGAGCCGTAGCAGAGCTACCCACAATCAAAATTACCCTTGGTGTGTGTGTGGATGTTTTTACACCAGCATCACTGCAGCATTAACATTCTTCCTGCGTTTTACGCACTGCCAAAACATATAGTGCAGTCAGTAATGCTAGTAGCAACTCTCAGGGCTAATGGCTCTAACAGAGCTCATGGTTCCCAAGCACAGAAGTCAAGCTCAGGCACTGCCGAGTGTTTGAAAACAGGCAGGGAGTTTGCTCATGGCATGCCTCTCTGAAGGTTACTGTCGTATAAAGACAAGTGGCTTAATAAAAAACACAATCCTAAATGCGCTACTGAAATTATAGGAGCTAAACGTTTTTTTTCCCTTGTTTTAAATTGCAGGAGTTTGTAAGGCTCACTGTGTCTGATATCCTGGTGACCTACATAACCATCCTGGTGGGAGATTTCATCCGAGCTTGCTTCGTCAGATTTGTGAATTACTGTTGGTGCTGGGACCTAGAGGCTGGATTTGTAAGTCAGCATCTTATAGCTGAGGAGACAGAAGTAATTTAGGGCCATTTGGTCAAATGCTACAGATTTGTTTTGGATGATTCCAGTGCTCCTCTGGTCTTGCCTGATAATTTAATTGGAGTAGGTAGTCTCTGGATCAGTCAGTTTCATTCCAGGAAGAACCCTGCAGAAATGCAGTTCTCTCCCCCATCTCAAGACTTTAAAAAAAAAAAAACCAAACCCAAATCTAACTTGATCTGCATTCAGTTGTTATAACTACAAACTTTTGGGCTCTTCTGCACCTCTTCTCAAAGCCGCAGATCTGTTTGTTGCCCACCCTGCAGGCTGTAGCATGCTTTACAGCACCGTCTTCTGATCGATGCTGGAAGCTGGTGTTACTTCTGCTGCAGTGGAGCAAGGAGCATTTCCTTCCTCTCTCCCGTATGCATAACACAAAACAGCGCTGGACTCTTTCGTATTTATAAAGGCTACGTTACCAAAGCAGCCAGGCTTGAGCTGCACAAATACAGAATAAAATAATTAAAAAAAAAAAAAAAAAAATCCATTATTTCACATAAGAAGTGACAAAAACAAATGGATTCAGACAGAGATGGAAATACCTGGAAGGAATACAATTATATCAGTGCACCAGCTGCCTAGCCATCATACTGGGAGGGTTTCCAGGAGGGGTCTGGAGAAGAGCAGAGGCTTTGCCGGTGTCTACAGGGGCCTGGTCAAGCAAAGGCAGCTGGGGCACAGCAGGCATTTTGCTGCCCATGGAAAATTTAGCATTTCTTCTTGGGAAGGAAGAGGGTGTTTCCCAGGGTGGCCAAGGGATTTTTGAGCTTGGAGGAACCTCCTTGCAGCCAAGCAGCACATAATTGCTCCCATTGCATGTGCTGACAGCTCACGGTCTTGTTGAAGCTTCTGGTTTCCTCCTCCTGGCCATGTCCTCCTCTCACTTTGTTAGCTGCCTTCGATATTTTTTTAAAACTTTTTTTTAAGATGCTTTCCTCAAAACAACCTTTGGAAATAACACATGGGGTTTTTCTTCGTTCTTAAGATCTCTGTTGTACAAATAGCTGGAAGTATCTTCTGTCCTGCAGGCAATTCTTGATGTGCAAAAAAAAAGAAAAGGAAAGAAAAAAAACCAAAACCAAACCAACAGAAAGGCCCCCATACGTTTCCTTGACATCCATCCTCCACCTCTCAGTGAAATTTAAAAGAGCTGCTTCAGGACTTATTCTGCACTTTCCTTTCCTGTGGCATTCGGCATCAGCCCAGGCAGGTTGCGAGGTGATTTTGCACTGAGAAACAAACCCCATCCAGGGTTTGACCGGACTAACGTGCCCCAGCAGGTCAGTTTTTGCAAACGAGCAGTCCAACCTGGCCCCCAAAGAGCAAACCAAGGACTTCATCTGTTAGGACCTCTACTTATTACTGTTGTGTGTTAGTAGTGTTAAGTTGCAGCCCATAACATGGGGCAGCACAAGAGGGTTTGCACTCTGCCGTTGGGCAAAAGCAAAACTCTCCCATTGTGCCAAGCAGCTCCCATGGTAGTAACAGGAAAAAGAAAGCACTGTGGGCTTCCTTCCTCTCTTTTTCTCCTACATCTTTGGAAAATTCATGTATTCAGTGTATTACTCTACTGATGCACAAGCAGGAGTTGGGTTTTTTTCTCCCCTGGCCCAGGACTGAAAAAGGGGTGAAAAATGGTCTGGTAACACCTGTCTAACCTCACCTAGCCATGTGCACCAGCACATGGAGTGAATAAGTCTCTTGTCTAACCCAGCCTTCTCACACAGAAGTACTCAATGGAGTACTTTATGGTTGGACTCCATGATCTTGAAGGTCTCTTCCAACCCAAGTGATTCTATGATTCAAGGCTGAGGACAGCAGGCACTGGAAGTGGTCTTTGTTTTCGTGGGAAAAAGAAGCCAATATTACCCTCTAGCTGAAGATTTGAAGTAGAAATGGACTAGAATCAGAAAAACAAAGGAAAAAATGTTTGCACCCATCCCTTCCCAAAGCTGCAAGCAGTCAGTTAAGCAAGAGTCTGACTAGGCTCCTTTCGAGTTTTCATCATAAGAGACAAACATCTTAAACCTCAACTTTATGAACTGCTAACAGTGTTAAGTACATGCAAATTGGGTGAAAAACAGACATACTGTGCAGGACATTTCAAACAGATAAAGGCATTACCCATCATTTCTTAGAACTATCTTTTCTGCATTGCAGTAAAAAAACCCCAAACATTCTTTTTTCAAGAAAATGGAAAAATAAAAATTTTATGCATAGTTCAAGCTGCCAGAAACTCATCTGAGTTTTTTGTGCATAAAAGCAGATATATGTAGAAAAAAGAGCAGATTCATCATAGGCAAATTTACCAGAAAATAAATATAAAATAACAAGTACTATCAATAGATTAGAGTAGCCTGTTCTGGATCTTCCACCATTAGCACCCACATCAGACAGGTTACGCCGTGTAAAGCAGTATTTTAGCTACTAGGTAGTACAGAGCAAAATGCCACCGGACACCCATCAGGTCATATATTCCCTCATATTTCTCTCCCTTTGCCCTCTGTTTCTGTTCTTCAGCAGCCTGATGCTGCAAGAACTGAGGACGTGGATGTACCTGGCGTAGCATTTGCCATCCGGCTCATCATTATCACCATTTGAATATTCAATATTTTACCAGGCTAGAACTGTAAGTCCATAGCCAGATACACCAGCTGGACTGTAAAACCCAGTCCCGTGCCACGGCTGCTTTGCCCGGAGCTGCCTTTATGTTAGCAGGGAGAAGATACAAACACAGAGCAACTCTAAGCGTGTCCATATATCTTTCCAATTTTCAGCAAGCCAAGAGAGAAGCAGCAGCCCACAGTGCAGTAGCTCCAATTTTGCTGTCACTGCACTGCTGATGGTCATTGAAGCAGTACGCACACAGCGGGAGCCCTCCCAGAAATCCCTTCATACCAGCTTTAAATAAGCATCCTTATACCCAGCAGCAAACAATAGCAGGTACCTCTAGCAACAACAAACTCTCCTTTCTTTCCCCATGCAGCCATCCTATGCTGAGTTTGACATTAGCGGCAATGTTTTGGGTTTGGTCTTCAACCAGGGAATGATTTGGTAA
The DNA here is from genome assembly GCA_013398295.1 of Chionis minor. NCBI lineage: Eukaryota > Metazoa > Chordata > Aves > Charadriiformes > Chionidae > Chionis > Chionis minor. The sequence goes on from VZSF01000623.1 coordinate 871,769, forward strand.
GATGCTTCTGGGTGTTTGGGGGTTTATGGTGGGGGCTTTTTTTCATTATTTAGAAAATCTGCCAGCGGAGTCAGAAATCTTCCAAGCCAGCTAAAATAAGCTTTGGGTTTTGGTTTCTCTGACTGTTTGGCTTTCTGTGCTTGACTACAAAGTGGGAACTTAAAAATGCCGGCTTACTCATCCAGGAGGAGTAGCAGTGGCATAACTGCAGCATGGAAGTCTTGCAAACCCTGCCCCACTCTCACTTTTATAATTTTTTTTTCTCTTAGTGGTAAAAATGTATTAAGATGGGCCACGTGCTGGGGGAGGAGATCAGAAAGGGCTTTGGGAGCACCACGAGCTTACATGTCAATGCAAGGGTGGGCACAGAGCCAGCTCAGCAGGTTGGGCACGTCCCAAAACTGCTCGAAGGGAGGGCAACCGGGAACTGTTTTGCCCTGCTGTGACGGCACAAGAAGCAATAGACAGCAGCACAAAACACTCTCACCTCCTCTGGAAGCAAGGCTTCTTTTGCCACAGACTGATGATTCCTACCTGTTCCCCTACTACAACAACTCTGCAGGTTCAGGGAGGTCTTTGCCTGCTCGTTACACTCGCCTGATATTTCCCAAGCTATCCCCGAACGATTTTTATCACAAACTGAAAATCTTTCTTTACGAGCACTGAGAGGTCTGAGACCTCACTGGACCTGAATGTACGATTACCGTACCCTAACGTGGGTGCAGGCAGCTTCTCCTCTAGAAGCCCAGGGGTAGCATAAGCCAGCCCACTCAGACTTTATTTGTGTGTAAACTTGCCACCACATGAACACTTTCTTTTTTTCCCCTCCTTCTGGAAAAAAACCCACCCTTCCATTCTGTCAAAAAATAGCATCTGTTCTTCTCCTTTCCTTTTCAGGATGGGATCCTTTTATGCACCAGGGCTTGTGGGTATAAACGTGCTGCGCTTGTTAACCTCCATGTACTTTCAGTGCTGGGCCGTCATGAGTAGCAACGTCCCTCATGAACGAGTCTTCAAAGCATCTAAATCTAATAATTTTTACATGGGACTTTTGCTGTTGATCCTGTTCCTCAGCCTCCTGCCAGTGGCTTACACCATCATGTCCCTGCCTCCCTCCTTTGACTGTGGACCATTCAGGTACTAGCAAAACACCCAAAACACCAGTTTTCTGTTCTGATACCTGCAATTATTTTAATGAAGTCTGACAGTATCGACTCTGTCAGAGATGGTGAAATACCTCCATTCTCCATCTGGTTAAATCCTTCGCAATGTGAGGCAATGGGCTATGCCCAGCTGTTGGCATCATGTGTCGATGAAAGCACCGAAGGACAGCAGGGTGCAATCCCCAGTAAAAAAAAAAAAAAAAAAAAGCAATGGGAGCATCCCTAAGGCTCTCAAGAACATTGTAGGAGAAAAATATGGGTTCAAAGCCTTCTTCTAAGACCTTCTGTAGAACCAAGAACTCCCACAGCACAAGACAGATTTTGCATGTTGAATTTTATTGGAAAACAGCAGGAAATGGATAGGTTTGAGCCTGAAGAGTTACAAATGGTTTTTTAACTTTTTTTTTAAATTAGGACAGAATCAGCACTGCACAGAGCATTCAGTGGACCAGATTAACATGCTAATAAAGTCTAATTTGGTTGAGTAACACTATTTCCTGAGCCCGTTGAGTCTGACTCAGCAAGGAGCCAGCTTGGAACAAATTATTCCTGTAGATGTGCTGTTTTAGGTTATCCACTTGCTAATGGAGAATGACAATAGAAAGCTAAAAGACTCCAGGGAGAAGGCAAGAGACCAAAATTCCCTCAGTTCTATAACAAGGACAGGTGTCAATGAGCAACATCAGAGGATCTGACGAGAAAGTTGTTGCACACACGCTGTCATTTGGAGATGACTAATCTGCAACGTGAAAGAGTTATTTCAATTCCCAATCAGTCCTTCAGAAACCACTCATCCTGATTCAGACCCTTGACACACCTCTCGGCTCGACTGAAAGCTTAGCTCTCCTGGGCTTAAGGCAGTTGATGAAGTTGGGATACCATTTAGCCGCATTTGTCTTTATTGACTCTCATCCCCAGAACAGAGTCCTACACCTTCCTGAGCAGAATCCAGCAAGATCCCAGGAGGTAACAAGCCCAAAGATGAGAAATAGCACTCTTAGGGTTGAATTCACAGACCGGGAAATGCTGAGAAGAAGGTCAATTACACAATTCAGCCTTTTACAGATTTGTGTTTCTTTCGTACAGAATACTCTCATTTGTTTTATCAATCCAGTTTGAAATAACTCTTTGCTGAGTTTCCTGTTAAGCAATAATCACAGCTTGCTATTTTTGTCATTACTTAGCAGCTCTTCAAGTTGGCTCATTATTTCAGAAAGCCGGAATTTGTGTATGGAAAGTCATCTCTACCATGAAAAGGCCATATTTAACAAGATATTGAGCAGAAACGTATGGTTGCTGCAGTCTGTAGGGTTTTGTGCATTTCAGAGGGGTAAATAGAACTCATAAAGGAGCCACACAGTGAAATAAATGTATTCTCTCCAGGAGCATGTTGACCTAGCAAAGATTATTTTTATAATCAACAGAGGGGATATGTGGAGAATGGATGGATCAATATTTAATTTAAAATACAGTCATTCCAGCAGAATTTTTTGTCAAAATCCTTGGTGGCCAGCAGCAAGTTGATGCTCACTGAAAGAGAGAGGAAACATGCTACCTAGCAATCTTAAATTAGGTGCTATTTTGTCCCTCCAGGAAATATCTACACTCCTTAACTGGCCATTTGTCTTTCCAGTGGAAAGAAAAGGATGTATGAAGTCATTCAAGAAACCATCGAGCTCGATTTCCCACTTTTTGTTGCCAAGGTCTTCAGCTATGTGGCAAATCCAGGACTGATCATACCTGCAATTCTGCTCATGGTGTAAGTTTTCCTTGGAATATCACATGCCTGGCTGGGGGGAGAAGGTTGGAAAAAATTGCTGGGATGTTAGTGAGATTTGCTTACAGCTTCTACTGAGATAATGTCCCAGATGACGGCAGAGATATGCTCCCTAACCACTACCACCCCCCTTTCCTCACCCCCCCAGGCCTTGCCCAACGCAGTTGACAAAAATTTCATTTCCTGACCCAGTTAAACACAACCTTGTAGATGAAGCGTATTGCTGACAGAGGCCTCGTGGACATCAAAGCCATCACAGCTTCCATATGAAACATTTTCAGTAGCCAGCAGGAAATAAATGGACAGTCTCAGCTTGGTGCCTTGTGGAGAAGCAATTTCTGTCACAGCTGGTGGTATTTACAGCGCTGCCAAATCAGGGCATTCAAAAATTACACATTCCAAAAATATGAAGGTATGTGGGTTGGGTTTTTATTTCCTCCTCCCTTCCCCCCAGATAATACATCTGGAATTTGTTTCAATGGTATCTGATCATTTCAGCTTTGAAATCACACTTAATTCCTAGTACCTTCAGCAGTGCTAGGACCAGGACATTTCTCTTTTTTCTTTTTTTTTAAGAGATATTTTTGGCATTGTTCTCAGAATTTCCATAGCTATTAAAATGAGCAGGAGAGCTGTGGCCAAATTTTATAGGCAGTTTTGAACGCTCCAGACTAAACAGTGGGAGACACAGAGAGAGTTGGGGGGCATATTCCATATGCTTGCCTGCTCAGACTCTTCCTTGGGAATCCACACACATCGGAGATGGGCCTCTGGGCTGATCCAGTACAACCACTCTTGGGCACTGTGATCCTTTATTCTGAGTAGGTTATACTGAAGGCAACGCCATTAAATTAAATAAAATACAAGTTCCTATGTTATGAAATTTCTTATAGAAACAGCCTGAGAAAAATTCCAATTAAACTGAAAATGACCTGTCATCCCTTGGCCTGCCTCAAACGACTTACTCGTTTTAACCTAAATAAGGATGATCAGATACTGTAACTCATGCAGACAGATCCTACCCTTAGAAGAATCAGATCACATACATGCAGGAGACAAAAAGTCTCACGCTACATCCCTAGTGCAGCCGAGCATAATATTGAGTTATTAGCTCTATTCCTGCAGGCTTCACAGTAGCACTAGCAGATGCTACCACAAACATGAGACAAAGACTGCAGGACTAATCAGCCCAAATGGATGACCTTTACACAAGGGCTGCAGGTCAGGTTTCTGAGGCTTTGATGTAACTCAAAAAAAAAGGTGGTGGGAGAGTGGTAGACTTTTGAAAATAATGCTCTGTTCAGTGACAGTCTCCTGCCCTTTCCTCCACTGACAGCTGGGACAGGGAACGGCACAAATCCAGTTTATCTGCTGAAGAGACACCTTTTATCACCCTTTCCAATCTGGGATATTCACACACCACAGCCTTCCCATCCGTCTGCCTCTCCTCAAGGCACCATGTTGTCTCTGCCCCAATCCCATCTGCAAAATGAGAGATACCCTACGTCCACATTACCTAAAATATCTTCATTTCCCATCCAGATACACTGCCTGTGTAGCCTTTGAGGGTATTAGACATACGTGATTTTCAGTCTTTTAGCTACTGAGAGGGCCACAGCGCTAAGAAAGTGGGTGGCCCCGTGGTGCCTGAAGTCAGTCCAACAGCCCCTTGGCAGCAGCTCTCACGTGTCCCGAGAGCATCAGGTGTCTTGCAGAAGCGCTCCTCGCCATGTCTGGGATAATCCCCCACAAAATTACAGCTACCCTACAAGGACATTTCCTACAGCTTGGGTCCTTTTCTCGTCTCAGAAAAATTACAATTAAAGGACTCAAATTTAGCACACCATCTTTGTATACTTACAAAAATTACCTAAGTGTACAGGGAGACAGAATCTAATTACCCCAATTAAAATTTTGCCAGAAGAGCAAGACAACACCCCTTTTGCTCACAGTCCTGTAACCAATAGCTACCAGTGGCCAGAAGGTTAGGTTTACGTCTCTTTCACCACTTTCTCCAGAAAGCAGATAATTATCAATCATAAACAAGTCCTCCAGTCTCCTGCTTCTCCTTAAAAGTCTTCAGCTTCTGCTGCTACTTCTGCCACGGTACAGACAGGTAGACGGGGTCAGTCTGGAGCCAGTCCTTACGCTGATGCCCATCCAGCTTGCCAAGAGATTAAACCAGGGAAACGCAACTGCTGGAGCTTCGTTCGGTTCTGATGAGCAGAGCACCAGCAGTTCTCAAAGTAGCAGGCAAAGAAACCTGCAATGCAGCCTAAATAACAAAAAGCCTCTACAAAGACCAACAGGTGGATCGTAAATGGGCAGTCTGTTGATTTTGATGGCAGACACACAAAAAGTGTGTTTTCCACTTCTATGGACTGAATGAAGTAATTTTCTCAAGCCATGATAACCTCCTCCCTTTTTCCAGGAGTAACCCAAAATGCATCTTCTATTTATTTCTGCTCTTGCCTTCTGGTCCCAGACAGCAATGGGATCCAGCAGATGACCTGGGTGTCAAACTCACTGTCATGTTTCTAGCTGCCTGAGGACAAGGGGAAAAGGACACAGAGCAAGAAGCAGCGGAGATACTCTGCACACAGGCATATAACCTAATCCCATTTGTGTTGGGGGCAGGTTTTCAAGGCACGGCTTGCAGAGCTTCCTGGCAGAAGCTAGAAGCACCTTATTGAATCTAGGGGAAGGAGAAAAAGGCTCAGAACTACTGTGCAGGCTAGAGAAGGACAGTGACCCACACTCCCTCCCCAGCTCTCAGGGAGCAGTAAGTCAGACAAGAGGGGTGCCTGGGCCACGAAGCATCCATCCTAACCAGCTCAAGCATAAGGGTGCATCCCCAGGCTCATTTTAGAGGCAGGTAGATCTAAAGATCCCCCATCAAAAAATGTATTAACTCCATTTGCTAACGTTCACTTGAGTTCCCAGCAAAGTTTACACCTCCTCACGCTGCTGCCCGCAGTCAGGCAAGGACATGACTTTGCTCTGCCTTTTCTCTGCTGACAAAATCCTCCAGCCTGGTTTGAGGATGGTGAATCCGGGCTGGAGCCACACAAGCAGGTTATGAACTGTCAGGAAACCTTTTTTTTCAATCTGCCTTTTTCTTTTTTTCTTCTTCTTTTACCTTTTACAAGGGAATTTTCTACCTAAAAAAAAAGAAAATCTGTAGTGATGAACCGAATGCCTGGTGCTTTTCCTGGGAAGGGCTCAGCTATACCAAGCAGATGAAGTTTATAATTGAGAAGAATAAAAGCACTCTGCAAAAACAGGAGGATATAACAGGAGGACAACCAAAAAATATTACTGTCTGGCAAGTGGCAGCAGCAGAAAGACGGCCCTAGACGCTTGGGCAGGTTTTAAAACACATGCCCCCCTGTGCACCAAAGGCTGGTTGCCAGCATGCCTTCTCCCATCCCACTCACCTTTCAGTTCCCTCTGGCTTGGCTCAAGTTTTCCCCTGGCTTTGGCATGCCCTTTTTGCAGAAGAAGGGATCAAAACCAAAGCCGGTGGCTCTGCTTTGACTTGGCTCCTGCTCGCCCTTTGTTCCAATCTCTGCTCACTCCTGATGGCAGTTTCCCAGGATGCAGGAGGCAGGGAAGCATCCCAGGATGCTGAAGGCAGTCTGCAAGGCAGACTGTGCCTTGAGGACTGTTGCCTGCCGCTGTTTTCCTTGTTTCCTAGCGTTTTTTTAAGTTGCCTGTGTGATCTGGTGTCTGTTTTGGTTTTCCTTTGAGCCACTGAGAAAACCGTGCGTTTTATCAGCCCAGTTGCTTTTCATCCACGTATTGAGTCGAATAGACTCACCACCAAGAAAAGATCCAGGGGACAAAACTGGTGCAAAGGAAGCAGAGGGAGCCCATGGCCGGCCAAGGTGGAGGCAGGAGGGCAGGATGGTAATTTTTCTTCTGTTTGAGCAGAAGTGAGCTAATGGACTGGCTCAGCCCATCTTAGCTGACCTTGCCACAAGGCAGCCTGGATTTTTCCTAAGTCTTGAGCCTCTAAAAGCAGTTTCAAGACAGCTGGTGGGAAAATGGGGTATTAGAAGGTAGGCAGAAATTAAATGTTCCCTCCCTGTGAAACTTTATCTCCGCCCTGATCCTATCACTACAGCAACATACTTGTTTTTGTAGCCTCGCCATCTATTACCTAAATGCTGTGGCTGAAGCGTACCAGCGCGCCAATGCAGAGCTGAAGAAGAAAATGCAAATGGTAAGTATTGATCTTGTAAAACCATCTTTGGAATACCACGCACTTCGAGTTTAATGTGCAACACACACTTTTAAATTTCTCTGCACTTCTGAACACATTAGTGACAAAAGGAGAAGACACATTTTACGCTTCTTCAATCCTCTCTGATGGCATTTAATGGCTAACATTGTAGGATGGTCACATCCTACAATAGGCTGCTATTTCATACATCAAAACTACAGTGAGTTTTCCCATAAACTGTGCTTTCCACTTACAAAAATAAGTTACCTGAAAGTTCAAGTAATGATTTGGAGCCTAAGATTTCCCAGGGACAATAAGCCTATCGAAACCACAGCCATATTTTGCTCAAGCTGAAGAGCAGAGAGCCATAAATAACAACTTAGCAATAACATTTTTTTACCACTAATTCTCAAAGCATTGGTGTCTGTCTCTGACACACAGATGAGAAAAGCAAGATACAGACAGGTGCACTGACTCAGATTAACAGGGTAGGATTTGGATCTCATGATATTCAGAACTGGGAGAGGTTGCAACATGCAGAGAACCATAATGCAGAGACCCCTGAATATGAATTGGGTCTGGCAGCAGAATAGCTGCAAAAGCACGGCTCTACTCAGATAATGAGTCTCACTGAGAAACAGCAAAGGTGTCCTGTTATCAGGACCTCTGCTTGTCTGGCAGCACCAGTTTCCCTCAGAGTTTTCCTGGTGGGTATCTAACACTGTGCTGTTTTGTACTACATTGATGCATCCAAAGTATCTCGCCTTGCATCAGGAGAGGATATGATGCCATCAAAGCATTTGTATCACCCATTTTACTGGTACAGGGCAGGATCCAAGCCAAGGGAGCAACGCCACATCAAGCAACACATTGCATAAAGCAGAGACCGGTGCAACATTTAAAGTGAGAATGTGAGCACTGGCAAATGAGACCCCATAAATTACATCCGAATACTCAAATTTAGAATCATTCACGCACATGCCTTAAAACAAGGGTCTTGGTGCCTAGGGCGTCCTTGACTACTGCAAGAGTTGAACACATGCTACAGCACACTCAAACTTAGGGGCATGTAATCTATTTCACACTGCACAAACTGGTTGCGATCAGGGTTTAAAGGAGCACAAACCCCCATAGAGAGGTCACAAAGCCGGGCCCGACGCTACTCAAAGGAACAGAGACATCTCCAGACAACCACCTGTCTTTGCACAGACCCTACGTATCTTTGTCCTGCAGGCACGTGTAGGTCTGCTGAGGCAGCCAAGCCTGGCAAGAGGAGGGGTACACAACAGGGCAGGAGGAAAGGGAAAGCCTCAGCACAGCCCCGCTGTTTAGACAGTGAGGGCTGGCAGCTGTCTGCTCATGGCAGAGCCAGTCAGCAGTCAGAGCCCACCAGAGAGCCCTGCACAATGACCTGTTGAGCTTGGAGAGATCTGCCGTGGCTGCACCAAAAGTCCATGAGGTCTGCTGAATGGATGGAGGCTGCTCTGTGGATTGGGACATCTCAGCCACAGCAGGGCCATGAGCTGCCTTGAACTTCATGGCTCCAGCACATGGTCCCCTCCATTGGCAGAGCACCCTTTTGGAAGGAGGGATGGAGCCCGCGTGGAGTCCATGTGAGCTTTCTTAGTATGTGAGAGGGCAGGCTCTCCCTTCCCCATCCAGCATGCTTGTCCTGAGCAAAAGCAGCCCCCAGGTATTTTCTTCTCCCTGCCACCCAGAAGGAAGCCTTTTGAAGATCTAAATGCATGCATGTAAAACCAGAGACAGCCCTACAGCCCATCCCCATGCAGCCATGCCTTCTTCCTCCTCCTCTGACATTTGTCACTGACACACTCCCTCACAAGAAGTCCACATTTAAAACAAACCAAAACCCCAGGGAGGGCAGATTGGCAGTGGCAGAAACACACAGAGAGCCTGGTAGCCTATACGATGTTATCAGCAATTTTTTTTGTCCTAACAGGAGCAGAGCTGTCACTTCCCAGGCTCTCAGTCCTGTCTGGGATGTGCTTTCTTTCTACAAAACCCTTGGTCACTCGGCCAAGATTCAGCAACACTGAACTTGGCAAAGATAATACATTCGTACCAACAAAAACATAGCCAGGCCAACTGTGACACCAGGACATCATTTCATGGATTGCACCTGTAGTTTCAAACTAAACCAAGTGCTTTTTATTGATGCAGCAACGCGAAGAGGAGAAAAACAAGAGAAACAACAAAGCCAGCACTAACCCTGCGCTGCAAGATCTGGAAGATTTACTTACGCCTAGTACGAAGAGCAAAAGTCACCCCAAACAAGAAGGTAAAAGCTAAACACCCACCCCTCAGCCTTCCTGAAAAGGCTCCTTTTTTCAGCAAACAATGACTGGGAAGGATTGAGAAACTGAATACACATTTGCAAGGGATCTGATGAGTCTAGCTAGCACAGATTTTGTGCACCTACAGAAGTCCACCTGGCAATGGACGTGCAGGAAGGGCATATTTTTAGACCGGATTATGTCTCACACAGGCTTATCACAGTGTGGGAATTGTAAACCAAAATTATGACTCAAATCACAGCTATCAACCATGCTGATCATGATTGTTTCAACAAAAAATTTATTCCAGAAACAATGCTGAAACTCCAGCATTTTTTCTGGGTGGATGAGTCAAGCCAGACAGACTTTTTCCGAATTGAGGTTTTCATTGGAAAACTCATTATGAATGAGTCAAAAGCTTTTTTCAGGCCTGGATTGGTCTTAGGGCAAATAAATGCATGCAGTAAGCTCTGCTGAGGGGGTCTTGTAGATGAGCAGAAACATGCAGGAGGAGGCATTAGCACCAGGGTCCAGGCACTCTCGAGGAAGACAGATCCTCCAGGCTCGGTCTGAACCAGCCCTTTCCTGACCACCAGAGCCTTCTGCTCTCATTTGTGAGCAACAGTACAACATGTGTGAAAGATTTTGAATTTATCTTGATGCAGGTGAGAAAAGCAGATTAGCACCACCACAACCCTTCGCATTTAGATGGGCTATTTCCTGGAGAGGCTGAGATGAGCTGGAAAGTTCAGGCCAACCCGATACAGGTTCCTCCCAGAGCAGACCCACGGCGCTCATTTAAATACAAATAGTGATGGCAGCTTTATGGGTGCATTGAAAATAAAGACTGAAAATCAGCAATTATCCATGAACCCTACAAGGCTAGATGTGTAGCAGCACAGCTGGTAGGACTAGTGCATTTATAAACATCACACGACATGGTTTAGTGGTAGTTTTGGCAGCATTAGGTAGATGGTTTGACTCGATCTTAAAGGTCCCTTCCAGCCTAGGTGATTCTCTGATTCTATCAGTAAGGACCTGCAAAGATGACCTGGGCAGCAGACGCACATACTGGCTGTTGGCCAGGGGCTAATGGTCTTATTTATGGTTCCTTCACTCAAACACAAATCTCCAGACACCTGGGTTATTGCACTTAGAAGAAACAGCAGCCACTGGGGAGAGGAAGAAAGGCAGTGTTTGCTCTCAAGAAAATAACGTTCCTAATCTTTGCTCTAGACAAGAAAACAGAGTCTCCTAATAAAACCAGCCCTGTTGGGAAACAAGACAGGACAGCAGCCCTGGATGGAAGACCCATGACAGGTGGGAGAGGAGCAGCGTTCACCCCACCACCACACGTGTTCGTGACACAGCCACTGACACTGGGTGTCCGGCCAGCTTACCCTGGCCAGCCCAGGCCAGGGGGACATCCAATGGGACCAGTCCCCGGAAGGGGAAGAGGACAGCCCCACTACTCACATGCTACTCAATAAGCTTAACGCTGTTTCTGCTGTTTGACATTAAAATAGAGGTGCTGCATGAACTATCGTAGCTTTATCACAAAACAAATACTCTGTGTTGGTCATCCACTCACGACCAGCTCTATCTAAATCAGCTCTGTTTAGAAATACTTTGGAGTTGCAAGCCTTAACAGCCATGCTGGTTTTGATCACGGAGGAGACAGGAGGAGGTCAGGATGGAGATCAGCCATGGCATTGCTAATTTACTACATACAGGACGCAGCCTTCTGCTCATGAGCAGCGCACGGTGAGCTCGTTCTGTGGCATGGGCACTTGTCATTCCCTTCAAAGGCTTCTCCAGTTAACAAAAAGTGGTGTGAGTTTACCTATCATTTCAACAAAGGTGGGGTGGTTTGGGTTTTTTTTTTTTCCTGTCTCTCAACTTGAGGAATTAAGTATTCTTTTAAAATAGTAAGTGTTCCTTCCCAGTTGCATCCCAGCTGCTACTAGGAGTAGAGGACTCCCACTTGGCCAGCACAGGAGGTTCTGTCAGCTCAATTTCCTCCAGCCTGCCACCTCCAAACATTCATCTTTTTGTTTCAACCCCGCTATGTATCTCACCACCGCTTTTCCCCAGGTTCCCACACTGCTCCTTATTTCATAGTCTGTTGACAGTCACTTGCACCATTATTTCAGTCCCTATGACGTCTAATCTAGGAACACCACCCAGCACAACTGAGAGACTAAGAGTGCTTCAGCCTAGTTTCCAATTATAACTAGTTAGAAATTTCTGGTGCAATTTAAGGATTGTATCTTCCACATCTACAGAGCTAAGACCTAGGGCTTTCCCAGGACTCCATAGCAGGAATTCTCTGGGTTGTCCTGTTCTTTTACACCTACAGTTTGTTCCTGTTGTTGACACAATCCCACCCCAGCCAGCTTAGATCCGATGTTCACATATGTGTTGCTCCTCGTAAAAAATTCTGTAAAAACTAAACTCATGTTCTTCAGTAAAAACAAATCTACAAATATAGCTTGTAAAAATTCCACTACAGCTGAGATACTGAACTGAAAGGTTCTCACCTTGAATTTTCCCCACTAAGTGTAACAAATATGTTCAGAACTGGAAACTCAGTAACTTATTTCTCCTCTACAGCTTGACAGAACAGAGAGCATTTGACCTTCGGTGCAGGAATGTCCACCTTGGACCAGCTGGGCAAAGGAGTCTAGTTAAATAGGATGTGAAGCAAATAGGGAAAAGGATTCCCTTTTTCAAGTTCAAACCAGCAAAAGTATATAGGCATCTGATTCCATGTAGTAATTAAGAGCTTAAACGTTGTGCTGGGCCTATTTGTAGACAGAGACCTAGCTCGGTTTTTGATGTCTGTGCTTTGTGACACAGAACAGAGCCCTAGAGAAGTACTTCTAGGAGATACAAGTGAGAATCAAATAAAAGAACAATTCAGAATTTTGTCAAAAATTAAATCCTTGCATTTTGCTTTCAAATACAGAAAAGCCAATTAGTTATTTGTAGAAATAGCTGTCCCTGGTGCGTGGCTCAAAGTCAATTTGGCTGTTCCCAGGCAGGCGGTGATGATCAGGATTGCTCATTCTCCCAGGGAGCCTCCACACGGGAAGCTGTTCAACAGATTTATTCCCTGGTCTTGGAAGGACATTTCTCTGAGCTGCGTCTTACAGATAAGGTCTTGTCTTGCCTCTATGCTGTTAGAGTTGTCAGTGCAACACAGCTGTGGTCGCCCCTCCTGCCACCTCCGATTGCAGAGATAACCAGTCGTTGAACTGCAGAACAGTCAGAAAGGACAAGGCCTTTTTCAGGAGACAAAAGTTGTTGTCCCCCATCATTCTCCATGGGTGTCCATAGAAAACATTGGTCAGAAAGTGCTGAGGAAAATGCTGCCAGCCTGCTAATCCAGAAGGATACTGCAGAAATGACACCACATTGGAGCCCTGCAGACTCCAGTATCTTAGGGGACTGTTGCATAATGTGGAATAGGGTTTCCCTCCTCTTATATCCTTGTCTCATGCTAAAACATGATTCGGAATGCAAAGCTGTAGCTTCAGATCTCACCCACCTCTGCAAGAAAACAGAAGGGACTGGAAACATGCATGTGTACTTGCATACATTTGCACACAGGTGGAGGAAAAGTGGAGAATATATAGATTTATTTACTTGCACAAGAAATATAAGGGCAATAAGAAACATTATGAAGAAGCCATAGAGAACTCCAGGCAGGTTTGCAAAATCAGAGAAGCTGAAGCAGACTTAGATGGACCCTGATTAGCTACTCCAGGATTTGAATGTTCTCTGAATCAGGCTCCTGAAGCCCTGTAATAATACTAAGCTTTACAATGAACTTTGTCATCTCTGAAGCACACAACTGCCCATTATCTAATCAATCTTTTGAAGGTTTGCTCACCTCTAATTACAACACATTAGGTTCACCCATTGATCAATGTCTTCTGCAAGCTCAGAGGCTTCAGGATACGCAGGCAACAGTATCAGCTAAACAACAATTTCTGTAGACCAGTGGCAACTCTCTTCCCTGACTCCAGTTCATGATGGGGTCCTCTGTCAGAGCACAACAGTTGTGAAGGGTGTAAAAATGCCAACCGTTGGTCTTCATATTGACCGAAATGGTTATTTGGCTTTCTGAGTTTTGAGCCTTTTTACCAGTTATTCACATGCAACTGGAGGTTAAGCTTCACAGACTCATAGGAGCATTCAGTAGTGCTCAGTTTCATCCCTATTTTTATATTGTAAGGAACTGCAACATGTACTTGTCTGAGAATTCAGTAGTGTTGTTTGGTTTGGTTTTTTCACCCCTCCTCCCCTGACATTTATTGAAAAACTATATCCATTCCAAGCTTCCTCTGGGGCTCAGGCTGACTTCAAGGGGAAACGAAAGAAAAGCAAAGCTCCCTGGTATGTAGTGGGAGCCTCTTAGTAACCTCATATGGCACCTGGTTTGCATTCATGTATGACTAGAAAAGCCCCTGCATCACAATTTTTTTCCACAGCTTCTATTGCCACTAGCTCAAATGCTGCCTTCAAAAGGTTTTGGTAAAAAAAAAAGACAGAAATATCTAAGCTTAATTCTTTTATTATTCTTCTCACTGAAGGCTTGTTTTTAAACAGGCAGCTCTCATGGGCAACAGTTTTTAGTTTGCGTGGACAGCCAGAGCGTGGAAAGATTGAGCATCTGCTCAGCATTACTGATGAACAGGAATCCCAACAAAATGAAAAATAAAGTTAAAAAGGGGCAATTTTGCAAAACACATGTGGCTGAACATGAACTGTGAAAGGGATGCCAGCATGCACACTCCTCTTAGGTGAAAACAACCTATATTGAAATTCAACAATTTCTTTCATACTGTGCTTGGCCGTGCTGTAAGATAAACTGCTTGCTGTATTCACAACTGTCGTGGTTTGGCCTCA
>VZSF01000624.1:7451-47430 GCA_013398295.1 Chionis minor
ATACAAACCCTACAAAATGCCCCCCCGCCCATAACTTGCCTGACAGCAAAACAGTAACTGTCTCAACACAGAATTCACATAATTAATTACAATACATATCATAGTTCAGTTTTTTAAAAAATGCAATAAAATCAGACAGCCAAGATACAAGAAATTAGAAGTAAAACATTTAATGAATTTACATATTTAAGAATATTTAAATACTGTTTAAATTTTTTTTTTTCTTTTTAGGATTTGTTACATACCACCTAAGACTTCCAAGCCACTCTTTCTGTTGCAACAGAAAAGATCGAAAATTAAAAGGAAAAAAAAAACCACACAAAAAACCCACATGTTGAAATGTCACAGCTCTGGGGTGCGTTTTGGTGCCTGCAAATTCTCTGGCTTCTCTCCAAAAAGAATCCCGGAGTTTGGTTTTTTTTTCTTTTTTTTTTTGTTTTTTACAAATTTGGAAACAAAATTACCAGCATGTCCATAAGTTTAGTACATTACTAATTGTTCCTGATTCTTAGAAAAGTTCAGTATAGATTATCCTACAACTAGTGTTTCACAAACAGAAAAGTCTTCATCAAAATGTTGCAAATCTAGAAACCTCTGTTACAAAAAGGTTTTCTTCCACAATGATTCCAAGAAAAAAAAAAAAAATTGCCATGAGGACCTTGTTCTACTGCTCCTAGAGAGAGGTGGGGGGGAAAGAAAAAAAAGGAAAAGTTACTCAGCAGCAGCAAATTCAAGCCCTCCTCCCCCAACACGGCCAGGTCTCTCGTTCCCGTTCCAGCCAAGCAGGATATATGCCTCGGACGACGCTTCAAGCCGCTACGGAAGAGATCTCTGCCCTAATGCCTGCTGTCCCTGCGCTCTCCTTCCAGGAGTTCATGCCTCTTACCGAACAAGATCTCTCTTCTCTAGAGGGCCCGACTTTGAGAGAGGAATGAAGAGAACTCCCTTTTATCACCGCTTCTAGGTCACACTTGGCCAGCGCCCGCGGCAAGCGCCGATTCCTGCACCCGGCTCGACCTCGGCGGTGCCACGGAGCGGCTGCGGGGAGGCTGCAGCTGCCGCAGGACGGTGCTGGCTCCCCGCGCCGCCGGCATCCAGACCTGCTTCTGCTCCCCGGAGCCGGAGTGAAAACTTGCTGAAGTGGGGAGAAGCGTCTGATCGCGCCAAGGCATACGTGTGCTCCGCACGTACTTTTTGCCAAATACACTCGCTCTGCAAACCCGGCGCTCGGGAAAGCGCTGTGGGTACAACCAGGATAAATCCCACCCAACCCTCCGGCGGTCCGAGTGACAGGTGAGGTGAGATTTTACTTGGCAGTTGGTTAATCCAAATTATTTTTCACCAGTTTTCTGCTCCCTTTCAGGACAGGGTGCTCCCTCCCCAGGCAAGTGCACAGCTCCTGTCCCCGCGCAAAGCTTACGAGAGAAAAGGCAAAGTCTCCGCACACAGCCCTGGAGTGCGCAATGTGCTGTGCCAGCCTGGCTCCGTCCTTCCTCTTTAATTCCCCAAAGCCACAAAATAGCCTGGGGGTCATAAAGAATGGCCCCCAGGAGAAACAAGCAGCCTCCCAATCCTCTCCAAAAAAACCCCCTCTCACCCTATACCGGAAAGTAAGACTCTGACATTGAAACAACACGACAGGGAGCAGCGAGCAATTTCTCGCTGCTGTGATCACTTCCTCAACCACAAAAGACCCCTCGGCTTCACTGTGTGAACCCAGGGCAGAGTCCTCACGCCAGGCCAAGCCCATCGTACCCAATTCCCCATGGGAAAGAGAGTGGGGATCAGGAAACATGAATACAGACCTGGCTGTGGGCCTGAGCCTGCCCTAGTGTCTGCCCATAGTAGGCAGCCTGCTGTCTGTAGTACTCTGCCCAAGCCATCGTGTAGTCCGGCTGGGAACTTGCCTGAGAAGCAGCACTGGCAGCATGACCTGGAGGAAAAGAAGAGAAAAGGGAGAGACGAGCAATTTAGTTAAGATCAAGCTCAGGATTAGGATCGCCTTTTGTAAAGCTTAAAGAGGAGCCAGCCCCCTTCCAAGAGCTGCGGACACGGAGAGAGCGACACCGGCTATCTGCTGCTTGGGTATGACACTTGGCTTTGAGCTGGCTTGCAAGTGATGAGCCGACAGCGGCCACAAAGTGTTCAGAGACCATTCCTGCGGCTGCAGGGACACAGCCCGACCGCCCGCACCCTTCATCCGCGCCCCGAAGGCTCTGGCAGCACGGTGTCCAACGCAATTCCAGAAGTTGGCATCATGTGCTTCTTAACAGAGTGGAGAAAGCCAAGCCCGCGTTCATCCTTGTGCACGGAGCTCTCCGACCCTCGCAACAACCCGGCGTCAGCTTCCTGGTTTTCGTTAGCATCAGCTCTTGCTGTGCACCATGCTGCCCCCAGGCAGGCCAACTGCCAGCACCCACACCAGGTCTGCTGTGGACTGGGTTCAATGGGAGCGCCCCTCCCGAGGCACCACAGCAGACAGCACGACGGAGAGCTTTCAGCCAGAGAACTACATGCACCATCACCAACAGGAGAGGACCAAACGGGTTTCGTAGAGGACTGGAAGCTAATAATGGCAGGCGATGGAGAGGCAAGTCAACGGATTAGAGTTAACTCTGTTTACAAGAGTGGATTCATCTCCAATAACCCTGTTTCACTCACTCTGTTTTTTGAAATACTCCTCCCATGCTTTGCTGTAATCGGGATGGCTGTTCTGCTGCTGGCTCTGTTGGCCTGTGCAAAGATGACAACAAGGGGCACGTCAATAGGGAACAGGTGACAGTTTCCAGCCAGTGACATCTACCTTTCCACTAGACCTGAGTCTCCCTCAACTGCCCAGTCTTCACGCTTCAGCTTCCACCTTTCTACAGCGTTGGGCATCTCCAGTTCAGGAAAAGCCGAGGAAAAGCTCAAACTCCTGATTTCATCTCACCTGTGCCCTGCTGAAGGGCACTAAGTTGTCTCCCCCCGCTGGACCTGCTCAAGCCAACACACATCGGCTGGGAATAGCTCAGCCACCCCAGGCTGCCAGTCCACTCCCGTCTAGCACAGGGACGGAGGCTCCAAACCCCTGACCGAACTCAGACCTGCCACTTCGATTTCCAGCCATGGAGCCGCCAAGGAAACGGCCGTGTTTTGAGTCATCTCACTTGGTTTTCAGGGGTCTGCATCCTTCACCCCCAATCCCACAAGTCTGAAGGAGCCCCGGCGGGCGATGCCTAACGGTACAAGGTGACCACACGTGAGCCTCCAGCATACCACGTGTCCCAGCACACAGCTCCAGCACAGCCGCACTGCTGCTGGCTGCAGAGCCCTCGGGAGCAAAGGGAGATGTGGGCCCTGCACAAAGCCCAGCCAGCTCCACCTGCCCTCAGCACCGCACCCCAGGCGTCCTCCGGAGAGGCCTCCACGACACCCTCCCAACAGCCAGGACTGGCTCTGCAGTGCGGTCCCCAGGCTGCCGCACTGAGCTAAGGTAAACGGTGCCAACGCCTGTGCCGAGAGACATCTCGCACACCCCAAAACCTTGGTCTTCACCTAGCACAGACTCCCCCTCTTTGAAACACTAGGACGCCTTCAATCTAGCAGATCTAAGTGCTGCTGCAGGGGGAGAGTCCAGCCAGCTCCGTGCAGAGGTGGGATGCCCGCACTTCCCTTAGTCACAGAGCAAAGAGCCCGCAGCCAGACAGACGGCAAACAACAAAAAGTCCTGAACGGAAAACACAGCCATTAGAAAACTGCAGAGAGAGGCAGGCGCAGCGAGAGCACGAGCGCTGAGCCGGTACGCAGAGACGGCAGGCAGGGACAGGAGACACACGTGGAGAGCTCTTCCCAGCCCATCCCACCGGCTGCGCTCCATGTACAGCCCTGCCCCGCGACGCCAGCCGAAGGGGGGCTTTGAAGTGGGGGGAAGGGGGAATATAATACACTGCAAGTGTGAAGTGGGTGGAGGGAACAGGGCAGCAGTGTCCTGTCCAGGGGCATAAAAGCGGGTTAAAAGACTTGACCAACGCTACAAGTCAGGACCTTTTCTGGCAGAGGTCAAGGCTGCCTCAACTGTCCACCTGCTAATGCCAACAAAGGACCTCCTTCAATGCCTTTTCTTCTCGGAGAATTACAGTCCGCAGCAGGCTGAAAGGACACGCAGCTAAATGCATTTCACAGCAAAATGTTTCCCCTGCCAGTTAATTTATTTAAGATGGGGGAAGTAATTAAAATCTAAATACATGTGTAGGGGGTGGGGGTCTGCCCCTCCTCCCACAAGGAGGGCACTCTCGAGCCTGTCCCTAGGAAGCCTCCTCGGAGAAGGACGCAGCCGGCTCTTTGACAGGGCTGCGAACAAACAGGCTGCGGCACTCGGGGAAGGGAGTTTTCCTCCTTCACAAGGCCATTTTCAAATTAAAACTTGTAAGTGCAAAAGCAGGCATTTACCTAGTTTCTTATAATAATCCTCCCTTGCCTTGATGATCTCCACCTGGCCTGCCTGGGTACCACTGTGATCTGCAGCAGGAGAAGAAAGCGATGAAGGCTGCTTAAAGCACAGCATTATCTTGTCTGTCCTCCCTCCTTACCAAGACTGCTTTCAGCATGCCTGGCTACAAACAGGAACATGAAGGATCCCAAGTAGTCACAGCACGAGAGCACCAACATTTTCCATCAGGTTCAACAGCAGAAATAAAATATCTGCCCCCAAACCACAACCTTGCGGTAACTAAACCCATATGGGGAAGGATAATGGCAAGGCAGGATGCTGTCCTGATCTTGGGAGCCACCAGAAACCTGACAAACTCCTTGCAGAGCAGTAATCACTGGGCTACAAGCTGCACTGTCGGTAATCAGGGAATTCAACAGGTCCGAGCTTCTTATATCAGGCTCCAAAGCCAGGAGGTGTGAGCTTGAGACAGGACTATATGCTGCAGGAAGGGAGATATTTCCTTCCCCCCCCCCGCCACAGTGGCTGGTGGGCAGGATAAGAGGACATTTCAGGGAGGTGAGAAAGAAGGTAAGTTACTAAGGTGAGTTTCCAAAGGCATCTAACAAGGCAAATAACAATGCACATTTCACAAGCATTTAATTCAAAGGCTTTCTGGGAAGATAGAAGTGACGGGTTTTGTAGAGCTTTCCCTGCTGCACTGACTGCTCTGCTTCCCAGAGCTCAGGGATGCCCAGTGCTCTTGAGGGTGCACACGAAAGAACTGGAAAAATTTTTTCCTGTAAAACAAGCTAATGGGAAAATGCTCTTCTTTAGTAACATATGATTCAACTCCTGTACAAAAAAAAAAGAAAAGTCCTTTTAAGCCCACCATTGCATTTTGGTGTCCTGAAAAACGGAACAACTATTGACCTTCTACAAGTCCCTAGAGCTCAAAGGAAAAATCATGATTTTTAGACTGTAACTGCTGACGGGCAGGACTCTCCCAGAGGCTCTTTGTGTAGTTTTTTTTTTTTTCTTTGTTTTGTTTTGGGTTTGGTTTTTTTTTTTTAAAGCATAACACACACCTATATCCTACCGCAGCACAATGCAGCATTGAGGATTTCCAAATTTCACATACGCACAATTTCATAAACATTAAAATGCGACTACTGTTGCAGGGAATCACAAGTGCAATTGCAGCCATTGCTCCTCCAATGGTTCTTCTACCTCAGGCACCACAAAGAGTGGGAATTCATACTGAAATTAATAATCTACGTCATTGCGAAATCAGCTGTAGCACTGAAAAGCACCTCTCATTAAACCCCTTTAAAATTACACACACCCCTCCCGTCCCATTTTTGGTGCTTAGCTTTAGTTTTCACAAGACCAGGCCATTAAAAACCTCACATTTCCTGAAAAGTTGTGATTGAAAAGTGTCTGTTGGCCATTACTGCCATCACGTGAGCTTTGAGATTACCAAGCAGACCATGAATCTGCTCTGTTTAGCACAAACCATTACTCTGGCTGTTGAAGACGCAGGATGATGCAGTTACCAACATCACCACTAACATTTACTACTACAGTTATTCGGAAAAGGGGAATGCCCCATTCCATCCTGCCAAAATTTGACTAAACTGGGTTTTAGGAAGAAATGACACTTGGAATCTTGAAGAATAGCAGCCAGCCTGACTCAGTGCTGGTGGCGTGAAGCGGAAAGCCCAGCAGCAGGGGTGATCTGGGTTCAGTTTTTGAACTCGTGACTAAGGACAAGTGCGGTCTATTTTATTTATTTATTTGAAAGTTAGTTATCCCGCTGGCTTCACTCTGAACACTTAGCACTGTGGAGCGTGAGGAGTTCTCATCAACTCCCAAAAGGAGCCAAGGGGACACCACTGCAGCCAGCATGGACAGAAGCCCTAACTATGCTTTCTTCCATTTTCTGCATTTCCTTTCCTAGTCTTTCCATCAGACTGGGAGTTAACAGTGAGAAGAGCTCATAAGGGACATTTAAAAAAGAAAATAAGCAAGAACCAATAGGGTCAAGAACAAAGAGATGGGAGGGCTCACTAGCAGACACAGTGTGCCTGTTAGGGGAAGAGGAGTTGGCAAGTGCTTGCCTGGAGAACCCTGGCAGAAGAGAGTCCAAGGCAGAAATGTTTTATTAGAGAGGAACAGACAGCAGGGACCAGGTTTCCACATAAAGAGGGCAGAAACAGGCAGTAAGCAGTTAAATGCACAAAAAGCGTTACAGTTTTCAATGGACTCCAGCTTATTCTGAGCTCAAACACCACAGCATGCCTCCGCATACCTCTTCTGCTCAGGAAATGATTTTGCTGCTTTCACACAAGCAGTCTCATGGGCGAACCTGTGTTTTTTCAAGCACAAAGCAGCAATTGCAAAGGGAACACCAACCCTCCTCCAACACAGGTCCTGGGCACTTACTTGGGACTTGCTGTCCAGGCTGCTGCCACGTCTGGTAGGTACTGCCCCAACCCTGCGCCATGAACGCCTGAGGACCACTGCAGAGGACAAAAGAGCATGCTGAAGTAGACAATAGAATACTTGACAGGCCATATACATGAAGTTGCCCCTAGAAGCGAAAGTGTTACTTATACTCAGCAACTGCTGAGCAAACAGGTGAACACAGGAACCGAAGGAAAGGCTGCGTAGGTGTGACTACTGTCTTGATACCGGTCTGTTCATGAAGCCAAGATGAAGATACATCATACTGAACAGCACTCCCTGTCATCTATGCCGCTTAGGCTTCTCACTGCACTAGAGACAGGAATTGTGGAGATGCCAATACCTACCTTGTTTATAATTTAATAGTTAAAATCCTTCCTGCAGACAAGCTTAAAGGTTTCATCTCACTTCCTTCTTGCTTCTGAATTCTCAATCTTGAAAAGGCTCCACTTATACATCACCCACGCTCAGGGCCCTCCAACCTTCTCCCAGTGCTTTTATAGCTCCCAGCCATTCCCCACAGCCCGGCCGTTGATGAGATGGAGAAGCTTACTTTTGATGAGGTGTGGCGGGTGCTTGGCTGAACGGACTTTGACCAAATCCTCCAGGTCCACCCATGCTGGTACCCTGTCACAGAATCCACAAATATTTAATGCCAGCTCTAAGCACAGGGTGGAGGCAGCTAGTAGCAGGAGTACGAAAGGGGAGAAGACAGCCTGGGACACTAAACCCCAGCACCTGAAAGAAGTGAGTGTTTTGCCAAGGATGAAGTTCTCAGGACTATCAGCACAATCCAGCAGCCCAGCTTCAAAGCAACTCCAGTCAGCCCACAAAGGGGCTAACGGGACTGCAGGACAGTTGGGAGTTTTCCTTTGAATAGCTTGGATCCTGAGGGTGGTATCAAGCCTTCTCCTCTCAGGCCATTCAGCATAAAAGGTTGCTTTTCAGCTTTACTGTGCCCCCGTTTAGTATTTTCCATACTTTCTTGTACCCATCTCCCCCTTCCATAGTACCCCAGCTTAACATCATTAAGTTTCAATACCACAGCACTGCATTAAGTGGAAGACAAAAGTCATCCTGGATTTACTGAAGCAAGGAGCTGAGTGTTACTTTCAGTATGATGATGCCAGGATTGTGTCACTCATGCAGCGACTCTATTGTCTTCCCTTCAAAAAAAATCTCCTTTGACAGCCCTCTCATACCTTATTATTGCTGTTCTTCCCTCTCTGCACACTACCCATGATTATGTCAGCAAAGAGTCAGATCCTTCTGGGACCACAGCAAAAATTACTCCAATGGATGCTGTAAGGCCATCAAAGTTCAAGACAGCTGCTAACAGGCAAATGGTGTTGAAGCTAACTAATGTAAATGTGTATATTCTACGCCATCCTGTAAGTCCAAGCCTACATGTACCCAAGAACGAACACACCACATCTGAAAGGACAGATCAAGACCAACAGAGTTGGGACTTACACCAACTTTCTCATCTATGAGATGTCTAGCAAGTTCAATTTGCTGGGGAACTCCTCTGATTGTGAATATTCGCACACCAGGGTCTGTGTTCGGAGGTGGGTTTCTCTGGAGCTCAACATGGGCTCCCGACTGCTGATTTATGCTCTTGATGTTCTCACCACCTGAACAAAAGAAAACCAAGACATAATATGACATTCAGAATCTTTTTCCATAAAAGCATAACAAAGTCAGGCTCCGGTAACGGAAGATAGTCTCAACTACCTTCTGCGTGCCTCAAGGGAGGTGAGCTGAGGACGGCAACAGCGTAAGAAACCACAGTACCTGAGCTCATGTTGCTCCTTTAAACTCCCTCATAAGCAGGACCTGAAGCCATGAGCTACTGCAATGGTTTTGGGGTCATGGATGGTGCTGTTTTAAGAAGGCACACAGTCCCCCTGTGTGCACATTGCTGGACTCTCAAGAGCATGCAGGATGGCTGAGATACACTTTGACATATCAGAAGCAAAAAACTGTACAGACTGAATTCTGGTGCTTTTGCACAGCTGTTCACAATCCTCAAGAAAAGAAAGTCACCTGCAGCTGAAACATCCTTTTTCTTTCTTCCGTGAGGCTTCCCCCCTCATCACTAGAGATTTCACTCCACTAAGGCAAAAAGCCACCAGCCACATACCTTGTAGCTTAAAAACAAAGCTTAAGCTTTCTCAGAATCACGTGCTGTTCAATAGCTTATTCCCTTAAAGAAACCTCTGCTTGCCGTGCTTTCTATTCACACTGCAGTGTACACATCCATCCACACAACTGCAGCAGTGCAGGATTCCGGGCAGTCTTCCACTATTCCAGAGCTAGTTGTGCATGCAGTGAACATATCTGGCTAGTTTGCCATCTGGATACGCTAGAGCGCCAGAACGCTTCGAGCAGGATGCAGCAGGGCCAGCCAAAGTAGATCTGATTTCCTGAAGACCTGCTAGGTCCCAGTCTCTTAATGAAATTTGCTTAACAAAAGCCCCAGCCAATGTTACAATGGTTCAATTCTTCTTTTGGAAGCTCACACAACTTAGAGACCAGCTCCACTCAACTGGAGAAATTAAAGGGTTCAGGGAAGGAAGGGGTTTTACAACTTTTAAATCACAAACCAAAAAAATCACCAGCCAACAGGACATACAGCAAGCAGGAAAGAGAGCAAAGGAAGCTAACTGGAGATTTTTGTTTGGTTTTAATCAAAAAGAGTCTCCAAAAATAATCTCCACAATTTTGCTTGCATTTCCATCCCTATACATCCAGCACAACTTCAAAACAAACTTCGGATGTTGCAGACACTTGTTCATTTCATTGTAATGGACTCGTGACCTTTTTAACATTTTAAAGGCTTCTTGGGGAAGGGAGGAGGAAAAGTTGCCAAAGGGCAATTAACTCTTTCTAAATGAATTTTTGAAGATGCATTTAACAAAAGATAATCGTGTCACATCCCTGGGCAGACAACAGCGATTGTACTGTGCAGCCAAAAGCCAAGCCACTTGTTTTCAGTCAAGCATGGGAAAGCGGCAAGATGAAGTTTCAAAACCAAGAGGTGTATTTTTTTTTTTTTTAATGTAATGCTTTTGTCTGATGCAGACTTATTTGAAGCTCTGATTTTAACATATTGAGGTGAGATCTGAATCAACGGCCATTTCATCTGCTTCATGAAAACAGAAGACCCTTTCAGCCAACACAATTTGGATCATGAAAGAGTGGAAGAACTTCTTTACTGGGCAACAGAGGTATAACCATAGGTTGCTACTCACACAGCAGATTAGGTTTGTCCTTTCAAAAGGGGATTAAAAATCAAAGCTTTCTCAAACTGGAAGCAAGGAGAATATACATTCCCCCATCTAGCATTCAGCACCAAGGCGGCAGTTGTTGGGACTGTTTCCACATCAGCTCTCTCCTAGACCATACTGCAGGATCAAGGTAGTTGGCTCTCCAGGTTTGGCCAGAGGCTGCAAGCTCCCACCCCTCCACCAGGACTTGGTGCCCTTCTCCACCTTAGCCTCCAGTCTGGTACACGCCAAAGTGCTCCCTCCCATCCAAGCGATCCCAATTCAGCCTCCAGAACATGCAAATGAAGTGACGCAGCAAACACGATGCTGCACGGTGCCGGAAGGAGTTCATCTTCCCCCATAATGAGGTGACCCGCTCGGCACATGGTGGCTGTCTATAGACGCATTCAGCAGCCCGCTCCATTCTTCTACCTGATGGGGGGCAGAAGTGATCCAAGAGTGGCCCCCCAGCTGGACGTGAAATCGTAAAGCAATTAATCAAACCTGCTAAAAGGCAGAGCTGACAAGAGCCAGGCTGGCCACGTTATCTGTCAATATTGCTGTATTTATCATGGAAATCCAGCGGGGGCCCAGAGAGGCTGCAGTTTGTTTCCAAGCACTACCAAACAGAGAAAGCGTTTGACATGTGTATGGCGCTCGTCTCCACCCTTCCTCGAGTCTTTCAGAAAAGAAAAGCTGCACCTACCCACCCTCTAGAGGAAAAAGCTACGCACATGATTTGCAGGGAGCCAAGCATTTCTATCAGCTCATAAAGGCTCATGCTCCCAAGATGAGAAATGACGCCCACAAGAAAAGGGCCCTAGATCGTTTACGATATACGCTGCAGAAACTGAGCTCAGAAACTTCCTCATCTCCCTCTTTTCCCTCCTTCTTGAGTGGTGACATGGAGCTGGAAGCACAGCAGCAGTACCTGGTCACATTACACTACACCTGGGAGCCCCAAGATACCCATTGCTTGGGTGCTCACCTCAGAGATCAAGGCACATGTGCCGAGAAGACTCGGCCAGATTTTACAGAGAAGACTGACAGCCAAGTCCTACATCACAGAGGGGGGGGAAAAAAAAAAAAAAAAGGGGGGGGGGGGAAAAGACAGAAACAAAAAAAAAAAGGTTGGAAACTACCCAGAAACCAACAGGAGGGAGCAAGGATTTTACAATTGGTCACTGCTACAAAAAACCCCACTAACATCCCCTCTCTTCCCTACGCGGTGTTCCCTACACAGGCCATGGGAGAGGGAATAAGAAGAATCAGGTGCCTCGCATCAGCACACGGTGAGTGTGGTACATCCATCCCAGTGCAGGCCCCAAAAGGCAATGCTACAGCCATCACTCACTTGACAAAAATGAAGGCTGCAATAGACTAAGAGCATAGGCACTGTAAGAACACCGATTACAAGGTGGTATTACAAAGCTACAAGCACTCAAATCACCATACAACTAGTAATTAGTCACTCCAGAAAGCTTCTGATCTGGCCAGGCAAGAATCCCTGTTTTGCTGTTGTGGAAACAAAGGTAAAAAGCTACCCTTCACCCCCACAGTGAGCCTGTGCAAGGCCTTGCACTTGCATGCTAGGACATCGAACCCTGCTACCTGCATTTATCTTCTCAGCACACAGTGCTCTCTGTAGTCACAAATGCTCCACTTCAGTGCGCTGCTGAACAACAAGTGACCTTTTCCAGTCCTTTATTACAGATGACTAATGAATACAGCAATAAAGTTTCATTATAATTTGATTTTTCCATACATACAACTCTCACTTGTGGGCTTAAAATTTGCTTTGCTTGATCTTTTGCCCAACTGGACTGTGCAGCGAGATCAAGCACAACCACTCTGCAATTTCGGCGGAGTGGGGAGAGCAGGTGTGTTTTCATATTGGAAAAAGTTCTCAGGTTTGTGAACAGGTTTACAGCAAAGAGAAACATCTGTAAACAATTGCAGATACACTGCTGACGTGCCCGTGTCCCGTATCTGTGCCCCTTGTCATCCGATTAGGCAGCAGTTGAGGGTGCCGCAAGGGCCAGACACGTGGAAAGGAACAAGCGAGATGCAGCAGGGGCAAGAAGCCGCAACGCGTTTCATTGCAAGCTCATTCCTGCCCAACAGGGTGGAAGGAAACTAAATGTCACTGAAACATGGCACCATGCCCTCAAGTCTCTGCCTCCTTTACCGCTGCAGCTAATCTGTTCCTATTCTATTCACCTCAGCTCCGCCAAGGCTAAAAGCCAACTGTGATTACTTAAATACTAGTTACGGCGTATGTCATTCTTTCTGAAATAAGCAGATAGAAATATTAAACACAACTCCTTTGATACGTCAGTGTATTATCTCAGAAGCATCGCAACAATTCAGAGCGACAGGGCTCTTCTATTCCTGGCTCTAAGCTAAGTACTGCCATTACCCAATGCATAGCTCACGCTCTATGACAAATTGAGACTGCCGCTGATGCTCTGGTTTCATAATTATCTTGGGGGTGTACTGGTTTCTGAGAGGAAGTCCAGATGACTCCTCGTGCATCTCCCCAGCATGGAGATTCAATGGCTAAGGCAGCCAACGGGCCTCCGTGGCAGGGAACGTTCTCACCCGAGTGAGAGGAGGTGCACCAGCCTGCTCTGCCACAGGCTCGGACACAGACAAATCCTGCTACTTCGCTTTATTCATCTGACATTTCAGGTATGTGGCTGGAAGCAGCTACTGTTATTACCACATCCAGAGACCTTCCATTTTATCACATGGCACTCACAGAAATCCAGCATGATGAAATGACTGTTCTTCTTGTCCCCGATAAACTGTTCTTTAAACGAATTCTCTATAAAAAGAATCCACAAATGAACCTGCCTTTTCTCAGCCAGCTGCTTGTTATAACAAGCTTACTTGACAGCTCTGCATGAAGAGCCTCTCTTACATATTGTGAACAAGGGCCTGGAGAGTACAATTATGAGTGAGAGCACCACAAAGAAAACAACCACAAGCGCTTATAGCTTATTCCTATGCTGCATTCACTGGCCACTAAATACCTGCAATTACAGAAAACTCCAAAGCCTCACTGTCAGGCAGCAAAAACGCAACCATCCTGAGAAAGATTGCGAGCTGTAGTATTTAGTGTCACCGGACCCACCTTTGCCTATAACGAGGCCACACTTATCAGCTGGCACCGTGTAGGTTATTTCCTGCATCCCTCCAGGTGTTCCAACGCTCCAGTCCCCACGGCCGCGACCTCTTCCTCTGGCGACAGCCAAACTTCCAAAGCCATCTCGTTCCTTGGAAGGCAAAGAATTTGTATCAGTGGTTTTTTCCTGGCCCCAATGCACATTAAAAACAAAATAAAGCTAGGTAAGTTAAACTGCATTATAATCAATGGCACTGAATTAAGATTTTCTTGAACTTCAGTTTCATATTTAAGATTTTGCAGCACTTTAAAGAAATGCCAAGTAATGTAGGTTATAGTTGTCTTCCTGACTCAGGAAGATATTTATATTTTTTAAATGCATGCCTTTGTATCTGCTGAAATAAACCTATAAACAAGCATTAACTACTAAAAGACTTTTAGTTTATGATAGGGTCTTATGCTAGAGCAACCAATAGATCTTGGCACGGACACATACAGAAGTTGCTTCCAAACCCTTTCAAGTGTCATTCTTTAAAGAACTGCTTAGCTGAAATGCACATTTCCCAAAACTTCCAAAGGAAGCTTTTAAGTTCAAAGACACTTAAAGGACATAACTATTTTGGGTAACTCATTTCTCCAAAAGCAAAGGCCACGGGCAGTCAGAGACAGACCTCAAAGTTTAAGTGGATTATTAAAAAAAATTATGAGGTGAAGTATTGAAACCAGATCTCAGGGCAAGTAGAAGTATCAAGACCTACCCTCAGGTATCTGGTCAGGAATGGTCTAACATCTTCTCCTAATACAAAGGGAATACACAGTCCCCTCCACGAGTCTGCTGTACTACCTCACCCATCTTTGTACTTCTTGCTCTTGGGCAACGCAGTATGTTGGTGTCTTTCTCAGAGCACAGTGACCGCACACGTGAGCACTGGCTGCCTTCCCCTGCCTCCTGCAGCCGCTAGACCGGAGGAGGGTGGGCTGAAGAGGTGGCGACACTGAGCACCATGAATGTTCCGCTGCCTGAGCGTTACTCAGCCCTACTGAGCAGAGCCTCCACTCGCTGCCTCACGCTAGTGCTGGGTTCCATTCCACCAGGTCACCACTTCCAAATAACTTCAGAACAACTAAACGTGTGGGGTAAACGTGGAGCTACAACAAGGCCGCCTATTACTGCCTGAGAATAGGAGACCTTACCATAGCTCAGTCAATCCACATCACTTTAAAAAATACAAATAAACAACCCCCAAACCTAGCAGTTCTGTCCTGGGCAGCAGCATGTGTGACCTACCAGAGGGAAAATTTAATGCTGCTGTTGGATGAATGGTGGCATCCACCCCTCCAGCCGCATGCGTGCAGACTACATTCCCATATAAGAACTTTCCTCCCAAGAGCCTCCAGAACCCACCTGTGCTGTGAGAATGAGGTCACTGATGATGTGTGCTGCGTGCTGACACCTATCAGGAAGCCCCATGACCTGTGCGACTCTTTCAGAACTAATCCCATCATCTGTGAAGAGAGGTGGCAAAGACTAAATTAAAAGGAGAAAACATCCACCCACCAACAAAAGCCTCCTTCTAGCACCACCATAGCTAGCAGCATTTTCACATAACTACCCCAAGAGCTACCTCTTCCCTCCACCTTCAGCCCGTCTTCTGTGGACCGAAAGAAGACAAAACCCAGCCCACATTGCAGAGGAAACAACATTCAAAAGGCAACATTTTCAAGTGTCAAAAAACCATGGAAGAGACTGATAAAATTTTAAGAGGACAAAGGCAGCTTTGGTAAGTGATCAGACAGCCAAGGACCCAGAGAAAGTTACTTAAAATTAATCAACTCCTGATCCCAAAGGCTTTAATGTCCTGAAGGAGAATTCTTTAACAGACACAAAAGTTTTTTTGTTATTGTTTTGTTTATCTATATAATTACCACTCAAGACATGACTGTTGTGATGTCTACTGTTTGCAAATGAGCTGTATATAGTCTTACTCTCTGAAAAAAAAAAAAAAAAGAAGGTGCACAAGGAAGCAGCACCTCATATTTAAACAGGTTTCAGAAAGAGAGACAATGCACCTTTACATTAGGAAAGCCTAGTTGCTGTAGCCTCAGATCAGATTCACTTTAGCAATCCCAAACTGGAACACTGATTAGAAAGTAACAGCTCTGCACCCTCTCACAAACCTGGTTTAAATTGAATCCTAACTCCAGCATCATTCTGAATCTTTTTGATCATTTCTCCATTTCTTCCTATCACAATTCCAACAGCAAACCTGGGCACAGAGACCTGATGGGAAAGGCAAAGCAGCATGAAAGCTCAGAGAACTAGACTGAATTATTCTGATTTTACAAGGAGATGCTCTTAACTTTGAGGACAGGCTGTGTTAGGCAGCTCCAGGCTACAGAACTATATCCCTTAAGCAAAACAAACATGTGGCCACAAATTCCTTCCCCACTAAATGAACTCTGCACTACAAGAATGCAGCTTAAAAAGACAATTAGAAACGTGCCATCTGGGAGTCCATGAGAACTCCTCTTCTTTGCAGCCAGACTCACTCTTCTGGCAAGAGAAAAACAATGCATTTAGAAAATAAGCTTACAGGTTACATGTGCAGTTTGATGACTTCCACCCACTACCCATCCCACAGGGAGGTTAGCAGAGTACTCGTGAAGAAAACATACCTCTATGCTGCCTCCTCCCATTCTAGAACTGAAATCATTGCGTACGCCTCGGAAGTCTGCCTGATCTTTCTCTCGGATGATCTCCAGTACCATTTCCCTCGCTTGCTACATGGGGAAAGAAGTTACAGTTAGCTTAGAATTATTCTGCTTGCCATCTCGGTGTTGGGGCCTCAACAGTGGCTAATGGTCAGGCTTCAGGCAAAGCGATCTCCATCTGCTTAAGGGAAACAGCATTCTTATTCAGAATTTCTTTTACCACAGTCAATGGAGATCTGTTCTTGATGGAATCTTCCATATCTGACAAAAATCTGCCAAGTGTGCACGGTGGCAGTTTCTTGTGTGCAATTGCTTCCTTCAGTTTTTCAAAAAGGCCCTTTAGTTTTCCAAATATATATGATTTTTTTGTTGTTTTGTTTTTAAATTAAAGGAAGGGAAGGCCCTTTCCTACTGGACAGAACTGAAACCAATACAGTAAGGTGGAAGCTGTGGTAGCACAGCAGAGAGCATGTCCACTGAGAGCTAGAGAGCATGTCCCAAGGAGGCAGGTGGGCAGTAGTGAGCTTACTGACACTCAGAAAAGTTAAGCCCAGGTCTGCAGCAATCCAGCAAGACGTTTTCTGAGACAAATGAATATTCTTCCTACCTACTTGCAGCCCTCAAGGCCATTCACAAGCTTGCAAGTAGCCCAGCTAGCAAAAGTGTACCTTGGAAATAAGCCAACAGTAGTCACCATTAAAAAAACCCCTCCACGTCAAAACCAAGGCCTTTGTTTCTAGAGATTACCAGTCAAGCTTCTGACACTGTGGTTCTATTTCCAAGTTTGAGGGACACCAGTGAATCTGACTCCTTTCACATTTTTACATATTTTCCGTGCCCCCCTGTTGTATTTTTTTTTTTTTCAGAAGAATACAACTCAAGACATTGCAGAGATGCCAAGACAAAAATAAGGGCAATGGAGAGGATTTCACAGGGATTTGATAGAGTTAAGAAACACTGTTTCAGCATCCAGAGAATCCCACCACACACAAGGATTCATCAAGCTTCTTAAGTGCTTTCTAAGCGTGCTCAACTTTTCCAAGTGCCTCAAAGATCTTCCAGCCTAAGCAGTCTCCACAATTGCTTGGCATGATTTATGGCAGGGAAGATGTGACAACAGCAAATCTTGCAAGGCAGAAGAAACCACCTGGGAAGCAGCAGCACTTAAAGTATGATCTGGTTAAAAGTAGCAAGACTGGCATTAAGCTCCTTTTTGCATATCCATACCTCCACATTAAGTATAAGAATTTTGAAAGAAAACCCACATTTAAATCTAAAAGCCCACTTGCAATAACAGGTTTGAAAAATACAACCCAAACGCGCTATCCCTGAGTAACATCAACTGTTGCAGCAATTTATGATTAGGGAGATTCTATGAAACAGAACTATTTTTATTAGAGACAGGAATGCTAAGCTAGATTTAAGTTCTTAGCAAGGTATGAAAAGCACTTGCTGAGAAGTGGAACGTGCCACAGCTAAACTTTAATTCTTTAATTCAAGCATTCCCATCATGCTGTAATCTTCCAGTCTCCAGCTGCTCATGGGTTTTTGCTTTGAACCGCAGGTATGAACACATCTGTAGAACCCTGACACAAGGAGACTGAGGTACCAATATTAAGCAAACCCCTTGGTTTCAGGAGTTGTCACAGGATATTTTTTTTTTTTTAATTACCTGCGTCAATTGGCTGTCTGAGATAATGAACCTTCCACAATACTTTCTCAAACATGTGGTTAAGTTAGTCACTAAGAACCCACTTGCTCAAGTAACATATAACTATGATTTTTTGCTTCACAGACTGGAAAGTGTTTCAAAGGTACTTTCTCCAAACCCTCCTCCTCTGCTTTTCTGCTACCCATGTCTAACATCTACGTGGAGTGAGAGCTCCTAGGTTACGCTGTAAAAAAGCCAACACTTGCCCATCTGGTGTTTTAACTTGCTCTACTCAAACTTCAACCAGAACAAACAAAACCAGCAGGGATTATTACATTTAGAGTTGGATTCAACTCCCATTAGATACTCCCAAAAACGTTAAAGCTTAAATTTCTCCTCAATTCTCTAGGGCAACTGCTTACATTTATTACATACCTGTACTTTAAATGCATCTCCAGTAATACGGAGAGGTTTATCTGCTCCAGTAGGCATCGGACCGTCTTGGATCATAATCATTTTCACACCTGTTCGCTCCTGAAGAAAAAGCACAGAGCACTTTGCTAAGCAGAGTCCCTAAAACAAGGGACTATATTTTGATTACTAAACATTACGTAGGTCAAATCAGCAGCTTTACAAAATGCTACTTTAGCTCTTCACGGGTATTTATAGCACAAATTCAGTAATGGTCCTAGAGTGTAAAGGACTGCCAGGAAGTGTGCTACTCCTGAAGTTCTCAAATAGCTGAATACCTCTACCTCAATAACTGACTTTTCAGCCCTTTCCAAAATCTGTATCTATCTGCATATGAACTTAATTATGCAGACAGCTGAACTTACTAAGTGACCATCCTTAGAACTACTGGATGACAGAGGCCTAATCAGGGCACTCAAGAATTACATTTTCGACCTGGGTGCTTTTCTGAAACCCTCTATTCTTTAAAAAAACTTGTACCAGATGGAGGAATAAAGAACGTCTACAAACATAGATTTATACATAACACAACACTTAATTAGAAAGGGGTGGGATGAGGAAAAAAAAGGAAGACACACACCAGCTTTATCACAGATCAGCAACAAAAGAGAAGCACAGCACCCTACAAGAGCATGGCTGGCATTAAAAACTATTGCAGGAGAATAGAAATAGCCTTTTCTTGGCTACGAGGATCCCCTCCTAAATAGCACGCACCAAATGTTATCTAAAGCCCATGAGTTTCTTTCACAGCTCTGGCAAAACTCCACTACATGCGTAGCCAGGGCCAAAAGGATTCCTTTTTTAACATAAGGTTGGATTTGAGTCCAGCTCTCCGAAGGCAGAAGAACAGTCCCTGCTGTAGAAGGTTAGAGCATTTAAGGCTCTCCATATCAGCACGCTCTTGTCGATCTAGAGAAGCTGCAGTAGGGAAGAGAGCCCTAAAGTAAATGCATCTTGCGCACCTGCAACTGTTTTATTGTTTCACCTCCTTTGCCGATGACTAGACCCACTTTGGATGCCGGGATCAAAATCTCCTGAATCGTACTGTTGCCATCAACATCGTTGTGAAAACCAGGTCCGTTCCGACAGCGATCTACAATCTGCCCCAGTAGCCGTTTTGCTTGTCTTTGGAAAAGAATCGAGGGAAACAACCATTAGACAACATTGTTCCACGTGACCAAGAGACCAGGAACCATCAAAATGGGAAGCAATTGGGGAGAGGAGAAGAAGTGAAAAGATGAAGGAAACCGCAGTTAGCACAATGTTTGCCTTTTTTTTTTTTTTAACCCTGATGTATATTTTCCCTTATCATGATTAATTATAAGCAGTCTGATTTTTGAAAAGGGAAGAGAGGAGGAAGAGCAGCAGCATGCTCTGACCTCTTTGGAAGTTAAGGATAACAGTTGAGCTATAGCATTTGGGGTGCTTATTTTGAATGAAGATGCTCTATGTTCTAAACTTTTCTGAACTTTTTAAACACATATATGCAATATTTGGAAAAACACAAGCTCTGTTCTCCTTCTTGGGCAAGACAAAAATAAAAAAACCCCACCACACGCTGCTCTGATGCTAACACAGGACATTGGTTAACCGCTCTCCGATCAGTCACAGGCAACTGCCTTGCTCTTCTCTGCCTGCTCTTACCAGCAGCACCAGAACACTGTTCTAACTCAGCCTCTGCCCCAAGCAGTACGTGCTGAAGCTACACCGCGAAGCAAGGCAAGGATACTGCAGCAGCAACCAGTGAAAGACTGGCTTCTTCCACTCCTGGTGAGAAGAGACAGACACAAAGAAGCATTTGGGAGATTAAAGATACCTTCTCTAAAATCTTCAGCATGTCAGAGGTAGCTGATAAGGGTTCCCTTCATCTTGAAGGCTCCTAGTACCAACACATCTCTTTCCTGCCCTTCTCCCATAACCCTTCCCAAAGTAGGTAGAAGAAAGGCACTGGTTCCCTATTCAGTTTAAAGCAACATCTTCCACTCTTTCCACTTCATACCAAGCCATATCAGGCCCCCTAGGAGGACCATCTTCTCTCTGGAGATTTGAAGAAACAGCACAAAGTCATCCCTCACAAACAGACATTCACCCAAGACAGCTCAGGGGGCGGGGGTCTGAGCCTGCACACAGACCAGAGCACTGCTTTCTCTTGACTTTCCACACATCACAAGGCAAAAAGTGGAATTTCTGGAAGCCCACTTCTAATATTCTGGAAGAGTCTTAAGAGGTTTTATTCATCTATCTCCATATTTTGC
Organism: Chionis minor; assembly: GCA_013398295.1. Lineage (NCBI taxonomy): Eukaryota > Metazoa > Chordata > Aves > Charadriiformes > Chionidae > Chionis > Chionis minor. Next base: position 27,814 of record VZSF01000624.1, read on the forward strand.
ATAAAGTTCTTTTAGTGACAATATAGACACTACAACAGTTAATACACAACATATTTCAGATGAGAAGTAGTCATCTGGAAATCAGCCCTATTAGTTAGCCAGTGGATATAACTAATGGAAACACTCCTCACACAAAGGAAGTCTGACATCTAGATTGGTTTCCTTCCTTCATTTTCTTTTTCTACAAGTAGCCTGAAAAAATAATTCAAACCACCAACTTTACAAGAATCTTAGCACAACAGTAAATAAAATTTTGCCTAATTCCATGTCCTCAACACCTTGCTCTGCTTCACAAATTGAGTATTCTCACTTTTAATTTTTAAAATTTATTTGTATTTTATTTAAATACAGCCTTGGACATGACTGCATTTAACTGCTTATTTCAGAACCATGATGTCTTACCTGTACCTCTCTCCCATTTTCCCCCAACTGCATCTCATCAGGCATCCCAGCTTTTTAATATTTTACTCTTGTTCTGAAATACCCTTTGCTAAAGGGGGAAAAGCACTTCAATATCAGCAAGAATACATTGCCTGCCCTATAATGTGAGCTTGCCAATTATATTTATTCTGGCTCACTGCTTGCAGTATTGTGGTAGAATAAGGAGATTTAAGTACCCTTAGATCTCTTAGGAATGGAAGAATGATGAATGTCTTCTCTTTTGAGAGACTGTCTTTGTGCCCATGTATTTTCACTATCAAATGCAACTCAAAGATTTCCAGATGGATTTTAAAAAACCCACCTACCCAAAGGCTGGGGAGAGAAAGAGCAGCTCCATATGTTAAGTGTGTTCCTGTAAGCCTGAGGATCCTGGATCCAGTTCCAGCAGGAGGTCCTCAACTGGTTTGTGAGAGTCTCAAACTCAGCTCCTGGGAAGGGGGAGGGAGGAAACACTGTCCCTAAAGTTTCTATAGGCCTAAAGAGTAGAAACCCCTGCTGGTTGGCCACGTGTCTCTACCATGCAAGGATCAGAATTCAAGGCTTTGGTTCAGTCCTTTGCTTCTTGTTGGCAGCGATGCAGAGGCAAGCACACCCATGGGCCTCATGCTGCTCTGCAACGACACCAACACCTCCAGATTATTCTGGAGTGGCACCAACAGGCTTTAGAGGCCTCATGCAGCCCTTCTTCAGCTGGAAGGATGGTCATCTCAATAGGAGTAGGGAAGCGAAGGGGAAAAGAGAAGTGCCCTTCAACAGCTTAGCTCGGTATCCTGGAGAGCTGCAGTTAGAAAACTGCACCCTAGGTGCCCTAAGAGCCACCTTGCCCTGGCGGAGGGGAATTCCACGGAAATTTCTGCAGAGGGTTCAAACTGCAACTGGAAAAAAGCCTTTGAGGTGCACAGTTTAAAGCATCAGACCAAGAGGTTCTATGCTCCAGAGACCCTCAAGTTTCTCTAGGCCAACATTTGTTGGTGTGGCTAACCAAGTAGCACCACTGACAGAGCACAGCATTAGGGAGAAGAGAGAGAAGGAGAAAGGACAGAAATTAAATCAGAACTCACTCAATGCTCTCTGGCGTCCCGGTGAGCACACAGGGCCTCTCGGGCATCCCACCACTGTCTACAGAGGACACAAGAAGGAAACTTTTAATACACGGAATTTTAAAAAGTGACAGCTTTTTCAGGAACTGTTCAAGAACTAATGGAAGCACCACCCTCCTGCACACAGAGCGTGTTAATGAATTCAAAGACATCCACGGTCAACCTACTTTAAACGATTTGCTGGATGTCTGCATTCTTTTAAGGCCTTCCCCACCAATTAAAGGGAGGGATAAGAACTTAGATGACATTCATCAACAGTTTCCTGTACAGTGGTCCTCCCCAAAGCATACAGGCACTAGCACAAAGGAAGTGGATGGTCCCATTTTTTCAATGCAAGGCAAATTGAATTGTACAAAAAGAGTTGCTGCTGCCCTCCTGAAATGTCTTCTGCCAGGAGATGGAGCTGACCAGACTAATCAGAGACAAACCACATGAGCTGAGCGAAGTGGTACCACCAGCGGAATACTCAAGAGCTACAATTTTGGGTCACAGTAGAACATGGATTGTCCATTTGCACCGTACCCACTTGTTAGTTAAAGACAGTTCCTTAATCCTTTCATTCCCCAAACCACCTGACAAACCTGTTTTCTATGGTAGCCAGGAAGGTCTCAGTCCTACAACAGCTCTCCCACGCATGTTAGCCTGGTATATCAGTTGTTAACGGTAATAACATGCCATGAGCATGGCAAGGTGCCCGATCTAATGGACACAACATCCTTCAACATTAAAACCTGTTCATCCGCCATACAAAGAGGGTCTTACCTGGAGCAATTTGAATTTTGCAGCCAGACTCTGCCTGAATCCGCGAGATCTGTTCACCTCCCCTGCCGATTACTGAAATGAGTTCAACAAGTGTCAGAACATACCATTTTCCTGAGCAACTGCAGAGCACCTTCCCCCTTTTACTCCACTGCAGCTATCTATAAAGGAACAGTTTGACTCCAGGATTGCAGAAGAGGCATCCACAGCATGATCAAATTTACCATAGCAGAAAAACATTAAGTTACTGCTGAAAGTTATTCTATTTGCTTGAGGAAAAAAACCCCACCAAAACAAAACAAAAAAGCCCATCTTGCACTGGAATGGACAGATAGAGTATGCAAGAAATCAGGCACTATTTTGAGTGCTGCTAGAAGAGTGTATCTTGTTCAGCCTGAACCAATGAAGCAATTATTTGGGGTACTAAAAAAGGCTGTTGGTTTTGGTTTTTTTTTTTTTATTTTACTTAAAATTAATATTTTACTACCTCTTTTCAAAGGACATGCTATTTGGCTGGTCTGCATTCAGACAAAACTGCTACATACTGAAATGCTCTATCAAACCTTTAGTGAAAACAAACACCCATCTCCCTCAGCTCTTGGAGTCGGCACACGGTCGCGTCATGACAAGACATACCGAAGAGGGACTATGTGCCAATCACCATTCATATCCTTCCCAGACTCCAGAAAAGGAGCAAAACTGTTGAGTCAAACAGGTATGCCGGGCTCAAGATGCTCCCACAGAAGCATCTCTTGGCTGTGGATATGCCACCTGCCTGCACGTGTCTGCCCCTGAAGCAGGCTTAGACGTAACACACAGAGGACGCGCCAGCAGAGCAGGCGAGCTGCCCTCTCACAGAGCCACAGCATCCCTCCGACATCCCCACATGCCTGCTACCAGGATCAAGAAACGAAGAGATCTGGAGGAGGAGAGCGAGTGTTTCCTTTGCAGAAATTCAAGTTACAGTTTTATAGTGTCTTTAGAGTCGGGACAAAACTTCACGCGCTCAGGGGTAATTATCATGGCCTGTTATTTTCCTTTTCACTCTCAATATATCAAATTGGAAGATACACAGATCTCTAGCAGTGGAAGAGTCTATGCAGTCACTGTAGTAACACATCAGCAGGAGGTGCCATTGAAAGGAAGAGTAATGATCATCAAGAGGAAGAGAGAAATTAAGATCAAGCTGGAAAAAGAACAGTATCGGGAATGCAAATCCAGGAAAAATTCTCATCTGAGCAATGCATGCTTGTCGCGTTTCCCTGCAGCAAATATATGAGAGATTTGCAATTCTGTTTAACTTGCTTTGAGTCAACTCTTATTTTAACATTTAAATGTTGTTTTCCTCCCTTAGCTCTCACAGTTTTGCATACTCGAAGGAAGTAAGATGTTTCAGCGAGGGGAAATAAAAAAATTTTGACTTGTTTATATACTACACTAGTGGGAATTTAAAGGAGAGAATCACTAAAACTCTCAGTAACTTGTACCATGCAGTCTTTTTCTTATTACTGGGACACCAAGCTTTTCCATGCATTTTGTACCTGGATTTTAAACACAGATCATGTGGTCCCCATGAAGACAACATTAGACAAGGCTTATCCAAGGCTAGTAAGCACAAAAACTTGCAAGCATGTCAGAATAAAGAGCATTCTTGCACAGAAAACACATCAAAAAACATATCAAAAGCATCCGAGGTACTTACTAAATCCAACCATTTTATCAGGCACTTTGAACTCTTCTGTTATTACAGCCCTAAAAAAAAAAAAAAGAAGAAAAAAAAAATCAAATAGTCATTACAAAGAACAATTTGGAAGACAACCATGTCCCTGCTGTGGAAACCAGGCACAGCATAAGGCTTTTGCACACACAAGTAAATATGCCATCACAGTCAAAATCATTTGTTTTGGAAGGGACTTCTCGTGGTCACCCGATTTCTCCTATGCTGGATACATTTCCAGTCTACTCTCTTCAATGGAGCTGACAGAAGAACCTCATCATTCTTGCTCCAGACAGATTTCACGGAATAACGGCGAAGTTTCTTCATTATTTAGCCTGGACCTTCCAAGCCACAGTCTCTGCCTACTACTTTTGGATATGCTCTTGCCAAGAGACACTAACCAAAGCCAATCGTGACATGAATGCACCCTCCAAAATTCACAGACTTTTTTTTGCCTGCCTGTCCTTATCATTCTTTTCCTTGGAATTTATAAAAGCTGTTTTTAATTATCCTTTGAAGTCTTATTATCTCAAGACTTCCATATCTATTGCTCTTTGGACTTTTTCAGTGTGTCTCTACCTTAAAACATAGCAGCCAAAGCAATTTCCTAAGACCTGACTGTAGACAAATACAGAGGAATTACCTTCAATAGTTTTTTGCTTAGCCATTTCTATCTCGCAGAAAATACAACGCAATGAATATGGAATTTGCAAACTCATACATATATTTAGATATGTATTATAAAATTTGTTCAGCAATCTCAAAAGCAATGAAATACCTGCGTAAGTCCAATTCAGGATTTGTGCTGAGGCACATTAAAATCTTCCAATTTTTTTGCTTTAGAGCAGATGGGGAAGGGATGAAATACACATTTGACTTCACCAGCTAACCTGCAGATAAATTACTCTCCACTGCTGCTCAGCAGCAGAGATGCAAAACCAAAGTGCCATCCACACCCGCAACAGAACAGGGAGGTTCAGAGTTACAGTTGTTTTAACCTGGAATAAACCCAGCCCATTGCCAAAACATCCTATCCTGAGTCATTTGTTAACCACCCTGTGTTGGAGGAATGGTTGCAGCTGGACAAAGAAGCTAACCTAGCAGAAAACCAACCACCAAACCCAGAAAAAAGCCCCCCAAAACAACTCAGGCTTTTCAGCCTAATCAATTCCCTACATGAACATCACTACTGGCAGAAGAGGGGTAACGGGCAGCAGCAGAGCAGACAACGCTGCCCACTGTTCTCTGCGCTGCCCTAGTGGGACATTAGCTTCCCTCTAACCATTAAAAACTGAAGGTTCTACAGTCTTTATTAGATATATATCTATATATATCTCTCTATCTCATTTGTCCTCTCTGCCGAGCCCCCCAACAAACAGCTGGTTATGATGGAAACACACTACTATTAGCCAGAAGGTGACGCCAGCTCTAGAAATGCTCTCCTTTCCCTACTTAAAACAAGACAGACAACTCCTTAAGACCAGGCTTTGAAAAAAAACCCGAGAATTTTACTTTTGTATTAGATGCTAAGACATGCTGCATGACAACTCCTACTTGCTTCAGTTCCCAAAACCATCTTTGACAAAGGACTCATCTCTGGTCATATGACGCCAACAAAAACTAAAATAAATAAATAAATTTAAAAAAATCTACCCGCCTGTTTAATACTTCCAACTTCAGTCAAAATGCCAGAGCTTTTTTAACTTTTTCTTTCTCCCCCTCAGGCAGAGGAAGGTAGAGGAGAGAGAATTTATTCTTCTTGGTCCTGCAGATTTAAAGGAACCAAATCCAAGTTTCACATCAACTCTTCTTTCTTCAACACAACAAACAGGCTTAAAGGTTTAGCAGAAACCCCAGCCTGGAGAAAACCTAAGCTGACAGTTTCTCCACATTCTCAACCTCTGACTTCCTAACACTACTACAGATGGTGGATCAATAAACAATTAGAATTGATCAATAAATAATAAAACATAACCCACTGCTTACCTTTGATGTACCAGGGCCCCTAACTGGTTACCTACTGTGGCAGAGAGAGAAAAAAGGAAAAAAAATCAAAGCATTAGCACGGATAAACTAACTTCATCCCTATAGAAAAAGAGTTCTTACCATTTCATCAAAAAAGAAAGAAAAGCAAAACAGTAATTTAGGTTCAGTGGCTGAAATGAATGCGTTATGTGGTATAAAACAGGAGGGGATTTCTTGATCAACACACACCACAACCCAGTGTCCAGCTGAACACAGGGTAGGGAATTGATCTGCATCTCCCCATGCTGAGAGTCATGGGAGAAAATCCTGCCTGCCCGAATCCAAATCCCTGCAACTAACCTCCCCCCATTCCCAAATTAAACCCAAAGTAGTAAAGAAAAAAAAAAGGGAAAAAAGCAAGGGAAGGAGGGGGGAGAAAAAAAATTTCAAGCAATTTGGTACATAGTAAAAAACAAAACAAAAAGCTGAGCGCAGTCAGAGATTCAGTCTAGGCAAAAAGCATTGCAGACCGCTTGCACATACTTCTCTCTGTGTCTCTTATCTGTGCTCCATGGAGCCCACTTACACGGAGACCTGTTAAAGGAATAGCTCTGTTAAGTAACCTCATGGCACCCAAATAGTATTTAAAAAAAACCCAAACCCCACCGCGTTTTACTGAATACACACATTCCAGGCATATCTGCGATGTTAGCTAGGGTCCATTTATGATTAGCAGTTATCTCCCCAGCTGACAACCCTCAAACAGATTTCTGCTCCCCCCTCCCCAGATTAGATCTTTCTTCCAAACGTTAATGGAGAAAATATCATTAGACCAACTCATGCAAAGTGGGAACACATGCCCTGCTGGGCTTCCTACTGGACTTTGCCTGCAGCAAACCAGCTAAAAACCAGACCATTTGGTCCTAACAACCAGTTGAAAGATTATATTGCGTGCCTGGAGGGCACAAGTAGCAAAACAAATGAAACCGGCCAACATGTGAGCTGCGATAATAAAGATGCACTTTCAAACTACCTTGCAGCAACCTGCACATTCTTTGACCTGAAATAAATTGGCAATCAGCCGTCAGGGTTAGAAAGCGGATGCATCCCACACTCTCTAAATCCGGCAGAAAAATGCATAAAGTTTGTGGCCAAACACTTTTCTCAAATAAAATAGACAAAGAGAGTCAATACTATATTTCTGCTGCATGTCAATACCTTCATAATAGCTCAGGACCAAAATATTGACAGCATATATATTTTATTACTCTCCCCAGCTCAGTGATAAGACAACTGCTGCGTTATTGACTCCATTAGATTTGTCTTTGCATATTCTCACCCGGAATATAAAAAGCTCTAATTTGATAACTATCAATACTGCAGTTGAAAAAGGCGGGTGATGTAATGGGGAATATTTGCTCTAACTGATAAGCTACAACTGCAGAGCTGAGCAAATATGACCGAACAAATTCAGAATCTTGCCATCTTGCCCCAAACTGTGCTCCAAATAGTGCTACTATACGCTACAGGTCTGGTTGCTATTGCTGTAGCATGGGATTGCCCTTGCCAGGACCAGGCGACTCATTATCCTAAGATGCCAGAAAAAGTGGTCTTAATACTACCAGGCTGTATTTAAATAGCCACTTCGTATTTCGATTCACCAGAACAGCTCTCTTAGCAGTCTCTTCCACTGCAGCCGCTGCCCACAAATTATGAAAGATACACATCCTATAATCAGCTCCTGAAGTTCACGCAAGGAACAGAAGAGCCTTCATTTTGTAACACAATCCTACACTTGAAAAAGACAACTTCTTCAGGGAAAACTACAAGCACAAGAAGTTAAAATCAGTCAGGCAAATAACGTTTTATATGCATGTAACATAATGTCTCCAACCCATTCCAAGCACTATACATAGTAAGCCATACCCCACCCCATGCAGATATCAGCCTTACTGCATGTTTACTGCACAAATTAGTTAAAAAAAATTAAGCCACAATAACTTATGGGCGAGATCATTCCTTCCACATTTCACAGACGACCTCTCCAACAGCCGAGACAGAAGGCAAATGGAGAGAACTGGAAGTGATTTACTTTAAATCAGTTATGATTTCTCTCTGTTTTAAGGGGAAAAAAAAAGAAATAATGTGGCCCCCAGTTCCAACCACCCACAGGTCCATTCCTTCTCCAACATGCCCATTTTGCTCTGAAAGACAGGGACTGACAGAGAGGCAGGGCGCTGGGGCAGACCATGATGCTCCCTGCAATACTAAAAGCTGGTGTTCTGTTGTTCCACCATCTCCCTCTTCACGCCAGGGAGGGGGCTGAACTCTGACAAGCCACGTACATATTTCCCCCTTTTACATCTATTGAGTACAATTTAACTGTAAATGCAGTCATTTTACTGCAAATAAGGAAAAATACTGAATAAAATCAGCACAATTTCCTATTAATGGCACCTGCTGGTTGATAACTCTTCACTCTGCTTTAGGCTTCACCTTAACTGAATTCTACCTAACAGACACTCAAAATAAATGTGGATTTTTTTTCCACCCCATAAAACGGAGCAGTGCCTCCCACTAAATTAATGTGCATGATGGGAATATACAATCTCATCGAGAACATCTTCATGGCTAGAATAAAATAACAGCAATATATCTCCTGGAGACCAGTGGAACACAGTTGCACTTCATAATCTGAAACCAAAATGGGATCATCATAAATTTTAGAAAGCTACAAGGAAGACATTAGCTACCTTAACTTTTCAACATTAAATATCGCTAGGTTTTTCTTTAATTAAACAGTCAAAACATAACAACTTTCATGTCTCCCTTCACTGCAAATCTTGATAGACTTTTCCCCCCTCCCTTAAACTGCCTTTAAAAAAAAAAGGTGATCTGTAAAGTTGCAATTTTGAAGAACACATGAATTTTGCATATTATACTAAACCTTTTGCAAAGAGATCTGGACTTTTGCCCTAGTCCTACTGCTGCTACAGATTTGTCAAGGAGCATCACTACTAACTTTCATCAGCAGTAAGAGACGGATAAAATTTCCTTCTGCACATCACTATGGGCATGTCAGAGCAGAAGAATAAAGTATTCTGTACAACACGATCATGTTGTGTTTGCGCCCCTCGGCTCTACTACAATCAAGTTTTATTACACCAATGAAAACTTCTTCGAAGCAGTCCAAAACAGGGCAAACAAAAGCTGACGTTCTGGCAATCAATCTTTTTTCAGCAGACTAGATCCTCGCTTTCTTTGAGCAAAAGGAGACTGTTTCTTTAAGGATTATTTAGCATTAAAGTTATTAAATTGCGCTGGTAATCAGATGGACCCATTAATTAGAACAGAGGCCAGGAGCAGCCACCGGCCATTAACAAGAGGGCTGGGGTTTATCCTCAGCAGTGAGCCACAAGCAAGATGCCACCAGGTCTCTCTGCAGCTCAGACCAACCTCATCGCTAGTGCTCACCTTTGCTGAGAAACATTAACCGCTGCACGTGGCCGTATAAATGCTGACTACGACTCCCTACGAGCAGTACAAATAAAACTGATCTCCCCCCTGCACTATAGCTATTTGCAGGACTGCTTTAAAGTTGTTTCCAGAAAGGGGAAATAAAGAAGCCAAGGAAAAGAGAAATAATCAATCAGTCTCGAGCTCCACCTAATACCAATGGGCCAGGTCACCAGGGCCAATCCTAGCAGCTCTTTGTTTCAGACGAAGGTTATGTTAAGGGAAGTGCAAAAGGCTCTCACATATTCTGGTTTCCAATACTATGACAAATCTGCTTTTCCTTGAAATGCTTTAAAAGCAACTGAATTTGTTTTGACCAGCGCACTGTCACCCTGTCTTAAGACCACTTCCTAAGCTGACATCAATCAGCCACGCCAGCAGCTGTTTACCAAAACGGACAGGCAGAATTAGATTTTCCTGAAAGACAAACATTTTTTTGTCACCTTAAATACTTCCTCTGGACCCATTTTTTTCCAGAAGCGTTAGGAACAGAAGTAATTTTCTAACAGCTACATGGGCATAAGGAAGCAGTGAGACCTGTATCCAGCCGTGAACATACAGTATACAGAGGTAAACAATCAAAAGATTTACCAGCAGATTTGTTTCCAAGCTATCCAGAGCAGCAGAGTGTATCCAAACCCCCGCACTATAAAATTTCTAGAGTATACATAACAATATAAACAATCTCTTCTTGGCAACAATGTCTCCAAACCGTGGTTTACAGGCAAGCAGAAAATGGAGAAAAGTGTGGGCATGCAATCCCGACACCCCTTGTTCGCAGCTAACAGAACTAAAAGATCATCCAAACAGGAAGCGCTTTCCTAATTTAAATGTCCTGTTAAAAGGAACTGCCAGCTCCCAGACGCTTAAAGCTAAAGCTGCATTATAGACTGTTAATGTCACGGCAGCAAGAGCAGGTAGCCTAAGACTAAGGTATGGATCACACCACAAACAAATACAGAGCAAGAAGCTCTCACAGCTTTAGGACTTCCTTTGCCAGGCTGCAGTTCTGGGTGTGCAGTAAAGAGCACCACAGAAGGACCACGTGGTTAGGTGGGAACTCATCACACAACTGTATTTCAGTACAGGACCTACTAATGCCATTAGAAACAAAACCCAAGATGACCAAAGCCAAAAGAAGCGATCCAACCCTTGCTCCTACCCTGACAATTCCTGTTTCTTCGCGAAATTGCAGCCCTTTAAAAATATTACTTCCATCATTTCTCTTCTCCTCCAAGATCTCTCAGATCAGATTTTTGGGAAGGGAATTGGACAAAGTTTTAAAACCTACAGACTTATATGAACAACCCAAGGGCAAATACAGCACTGGATCTACTTTAAAAAAGTTACAGACAAGGCCCAGAACTGAACTACAAGGTGAACAAACACCCGCAGGTCTTTATACCAGCAGAACCACTGCCAATGCAAGAGTCAGGAGTACAGCCACTCTGGAATGCTCTCCCAGGAACGATACCTGCTCCATGGAGTTATCTATCACAACACGAGAAACCAGCAGCAACATACATTTATAGCCCAGACTGCAACTGTACTGACACGGTTTGTGTCAACACAAACAAGGCTCAGCAAGTAACAGGGCTCACCGGTAAAAGTTTAAGTACAAAGTCTAACTTGTGCTGTCATTAAGCTCCACGACTATTTCACATGTTAAAAGTTCATAAAAACTATTTTGTCAAGAGGTCAGATTTCTCAGTCCAGTCTGATGAATCAATGAAAGAAATAGGCAGGACTATTGGTATGAATTACTAGTTCCTAGAAGGCTATTTTTTTCACACATAGCCACTTACCTAAGTTACTCAGACACTGCTCGAAGTTGTTCAGCATTCTTCAATGCTGAACAGCCTGCTTGGCAGCCGCGCTCCTTCCCATACAGAAACCAACACATACCAGTAATACCGAGCCTCTGGCTTCTCACAGCCACAGTGATGCTCCAGCCCGAGATACGAGGTGCAGGGGCTCACCCAGATAAACCCATTTTTCCCCTAAAACACCAAACCAAAGGAGCAGCAACCTCTTGCTCAAATAGAGTCATCACCAGACAACAAAGTGGGCTGTGGCATGCGTTCAGAAACCAGTAATGTTAGCAAGCCAGAGGCTCCACATGAAAGAAACATCTCCCCATGTTCCAGCATGTTTTTTAAGAATGAGAAGCAGACGTGCAGTATTTTCAGCCTTTATATAAGACAGAAAAGATTATTTTCTCCTCAGTACTCCTGAACATATCTGTGGGGGAGAGAATCACCCTGCAGAGCTACTTGTGTCAGTAAAAATACTAGACGAAATAGGAAGACGTAGCCACATTATTTTTTTTATAACCAGCCACAGGAAAAGATGAGCTCTTTGCATCTATACAGCAGCAGATAATACAGTTTAAGCACTTCCCGTAACAGCGCACATCATTAGATTTTTAAAAAAGAAAACACTTGTTCCAGGATTTTTGTTGTTCCCCACAAAGAAACTAGTAACTTATTTTAAAATTCCAACACTTCATACACTATCAACTCATTACAGTTACAAGTATATTATTCTTTGGCTGTGGTCAATGTTAAATGCTTCAGACATTTAAGAATTCTCAAAGAATAATTATGAAAAAAGTTAAGCCTAATACAGGAAGTTTCCTTTCAACTTGCACCAACACCTTTTCTCCTCAAAATTCACATACAAAGCAATCAGAACTCTTGACAGCGACTCAACTACTGTGCTGTGACCACAGCTACACATGGAAAGTAGCTCATGTAATACTGTCCCCGTACACTGCTCGCTCTCAGAAAATAAGGACCATCAGAGAACAGCAGCTTTACTATGTGTATCTGGTACTCTGTACACGGGATCCAGCACAGTCCAATACGAACATCCTCCTCCCTCCCTCCACCTCCCCAGCTACTACAGAACAAGATTTAAATTACAGAGTTTGTTTGCTAATTCCCAACATTCATGAACTAAGAAAGAATCGCTTCACATTAGTAACACTAATGCCTAGGAGCCCTGTTCTATCCAGATGAGACTAAAAGGCACAGTAAAAATCTTATATAAAATTTCTATATACAGAAATATACATTGATTTCTGTCCTTAAAGCAGACAACTGCCTCCATTGGTGAATTTCAGGAGCTGCATCCACAAGACTGACTCATCATAGCCAGCTTACCTCCATCATCCAGGGGCCGTTTCTGCACTCCATAACCGTAGACTGATGGGTCCACAAGTGTTGTAGAATTATTCAAGTGAGGAATATCTCCAATTTTAGCAGCAATCTATAAAAACAGGGGATAAAAGCACGATTAGCATCCCTAAACTTTCAGCTATCACAGCTAAACACTCTTTCTTCCAATAAGGTATTTACCCAGTCCAATAAGGTATTTACACCAGTCCAATTTTTTCTCAGCTATTTACTCTATAGGTGGCTTTATAACAGTTCCAAGACCTCAGTGCTTCATTTGTAAAGTAAACACTTGCCTGCTTGCTTTTAATATTTGTTTAATTAAGATCGCATTCACCCAGTTCCTCTTCCTGATCCTAAGTAGGCATTTACTCCCTGGAACATTATATTCAGGTTTGTTCACTCAACGAACAGCTGACAAGCTAAATCTTGCAAAGACAAGAGTTCAAACTAGCTCACCAACTTTGTCCTGGAGAAGCTGCCACCACCATAACCGTGTAGGAGGACACATGCTTCCTCCTGCCTCCCGTGCATGTCCAGATACATCGAAACACATACTCACACATCAGTGGGGGGAGTGGAGGGAGAAGAACGTGAAAATACACAACACAAGCACAAGTTTGGGAACTCCTTGTCAAAGAGACTGGATCACCCGGTGTTTACTGTACAAAGAATAAATCAAGGGGCAAGCTATTAGCCCAGAATTAGTTTCCATTTCCTGCAGCGGTCAATACAGCACAAACATGGCTAACGCTGCCTGTGCCTCTACTTCCATCCCTTACAGAGGGGTAACAGCCATTCCCTGCCAAACTAGGATACAAGGAGGATATTTACAGGAAAGCGGAGACAGTCAGGTATCACAGTAAGGGGACTAAGGTAAGCAAATAAAACAGGTCAGAGAGAGACCTAAACAGCACTTAATAAAAATGAAAAAATTAACCTTGTCTCTAATGGTATTTGGGGGCCATCTATACAGATGGATGCCCACAGAAGTGAGCTCTTTCCCCTGCTCTCCAAGCCAACTGACGTAAGCCCACACTAGAAACATAGAGGTGCGTTAGTTCGGTGCTGCACCCGAGTTAATACCCCCCTCAGGGACAGGCAAACCAGTCTCACAGCACCCCTCGCCTACATACAGTACTTTGCTATAATAAGTAAGTGCAGAACAACGTAGTTACAGAACAAATAGTGTATAAAGCACAGTGTATTCTACAGTGTTTGCTTCCTTTTCCAGCAAAAAGAAAATCATTGAATAGAATCTTTACTAAGAGTCTGATCTCACTCTATTATAACCAGGATTTCACCAGAGAATAAGCAACAGAAACAGATGAAAGAGCATTTTACACAGATCTGTTTTAAAGGAAGACAAGGGCAAATGACAAATAGAACTAAAGACATTTCTAAAATTTGAGTTTTACTGCAACAGAAAGACATCTACAGTAACTCTGGTTGTTGACATGAGCGGCTGCTGCAGTGGAATAAACAACTGCCCAAGATTCAGAACCACAGGGTACTGAAAAAAAAAAAAGCTATTTGAAATAATCTTGAAAGATTGAGGGCACTGCTTTTAGAAAGAGAATTGAAAACATTCTCTTCAATGCCTTGCATGAAAAGGGGTCCAAGTTTTGACCATTTTCTTCTCATAGTCTGTTCCCTCCTGTCCTCTTTTAGAAAGTCAACAACTTTGTTGCGTCAGAAACGCCAGGAGCCAGAGAATAAAAATCTTCCTTCAGGATCAGCACAGTGATCATGTAGTAAAGCTTTGATGACAACCACCTTGTATATCAACATCTCCAGAAACTAGTAAGCCCACAGAAAGCTGATTCTGGAAGCATTAACACAGACTCTCCCTTGTCTACTCCATACTAGGGAGTGCCAGCTGATGCCTTGCTTTTTTGTTGAAAACTGTACTGCATCCATGGTTCCAGCCCTTTGCCCACAGGCCTTCCCCCTCATGTCTGGGATGCAGAGGATTTCAACGAAAGTACAAAGAGCATAGATGTTTCCAGACTACTTCAATGCTGAAAAGTAAGTTTTACAACAATCTATTAACTGCTTTCACATAATAACTTACAAATGTATGCCAAAAGGGACAGTATCGGGTATAACATACCCCAGCATGTTTTGGAACGTTTGATTTTGACATGCTCTTCATGAACCCTCCTTCTCTGAGTAGTTATTTACTCGGAAAAATCTGTAAGTTGTGGAAACTCCTAGCTGACAGTTTGGAGATGAAGTCACACACCACTTGTGAAAGAAGTGATGGGGGAAAGGGAAAGAACAAAAGGGAAAGAACAAAATAGTCTGTGGATAGCAAAAGCTGCCCTACAAATGGAAGCTAGCATGGAGCACCAAGGTGTGCATGAACAGATCGCACTAAGGCTGTCCACTCCTAGAGTGGGAGAGCTCTGCAAACCCTTACTTGTGCTTAGCACACAATTATCGCCCTGGCACAGAACCCTCCATGTAAAGGGCAAAATAAGAGAGTCAAAAGAATTTTTACATCATCAGCTTTTGGGAAATTTTCCTTTTGGTTTTTTTTTTTTTTTTCTCTCTCCTCTATTTAAACTTGCACCCTTATCTCTAAAGCCTCCCAGCTGCCACCGGATTACACACAGACAACATGCCACCTCACTCCAGCAGGAAAAAATACCCTGCAAAATTAAGAGTTGACTTTTTAAAGTACATGTAGCAGTTAAAATACATTTTAGCTTCTTCTGTGCAACTTATAATGGCAACCTCAGGTTTTACTACAGGTTCAGCAGGCAGATAAGCATAAAAGTTAGAACACAGCAAAAGTAAGCAGACCTAGCGCAGACCTAGCCCTTATCAGACTAAATGACCTTGAGTAATGTACTGCTAGCCAGTGCTTTTGTCCTGCTGTGTGTCAGTCTTCATTTTTTTCCTTTTTTTTTCTTTCTCTAAACCCAACACATCTATTTTAATGAGCGCTGAAATACAGAGGAAAATAGCATCACTACCACAAAACTGTTCCTGCATCTAATTTCCCCAAAATAAAGCTCTGCAACACTTTAAAGGACACAACACAAACACAAGCTACAAATTGCAATGGTAATGCCAAGAAAAACAAACAAAATAACCCACAAAGTTGTGCGAGAGATACATGTTTTCCTATATCTTGTACTTCTGCCCTCCTATACCTTTAACACCCTTTAAAAATGGTGTAATACTAAAACACTTTTAAATATGAAGCTTCTTTGCTGGGCACAGCGGGACTCAAACTCCAATATCTGCAGAATTCAGCTTTCAAAGTGAAAGAGCCCAGCTTCTGGGAAGAATTTCTCCATGCTGTCCTGCAAAAGAACAGCAACCAATAAAATCACCAATTCTATGTATTAGCAGGATATAAATTAATAAGGCGCTGTTGTCCGACCTTTCAGACAATTCTAGTACTTCTGCTACTCTTCCCAGTCATCAAGCAGAAGACTCAAGTTTTTGTGACAGACATTTCTCCAGAGCTCTGCAGGAAGCAGCAAAACCATCCACAACCATTTAAGTTTCATGCCACAGGTGATTTTCCTAAGTACTAGAGTAATCACAAAGCCCTAAACCTATTTGAAGATGATATGAAAAAGTACTCTACAAAGGAATACAGAAACTTAAGTCTTAAGACCTCTGCATCCCCCTAGAAATTAGAAGTTAAAGCCTGACAATAGAAAAGGATTTTAATCATACAGCCTGTTGACTCTCAGGATGTTCATCCACTTTCAAGGTACCTAAGACAGCGCACTACAGGCTTACCCAGCCACAGCCTTTCCTCTTCATGGCATTCCCAGAAATTTGGGTTCAGACAGTACGTATGGCAGGTTACAAGAAGAACAGCGCATGTGTGCAAATGGAAACAGTAAGTGCTGCAAACGCATGGGCTGTACTGAAAATGAGACTGCCAAGGGGAACAGGAGAGGGTAAGAACCGAGCAACACGCTGTTTTGTCAATAAGAACAAGACTCAAGGCCAGTCTGATAGAAACCCATTTTTGTCCCACGTACAGACAGCTCTGCTTATTTTCTGATCCCATTACTGAAAAGGGGAGCAAACATCCTCTCTCCCTTTCCCCAACCCGCCAAATGCCACAGAAGAAAAGCGACGCCGCCTAGGAGCAGCTGAACAGATCAGTCACCACCTATATGATCCCTAAACTAATCCACTCACTTGAGGCGTGGTGCGGAAGATGCAGGACAGACCAGCTCCAAGGCCCAGCGTTCACTTGAAAAAGTAATTTTTCACGCATCTCAAGTCCAGCACAAACACTCAAGGCAATGTACAACTCGCATCTTTCAAAGGCATTCCAGACTTCTTACTCTTATGTCATTTCACATCCCAGTGACTTTGAGGAATGCAGCTACCGTCATTGATCAGGAAAGTCTTCCCAGTCCTGACTTATTTAGTTATTAATAACAAAGCACTGTATTCCACAGCCCGGTTTTAGCGTCATGGCTCTCACGAGAACCAAATTTAGTAAATTTGATTACTAGTCTTAAATGCAAGATTAAATTCTGAAAGACTTCAAACGTCAAGCCAGGGATGCCATACCAACCCACGAAGCAAGAACTACGACTGAATTTTTTTTCCTCTGCTCCCTACCCGCCTTAAAGCAAAAGTAATATTCAGAACAGCTTGCAGCGTTGGCCAGAAGTAGTACAAAAGCTGACACCTACGTAGCAGATCGGTATAGTTCAGGCAAATACAGCATTAAACACACTCGGTGAAAGCTCTGCCACCACCTCCAGAGAAGTGTTAGGTGCAACTGCCTCTCAGCTAGGAAGTTCCACGACAGACTGCTTGGGCAGTGAGGTAAATATCCATCCACTGAGCAATGACGATCATATTTATTCACATTTGGCAACAAGTCACCAGTGACTATTTGGTCCTACCATTTTGTGCAGAAGACTACCTACTCCCTTACAAAGCCTCTATGGGACTAGATTAAAGCAAGTACTTCTGCATGGAGGGAAATGTTTTAGCACCCACCAACAATACTTTTCATCCCACAAATACTAATGGGGGAAAAAAAAAAAAAATCACATTCAACAGGTAGCACAGAACTTGCTGCAAAAAAACGTAAGCCACCGCGCTCCCATGAACGCGTGCAGAGCGCACATTTCTCAACACACTTGTTTCCAGCGTGAAAGATAGCAGGAAGGTTGCTATGCTGCAGCGCCTGACCTGAAGTTGGCAGCTTGGAGGATTTTGAAATCTTCCAGTTCAGATTAACTCAAGTCGTAGGCTTGTGAAAACCCAACATATTCTTTTAAGTATAATGAACTGAAGAACAGCAAAATCAGAGTGAACACAGTTAGCCTGCGAAGTTATTTAATATTTCATCTCCTTCATGTGTGGGTTAGGGGGGGCCTCACAGGTTCACCCTACAAACATGATGACGGCACCCACGCAGCACCACTTCAAATTGATTTGCAGTTAGTGTTATGTTTTAGCCTAATACCATCCAAAAAAATCCCCCTTTCAGATTTAACCTGTTACATGTCAGATGAGCGGCACATACTGCGTCACTTTCAACATACTCATAAAATAGTTTCAACAGGCTGCAACTGACCAGCAAATAATTATTTTCTTCTACATAAACAGGTTATTCAAAGATTATCCAACTGCTAGCAGGCTACCAGGTATTCAATGAGACATTTTTGCAGTGAGGCGCCTTCAGTAACAGATGACCAGGTCAAGACAAACACAGCTGTGTGTTACAGGTGCGTAACACCTCTCAGTTTAACTGCATCATGCAGATAACCCTGGTCTAACAGCAAAGCTTTCAGACATCACATGCCATCAAGGCCATGGGGCTTTGTTGACCACTGAAAAAAGTGATGCACGGCCTCACGCAGGAGGCAGCTAACACACACCTGGCCTACTGCGATACTTACGCTGAGAAAGAAATCAATGACCAAAGAAATACTTGTGCTGACAAATAAATCAATGACCGAATATCTCCTCTGGGAAGGTGCAGGGTGTTCATCTAGAACAGCAAGCGCCTCTGTGCAGGTCACTGAAGACCACACAGAACATGGACTTGCTGCCATACTGGTTCACAAGTGAGCCGTGAGCCACGGTAAGCCACTTAAGTTCCATTAGAGCGATTCCTTGAAAGGTCTTAGGGTCCAGCTTAGTTTCTTCATTAGTTTCTCAGTGAAATGAGAAAAACAAGCCTGGACAACAGAAGGAGATTTCTCCCACCTGGCCTGTAACATTGGAAAGAATCAAGTCAGGGTCTTTAAGCACCAGTTGGGCTGCGGTCTTGGTATTTCGCCGTATTACACCTTGTTAAGGTGCAGTTACTAAGTATGAGTAAAGTGCAACCAGTTCAGCGATGGAAAAAACACCTGTGACAGACACAGAACAAGAGATGTGATGAACAGCCGCAAAATCCACGCTGTGAGCAGCCGCTTCTTGTTTCTGGAGCCACTTTCCGCAAACTGAGAAGAGCCCAAATATATGGAATACCCTGTACTGAAGAAAAGGGTGTTGATTTCTCCAAGTCTGGGGAGTCTTTACTCAAAGTTTCCATTTTAGCACCGCATAAGCTCAGAGATTCTGTTGGGGAGCACTTCACTCCCCCCTTCCCTCCCAAGAGGGAATGCAAAGCTCCCCCTCTGCGAGGGTTTCTATTGATTAGTCTAACAAACAATTAAAGGCCTCACTTAAAAAAAGAATTAACGTTAAGCTCCCGCCCACCCGTTGCAAAGCGCAGGACAGCTTTGCCGCCGAGAGCTCCCGCAGGCTGCAGACCGCCTCTTCTCCCACACAGCAGCAATTTTTTTGCCGTCTCACAAGCCCCGACCGCGACCCGCGCTGGAGGGGCCTGTCAGCGCCCCGGCGCCGCCGCCGCCGCCCCCCCCTCTCCCCGGCGCCACCGCCCCCGGCAGGGGACGGCCCCGGGGCTCCCGAAAGGGGCCGCCGGCTCCAGCCT
>VZSF01000624.1:51662-73741 GCA_013398295.1 Chionis minor
GGGGGGGGGGAAGAAGGGAGTGATTCTACGCCTCCATCACCCGCCTCCCCCCCGCCCGAGACACACACACCTTCACACACACACGCGCTGAAATTAGTTGTGACAGCTGAAATTCTCCTCTCGTCGGATGCCGTTTGACAGGGTACTTAAAAAAGGAGGAGGGAAAAAAAAAANTGGTGGGTGCGGGGGGTGGAAGGTGGCCAGGGGACCAGGACGGGGATGGATGGGGACCTAGGGTGAGGGAGGGCGCATTGGCATACGGTGGCCCTGCCACCGTCACACAACTTGGTCCCCTCTACACCTCCCCCGTGTCACCTCGCACCTTTGGCTCCTTGCGTCCCCCTGCTCCCTGCATCACCCATCCTTCTCCCTTCCTCCAGCCCTCTCTCCCTCTCTTCTCCCCCACCTCCCTCCTCTCTATCCCCTTGCTCTCCTCCTCACCGCCCCCTCCCTGTGCCTCTCAAAGCCACCATAATAGCAGCTTGTTTGGCACTTCACTTGGTCTCAATGAGAAAATTCCCCCCTCTCCCTCTTTTTGCCTTCGTTATTTCCAAACCCTGCAATAGCTCCTTTGCTCAGGGCTGCGGGAAGTGCCCATTTTTCAACATTTTTCTTTGGCTTATGTTTGTCATCCTCTGAATTACCGCACCGGGGAGTCCAGTCAGCCCGACACCGGGCCCTGCTATTCACGCCTCTCCTGCTCCTTGAGATCATGTAGGGAAAAATTAGTTATTTATTTCGAGCACCACTGCAATGCACTTCCCTGCGGAAGTGTTTGTTTTGCTCCCCCACTGGAAAAGGAGGCTCCACAGGGAGCGCCGGCACACCGGCAGCACCAGATCCGGCAGGAGACACCAGGTCCAGCAGGAGACGTGGTGAGGGCAGGACAGGGTGCTGGCAGCCCTGGGGGCTCCCGGGAGAGGTGTGAGCGTGGAGACACCCAGTGAAGACATGGCTCATGAGAGGGGTCCCCACCATGCTGAGATGTTTCTCCAAGGCTTCTCCTGGAGCAGATGCTCTCTGTGGGTTCTGAGAGTTTCCAGGTGATGTTCTCCCACCAGGAAACTTGGTTGTCTGTGGGTTTATCCCCAGGTCAGACGTGCCATGCTGAGATGGATCCCAAGAGCGCTTGGCACTGGGTCAGCATCCCACCCCAAGGTGGCTGTGACTTCACCAGGGAGTGCGACCCAAGAGACTGTGCCAAGCGCTGGGCAGATTTGGTGGCTGGAGGGAGAAATCCTGCTCTGGCACAGCCCATGGTCACCAGACACAGTCCCCAGCACCGCTCTCCAACTGCAGTCCTGCCCATCCTGGTCCCCTTCACAGAGCTTTTGGGGCAAGAGTTTTTGGGCAAGGGCGGTGTGGACCGGCAAACGTTCACCAGCTTGGAGAGAGCCACAGATGGCAGGAGATGGGAAGGACGCTGCTTGTCCAAGGAAAACCCATCTTTGGAAGTTGTAACCCACCTCCCCTTCTCCCTGTGCCAAGGTCAGGAGTCAGCCAGTCCCACCACTGGGTGCCGGTGCAGACCAAGCTGGCAGCACTGCAGCTCCATAGCCGCCCTGGCAGTCGGGATGCTCCCAACGCCCGCGAGCCCTTCTCCTTGCGGAGGTGCCGTGGGCAGGCGTGGGCAGCACTGGCACCGGTCGCAGCAGGCTGCCGGGGAAGGGACCCAGGGAGCTGCGGCTTTAAAGAAAGAAGAGGAGCAGCGGGAGGAAGAAAATGCAAAATTGGCCCAGTGGGTAGACCTGCTATTTAAGTGCAGTTGAGAAGCGAGCGGGAGGAATTACGGGAGAAATGATAGTGCCCTGACAGCTGCCATTTCCCACCGCCAGTCTCCCCTAATGGAGTCCTAATGTAGTGGTGGGCTCTTCCCTGACAGCCCAGCCTGAGACAGGGCTGGTCTTTGTGCTGGTGACAGATGGGACAGTCCGGCAGCAAACCTGCAATCCTCTGATTTCTGCCGGTGCCGGATCAGCTTAACCCCTTCTTCCCCCGGCACTCGCTCGCCGCCCAGGTGTGTGGCCGGCGTGGGGTCCCACCGGCCCCCGGGGTCTCCCATCGCCCCGCTGCGGTGTGCCGGGTCTGGGAGCACATGGAGGCGCTGGGAAGAGGAGGCGGCTGCCTGCAGCTCTCTCCGCATCGCCGGGCTGATGGTGGCCGGGGCAGCGCGGCAGAGTCTCAGCCCGGTGACCAAACCCAGCCGGAGAAGGCGGCAGCACGGTTTCCTGCGGGGAAAGCAAAAAGCTGGACCCCCATCTGGCCGGGTCCCCGTGTCACTCTGCCCGTGTGACATTTAAGCAGGCAGGTGAGCACAGGCAGGTGTGCTCAGCAGCACAGCACCCGCCGGGAGGGCTCCGGGCTGCCTGCCCGGCACAGCGCCCGCCAGGAGCCTCCCGCTACCACTGGCTGCCCGCTCTGGCACTGAACCTCCTTGTCTGCCTCAAATCAGCCCCAACACAGGGTAGGATTAGACAGTTTTAAGCTAAAAGGGGTGACAGTTCCCCACTCCCCCCAGGACCAGGCTCTGACTACATGCAGCTCTGGTCCTGTTCCCCAGGATGCCGGGGGTGGATACAGGAAAAGCTGACGGAGTTTTCCTGCGGGAAAATAAATGCAGCTACTCCATGCACTTCTCTGTCTGCTGGGGGGAAGGCCGGGCGTGCTGGGGGACCCTCTGTGGCAGAGGGACGGGCAGTGGGATGCTCTCACCCTTGGGATGCAAAGGTGGAGATTAAGCACCTCTGATCTCTCCTCATCCCACAACCAGGATAGGCCCAGAGGATCCCTGGGGAGGGATTTTTGGATTCTTCTCTGTTAGGCAAAGGTTCAAGCCCCTCTGCCTCCTTCCCAGCATGGAGCATCTCTCACTTTGATCCTCTTTGCCCTCCAATGTGTGTTTGGGTCTCCATCCCCTCCGGTGAAACCCACCGGCATCCTTCCAAGCTGGAAGGGAACTCTCTCCCATCGGCAGCCAAGTCTTCTCAGCCTTCAGCACCCACAGTCGTCAGCCCGAGATCACAGGCACCAAGCAAAAAGTCACCAGCCTGGTGGGGGTCCCAGCACCCTCCTTGTCTCCTCCCCAAGCTTCCATCCCACGGGCAGCGTGTCTGCCTGCTTTCCTGCCCGGGCAGGAGTTAGCACAGGTAGGACAGAGAGCTCCAGGCAGCTCTGCTGGGTCCATCTGCTCATCCATCCCTCTGCAAAGAGGGGTTCAGAGCTGAGACCTGCTCCTGGCTCTGCCACCATCCTCTCTAGCCGATACGGACCTACTGGAGGTCACAGGGAACAGAATCTTCCCCCTCCTGCATCCCTGCCCCACCAACCCCCGGGCAGCAGCTGAGCCCCTGGGACAATTCTGGTGGATGCTGAGGGTCCCCATCACCCTCTGTTTGGTGGGGAGCCCCAGCTCCTGGCAGCGTTGGACCCTCTCCGGCAGGAAAGCGCAATGCGGCTCACGCAGGTCCTCGGCACAATTAGCCAACAAGTGGCTGTTTTGTGAGGGATTGTTGCTGATGTGTTTTAAGTGGCTTTCTGAGTGGAAAATGTGAGGCGCTGGAGAGGCCGGCAGACAAAGAGGGGGATGCATTAGGTTTTATTGGTCTGCTTTGCACACATCTGACATCACTCCACGGAGCAAGTTCTGCCTGGCTTTGGGGAAAATGAAAAATAAAGCAAGAAAAAGGGGCCGAGGGTACAGGGGTGGGGGGAGCGCGGGCGATTCAAGCAGGCAAGTGGGGGCTTAATAGCAGGAGACACTGGAGCAAACTCTGTCAACCAGATGGGACCCGGGTGCTGCGGGAGGAGAGGGGAATTAGCCAACCCGCGCTTTGTTCCAGCAGAAAGCGTGGCCCTCTCCCCCCAGGAGCTGCCTACGTGTGATATAATACAGCCCCTTTCAGCCGCTAAGCTGGCCAAGGACAAAAGTCACCGATAAATAGCGAGAGGGTGAGGCTGAAAGCAAAAGGCAGAGCTGCCAAGAGCTCTCGCTTTCTCCTTGGGCTGCCCACGCTGCCGTGCATCTGCTGGCCACCGGCACGGGGACCCGTGGGCATGGCAGTGGCGGGGCTGGGGGCGATGCCATGGGACGGGAGGGGTTTAGGAGGCATGGTGCCTTCAGCAGGGCCAGCTGCAGCCTGCGTGGTGTTTGAGGGTCATCCCCATTTTCCCTGCCTCGATTCCCTTAGCCATTCCATTCCCAAGCCAACCCTGGGCCCCCTGTGCCTCGGGCATCCCCCAATGCACGCGGGGAAGGGCTGGAGGCTGCCATCCCAGCCGTGCCTCCCGGCAGCCCACCGCTTGGGCTTATTAAACCCATGTGCATCTTTCACCTTCACCTCCAGGTGCCTGTAAAAACACCCCCAGCACCAAATAAAACAGTTTGAAAATCCCTCGCCCAGCCCGGAATGCCAGGGAGCCAGAAGCTGACTCCGCTGGGTGCTCTCTCCGCAGCGATCCGCTTGCAGCCGTCGGCGCCCCTCGGTTCCTCTGCTGCTCACCCAGAGCCCCGTGAGCACCTTGCACCGCCACCCACTGCCGCCCCCCCTGCCCACAGCACCCCCCTGCCTGCTGGTAGGGGGCTCAAGGGCTGAAGCCACCCCCGCTTCAGGGGTTTTGGACCCAAAGGCACCCCGGCCATCACGCCCGGGCGCAGAGCTCAAGCCCCACAAACATTTGCTGGAAAGAGGAGACCCCCAAAGCCCCCAGTTTGGGGGTCTCCCTCCCCTCCCAGCCCAGCCAAGCAGTAAACCAGCCGTGGGGCTGTGCAAACAAGCAGGACCCCCTGTCCTCTCCCCGTCCCCCCCACCCCCCGAGGGGGTCTTCCTTGCTCTTGTGGAAATATTGATCCAGATAAACCAGGGAGACACATTAGGTGCCCCGGGGGTGTCAGGAGATCAGCAGCTCAGCTGGCCGCCCACCAGCCCGTGCCCACAGGGTCCGGCATGGGCAAAGGGAGCGGCGGGGGCCTCGGGAAGCCTCTTACGCCACTGGGGGAGCAGGGGCCAAAGTGCTTTCGCCAAGGGGAGGTAAAACAAATCGATGAGGGGCCACCGTGACACGCTGACCCTGGCGCTGAGCTGCGGTTTTAACGCACGACAGTAAATCTGGGCGGGGGGCTCGGAGGCAGATGGCTGGATGGGGGAGGCGAGATGGGGCACTCACTGGTGGGACGAGGGAAGGGCAAGAGCTCCCAAACTGAGCGTAGGCCAGCAGAGCCCCTGGGGAAGGGCGAGGAGGTGGGAGAGGGCAGCTTGGATGCTGACTCGGGGATGGGTGATGCCTCCAGCATGAGCGGGATGCCCCTCGTAGCCAAGCATCACTCCCAAGTGGTCCCTCCCGCCTTGGCACATGCCCTGGGCTAGCCAGGAGGGCTGCAGAGACACCTCAAGGCTTTCTCTAAACCTCATTTCTCATTTCCATCCAGCCAAGGGGAAGCATCCCCTCCGAATGGAGGTCTCGGTTTGCAGCCCTGCGCTCCTCGCTCCCTCCTCCTGTCAAAAGCCAGAGGAAAGGGCAGGAAGGCACCAACGGCCGTGGATCTGGTTACCTGCGGCCAACAAAACCTACCTGTCCCTTCTCAGCTGCTTCCCCTGCCCCCTCTCCAGGGGGATGGACCAGAAGGAACCCCCTGGCCCTCCCCAAGCATCGCCGGGTCGCTGCCCACCACGATCAAGTGACCAGATGGACGGTGGGCTTACGCTGCAGCCTCCTCTGTGGGTCCCTTGTCCCCCGCCTCCGGAGCCAGCTGAGCTTTGACGCTCTGTCCCCCCGGGGCAGCCTTTTGTCAGGGGCGTGCAGAAGGGCCCCTGTGTCCCTCTGATCCCCCGCCGGCCCCACGGCAGCGCGTCCCCAGCCAGAGCATAAAGCTGGCTTTCAGGGACCCGGCGTTGGGAAACTCCCAGGGAAGAAGCAAGGGAGCTTCTTGTTAAACGGGGAGACAAAGCCACCTTGTTAAGGGGTTTACAAAGGCGACCATCTCCCCCTTGCCTGGGAAGCTCGTGGCCGGCGACTCCCAACATGACCAGGGGGATGGCTTTCCCTCGGAAAGATGGAAACACTTAATAGCCATGCTGTGCTGCAGCCCTGTGACCCATGTGCTCCCATGAACCCGCTTGGAGCCATGTCTCCAAAGGAAAAGGGGGACCAAATGCTCATCGCAGGGGGTCCCTGTGGTTTTCTTGTGAGTGTGCCCCTGCTAGCAATGTCACTGCTGGGGGGAAACACTGGACCATTACCAGCACCCAGGGACCTCTGCTTGCCCAAAATCACATGGTACTGGATAGCACAAAAGGATTCTCTCCCCCTCCTTTGGGACAGGTAGGCCGGGGTCCCCTCCTACACCCCCCGCAGATGGGGAGATGGAGCCCTAGGAGGGGACACGATGGGGACAGAGTCCCACAGGGTACAGCTACACAAGACCTCCCCAGTTTTCCATCACCCCTTTTCCTTGCATGGACCCAGTGATCCCTTTCTCAGCCCAATAAAATAAAGTTTAAGCAAAAACCCAGCAGCCCCACAGCTACTCTGTCCCCCTGGGAATTTTCTCTTAACACCCATCTATTCTTCCTTTCTTCTGCAGGAAAAAATACCTACCCTGAGCAGCAGGATTTTGGCATGACCTTCATGGGAGCTGATGGTAGCTCGGCCTCTGCTGGACCCCCCCACTTTGCAGACCATATCCGGTAGCTTCTCACCCCACAGCCACGTCCAAGCCCCCAGACACGTTGCCCAAACCTGTGCATTGTTCTGCGCTGTTCTTGGCAACGCTTGCGCTAAAATCCACATGCATATTAAACCTTAAACCCAGTAATTACCTCTACCTCCAGAGAAACGGGAAAATTGATTTTGCCATAGTGATGCAGCGGGCTGCAGTAGCCAGTGTTGGCTGGTCAGCTTTTAAAAACTGGGACTCCCTGGACACCTACAAAACCTACCTGGGCACGATGACGGGCCAGGAAGGGGAGACCTGCTCCTGCTGGCAATCCCTAGCAATGGGCAAAACAGGCCAAGCCCCGTGTGGTGAGCCCCACCAGGCTGTGAGTGTGCTGCCAAAAAAGCCAAATTAACAGCAATGAGCTTTCCCCCCTGCTTTTCCCTGTGGCACACGCTTGCCTCCCACCTACGCTTGCAGGTGGCACTCTGAAGGGTCCACATCCCTCCTGGCAGCGTCCCCACATCCTCCTCCTCCTCTCCATGGGGAAATGCCATCCCCACGTGGGCGAGGCTGGAGGACGTGTCACCTTCTCTGCTTTGAGCCAGCAAAGGTGAGCTGCTGTGGCTGCCTGGGCTGCCTGCTGCCACCATGGGTGCCGGTCCTTCGCCGGGAAGCTCCATCCGTGGCTCTACACCCCATGGGGCTGGGCTGGAGAAAGCTCTCCCTCGCTGGGACCAGCAATAAATTAGACTGCTGCAGCTTTAAAGAAGCACGTCTGCTCCTTGGCTGGCTGCAGGGCTGGTGGCAGCGGGGAGAGCCGGAGGACACCTGCGGAGATCCTGTACAGCTGGGGAAGATTAGCCTTTTCCACTAGACAAGACCCATTACCATGTTCCAATATACCATCACTTCCGCTAGGAGAGCCTGCAGATGAGATATCGATTGCAGTGACCCTGGACAAGCCCTTCCCTGGAGCCTGGGAGGGTGGCAGAACAGCCCCACGGCACAAAGAGGGGGTGCAGCTTCCCAAAGGTATCCCCAGGGACCCCCAGCCCCAGGGTGGCGAGGGGCTGCCTTGCAGCAGGCTGGAGCTCGAGTGATGGGTGACGCTGCGGGTGGATGCACAGAAGAGCTTTGAAGCCCCGCAGCAACCCAGGTCCCTTTTTGGGATCCCTCCCAGCTCTTCCCAAGGATGGGGAGCCACCAGCCCATGCTCACTGCCCTTACAGCCAGGTGGGTATTGCAGAAACAAGCCTGCCACCTCAAAAGCCCAAAAGTTATCCCCAAAATGCCTCTGCCGGGGAGTTACCAGGTGGTTCAGGCCCTGCTCACTCACCGCTTTTCTCTCCGGCTGCGACACAAGGCTGACAGCCCCAGCTCCCAGAATACCTCCCTGAGGCACACCTGGGTGGAAGGATGCTGGGAAACTGCAAGGGGGGGCAATGGGAAACACCAGATCATGGGAACTGGAAGGGCTGGTGGTAATTAAAGTAGTAATTAAACATGTGGTGTTTCACTTCAGAGCATCCTATCGCTGCAGCCCCCAGGAGCGGTACCGAGGGGAAAGGGCAGGCGCTTGCTAGGTCTTCTCTATCCTTCAGACCCACGGTTTTCAAGAGGTTGATTGGGTTTTTTTTCTCCTGCAAGACTCACACGGGGCTTCACTTGGCTTTTCGAATACACTGCTCTGCTTTACCAGCACAAGGCACTTTCAGCCCCGTTGGAAGCAGCAGCTGGAAGCCGACACATGCTGCTCCTCCAAGGCTGACCACAGCCACGTCCACCACCACCTCTGAGAGCAGCGCCGCGCCACCTGAGGTGCTGGAGCAGCCGTGGTACACAGCATCCTCTGCCCTCAGCCGAAAATCTCATTGCACGTGCCAGCAGATGCGGCTGGACACGGGCAACCAGGGCACCCGCAGGTCTGGGCTCCGACGTCCTGCAGCGTGAGTGCTGGAGGAGATTCCAGGCCTCGGAGTTAAACGGCTTTTTCCAGGTGATGATTTAAGCACCCTAGGGAGAGGTGGTCCAGCCTGTCCGATGAGCCCTCCGCAGGGATGTCTGGCATTTCTCAAGCGTTTGGGCATAAGAAGCTTTTGCTGTGACACTTTTTTTTGGTGTGGTGTTGTCCCCCCATCTCCACAACCAGACATCAGCTCCTCATTGCACCAAGTTCTTCCAACCTCCACTTTGCTGATGGACACCTCTGCCATGGCCGAGCCCTGTCTTTGCCAAGGACGGGCAGGGGAGGTAACGCTCACTGCTTAGAGGGCTGCCTTTTCTTCCATGGGCCGGGGCAGCATCCTTCCCTGGCGTACGGGAGGGCAGCAGCTTCATTCCCATCTTTCTTTCTGGATGATGCCCCCCCAGAGTTGGTTCCTGATGAGGTTTCAAGCCCTTTCCCCCACCTGGGAGGGGGCTGGTGTGGGAGGAATGGGGCTGGCTCGACACCGGGCACCCGTGCTGGGGTGGGCTCGGCAACACACCCCCAGTAACCACCACCACGTGAAGCTGCACTTTCGGCATGGACTCGCTGCTGAAAGCACCATGGATGTAGGGAACGGGGCGGCTCTGTGCAGCATCCTCCCTCCCTGCACCCCACGGGGGTCAGACAGGCTCCACCAGACCAGAAAACCATTTCTCTCCCCTCGCCTGACAACCCTCCGCTGCTTTCTCCTCCCAAGATGGTCACTGCCAGTAATAGCAGGGAAAATAACATGTTATTTTCCCAGCTGTGATGTCAGAGCTTGTCACGCTCACCAGCGGGGCAGGCAGGGCACGCCTGGACGTCCCCAAATGGCCACCAGGCCTGGCCGTCCCCCCGGGGGCTGCAAATGTGTTCTCCTTTTTGGTGGCAGCACTGCTTTTGCTCCCCAAATGTGCTGGAACGTGGCACATCGCTGCCCAGTGCCCCGCGGCCACGCTGGGCACCACAGGATGCAGCATGGGGGGTGGATCGCTCCCAGCCCCGGAGAGCATCTCTGCTCCCAGCTTGGGGACATCCACCATGGGGAGACTTCCCAATCCCAAACCGGGTGCTTCCCCATCCTTGGTGGTGCGGAGCAGCAGCGCATCCCAGGTGTTTGCATGGGTTAGGAAGTGTTTTCTTTCTTTCTTCCTGCTTCCACCGTACATTTCGGAGCAGGTCTCCCTCGCCGAGCCGATCCTGCATCCCAGCCGAGCGCTGCAGGCGCAATGGGAGAGAAACCCACTGCCCAGCCGGGAACGAGCACTCCTCCTCACCTCCTGCAACGCTGTTGGAAGATATTTTCCTTGTCTTTTCCTTTCCAACAACCCCCAAATCTGCTCTTAAAACGCACTAAAACAAAGACAAAAGAGGGAGGCTCAAATCCTCTTAACCCATCCCCGCTGCCCAGCTCACCCCTCCAGCCTGGCACCGTGCAGGGCGATGTCCCCCACTCCCCACCTTCCCAAGAAGGTACCGACAAAACCCCCCCTCGTCCTTCAGAGGCACTTAATCCATTACAAATTTCACAAAGCCTGGCTTGGGGAAGCGCTGGGCCAGAAGAGCAAACAAACAAGGCAGGAATAAAGCCCGGCTCTCAATGAGCGGACCCAGCGCGTGGCTGGGTTTTTATTTCTTTCCCCACTCTTCTCCTCCGGCCGACCACCTTTTTTTTTTTTAAAAAAAAATGATTGCATTTCACTTGCCGCCCGGTAACAAAGCCATCACCTCCACCGTGACTCCGGGGAGACGAGTTACAATTACAAATTACCACCACAATTAGTGCTAGTTCTTAGAGAAATTAGAAAGGGGAGCGGGAGGCCAGCGTGCGATTGATTGCTATTCATCCTGCTTTACGGTGACCTTGCTCTGGAGACGATGATATTCCTTCAGCCTGGAAACCGGATTAAAAAAAAAAATTAATTGTAAATTAACAGTAATAACACACATTTCCTTTCAATTAATTTAAGCAGAATGAGGGGGCGTGAAGAGCAGGCGTTTGTTAAGGCCTGTACAGTTTAATTTTTTTTTTTTTTTTTCCCTATGAGATAATGTAATTAATTTATCTTAGAGGGGTGGGGGGACATGGCGGATCAGGGAGAACAAAGCAGTTAACAGGCAATGGAAAAAATTAAGAGGCCATTATGTAAATGTGGCATGTTTTACAGCCCTGGAGTTGGGGCGGGCAGGGGTGTGGGTAGCATGGCAGGGTCTGAGAAATAAGTAAAATAACGAGGCCGGCTGTGCTGGGGAAGGCTGTAATTAGGCAGTGCTGGTACTGGGGGGGCTGGTTGCACCCCAGCTGTCGGTGGATGCCCGAGCTGGGAAGGGGAAGAGCCCTGGGGGTGCTGGGGGCTTTTCCCCCGCTTTGGGGAGGGTCCTGTCTCGTCCCCGCAGACCTCAGCGAGTTGATGTTGATGAAGCCGGTGGCGTCGGCGGGCTCGTAGTCCCCTTGCACGTTCATGCTGCGGAGAGAAAGGCACTGTCACCGGGATACGGGGGTCCTGGGGGCTGCCTTTTGGGAAAGGAGAGGACAGGGGTGGTCCCGGAGCCCACTGCCCCCCCCGGGCCGGTGCCCACTGCCACCCCCTCATCAGCCTGAGAAGGGGCACATGGCCTCTGGAGCAGCAGAGCCACAGGGCCACCCCGATGGCCATCTTGCATCAGGCAGGGATGCTTGCCCAGTCCCGGAGCCATCCCCCGGGCATGGCTGTCCCATGCCAGGCGGGGACATTGCCCCAGGTCCCAGGCAGGGAACGGGTCCCGGGCAGGGGACATCGCTCCGGGCAGAGCAGCGGTGCTGGAGGAAGCCCCTGGCACCGACAGGGTTTGTGGCTGTGGTGGCCGATGCCTCAGTGCAACCCTGAGCGCATCCCGCTCCCCAAAGGTGGCAGCTGCCTGCCGAATCCCAAATCTGATGGTTTCCTACATCCCCAAAAACGTACAGCTCATTTCCCAGCAACCACAAACCTTAAAGGAGGAAGGGAGGGAAATAAAGAAGGAAAAAAAAAAGAAAAAAAAAGAAAAAAAAAGAGTTTACAATGATTTTACCTCCCCTGACGGGCTACAGAAAAACCTCTGTGCTTTTATTTTTGCTCATTCGAGTGGTTCTGACCTGCTCTATAATTACGTTACTTTCTACCTACTGTGCAGAGGCATTTCCACACAGCTCTGCCTCTCACAGCTTTCTCTCGGGTTCCTGTGACGCCGTCACTCAAAGGCTTTCAAACCAGCGATGTAGAAATCAAAAAGAAAAGGAAAATGGTTGGAGACGCAGGGAGAATAAGTGCCCCTGCTTTTCTCTCCCTCTCTCTTTTTCCTCCGTCCCACCCCCCTCCATCCTCCTTTTTTTTCTTCCCTCTTTTTTTTTTTTTTTAATACTTTATTCATTTAATCTCTCCAAGTGAGAGCGCGAAGCATAATGAAGGGTTGGGACAGATTATTAGGAGCTGTTGATTTTGAGGGGGAGGGAAGGGGGGAAAAAGAGCCAGAGAAGAGAAAGAGAGAAGATAATTTGACATTTACTCCGACTGATCTAAACTCATTCGGGTGTATTTATGGCTTATAAAGTGTTTAGAGAGATTGAAAGGGGTTGAGGGAGGGATGGGGGGGGAGTGAGCGAGCGAGAGAGAGAAAACAACATGAAGAAAAAGGAAAAGCCAGAGGAAGAAAACAATATTGACTTGAAAACAGAGCTCGTGCTTTGGCCGGGTGCTTGGCTGGGACGACACTGCCCCTGATGTCACCAGGGATGGGATGGGATGGGATGGGATGGGGTGGAGCGGGATAGGGCAGGGTGGAGCAGGATGGGATGGGAAAAATGGGATGGGATGGGTTGCTCGCTGCCACCACCCCTGCCCAGCCTGCCCCCCCCAGCCCCGCTCACCTCACCAGCTCCTCGTTGTACAGGGACCGCGGGGACTCCCTGCCCAGGATGTAGACCTGGCCCTTGAAGACGGAGAGGCGCACGGTGCCCATCACCGCCTCCTGCGAGCGCCGGATGCACTGCCGGAGGAACTCACACTCGGGGCTGTGCCAGAAGCCTGCGGGCAGGAGGCAGGGTCAGCGGGGGGCACCGGGGAGGCTGGGATGCCCCAAGGCACCCCAGGGTACCCATACAGGGTGGTCGCCCCAGGCTGAGTCCTGCAAGGCAGACCCCTCGTCATTTACAAGGGAAGGGATGCGGTCACGGAACTGGGAGAGGCACCAGGACAGCCAGGTTCAGCCCCGAGTGATGCAGACCCCACGTGTGTCCCTTCCCCTTCGTGGCCCTCAGGTTCCCACCCGGGAGAGGAGGCTGGAACCGGCTGGTGGAGAAGAGGCAGCGGGGCCATGCTCCTTCCGGCTCCACGGGGTAGGGGTGATCATGGAAATTAAACGCTTCCTTTGGTTAGTACAAAACTGCTGCTCAAACCCCACCATCTCGGGAGGGTCAGGTGGAGACAGACAGATGGACATAGCATTGCGGGGGGGGGAGGGGGTGGAAGGAGTTGCCATCCACTGAGGCCACCGCGGATGCACGGAGGGGCCGTGGCCCTGCCGGCCAGCCCTGTGCCCCCTCCTGTCCCTAAGCGGGGTAATTAGCCGGGGAGCCCTCGGAGACCTGGAATAAAGCCTGGGAGATGGAGAAGGAGATAGAGGCGGAGAGAGAAAGAGCCCATTCACCCCCCTCCGGTCATCCCCAGGTTTTATCTCTCCCATCGCCCTCCCGCTCGGCTCACACACCGGTGCCCTCTCACCTTTCCCTTCCCAGCTGGGCTCCGGGGCCGAAGCCATTAAAGAAACAAACAATTTCTTTTGTCGTTTGGCCTCGCCAGGCCCCCCCGAGTGGGGGGCCGTATCCGGCAGCCTCATCCCCGGGATCTGCGTAGCCCTTCTCCAAGGCACGGCATCAGATCCCTGCAGCCCCTCACCACCGAACCCACCTCCCCGAGCCAGATTCCCCCCCTGCCACCCCACCATGATGTGACCGGGCAACTCAGGAACTCCTTCCCCATCGTCAGCGTGGCCATGGCAGGCAGGGACCCCAGCTCCAGAAAAAAACACCCCTCTTTTTTGGTGACCACCCTCCAGTTACGACTCTTTGCACATCAGAATTGAGGTAGGGCTGTTGCATCCCCGTAAAAATAAATCTGAAGTACGTTAAAATAATACCCAGCTACTTAAATCCCAACTCTGACAGCTGCAGCTGTGAGGAAGCATCCTCCCCCCTCCTCCCTCGTCCCCCCATGGCAGACACATTCCCCACTGGAAGCGATCCCCCTTAATGACCTTGTAACCACGATCCTGCCCTAATCGCGGTGCGGGCAGGGGGACAATGGCATTTCCTCACCTGGTTGTACCTGGTGCGGAAATGCTATTGGGATGGGGCCTGGCTTCAAAGCCGCCTTCCACAATGGGATCAATGGGGATGGGGGGAAGATAAACACTAATTCTCCTAAAATCAGGGACTAGTTGCAATAACGAGATGTTAAAGGAAGGTGAGCTTGAAAGCCTGGCCTCCGGCATGGGGACCCACGGGTACTGTTTACACCCGGTTGGGTTTGTTCCTTGTCCAGGAAAGTCTAGGGCCATGCTGAAAATCCCCAGGGATTCAGCATCTGGAGCCAGGGAAAAAGCAGCCTTGGCCTGGCAGAGGTGGGGAAGGAGAAACGGAATCGTCATTCCCCGAGTGACACTTTAATCTGGTGGCTTCACAATGAGTGAGTGGCTAGAAATAAACAAACAGGTTTACACTTAAACTAAAAAAAAAAAAAAAAATCGAAAACAAACCACAAAAAACCCAAACTCAAAATAAAGGCAGCCCAGGACAAAGTCTAATAAAAATAGCCAGAGGCAGGAGCAGCGTCAGAGAGTGAATTAAGGCAGGGGCTGTGATTCAAGGGGAAAGTAACAGAGATTTGTGCAGCCCCAGAAGCCCCTGCCCTGCCAAGCCCTAAAATATGGTTTAAGCAGCAAAGGGGCACAGGGGTTAAATGCCAGTTGCTGAGGAAGACACAGGAGGGAATGTCCTTGGAGTCGAAGGTGCCAAGGACAAGCACAGAAATCAGAAACTGTAGGGGATAAGACAGCTTGACCCAGCCCCGCCAGATCTGCTGCTGCCCAAAGCCCGAGCTCCTGGAGTCAGGTTATTTCCAGAGGGTCTTCCCATGGAAGATCCCGTGGGAATCATCCCAGCCCTTGGGGTTAGAGAGAAATGCCTGAAATGTGATGGGAGGAGGAGCTGGGAGGCTGAGAAATCAGGACACGGGGAAAATAAAAGTGGTGCTTGTCTAAAAGGCAGGAAATCTTGCCGGTGTGGGTTCTCCAGGGATGCCAGCTCTGAACTGGGCAGGGGATGACGGAAGAGCCAGGGCACGGGGACACACTGCTGTGCTGGGAGCCGTGCAGCAGCACCCAGGTGTGGGCAGCAGCGTTTTGAGCCTGCCTACGGCGTTTCAGGCTAATCCTGCTTCCTGCAATTTAGCACCAGCGACCCAGCCGGGGTTGATCCACAGAGCAGACCCTGGGGCAGCGCTGATGTCCCCTTCCGGGGGTGCCATTCCTTGCCCCCCCCAGGCCTGGCAGCCTCTTGGCCCAGCGTGTCATTCCTGCAGCCCCCACCCCAGCAGTACGGGGGGACTGAGCTGCGACCCCTCAAACTCAGCCCACGCGGGCAGCTGAGCAGACCTGAGCTGGAGCTGACGGGTGCACCACAGCAGGAAGGGCAAAGGGCTTTATGTCTGTCCCTAACTGTGGGCGCAGGCCAGTGTCCCCTTGTCCCTTATGGCTCCCAGCCCACCCCGGCTGTGCTGGAAGCCCCTCCGGCAGCCCCCGGCCAAGCCCCAACGCGCAGTGCCCCTGTGTGGGCTGCACGCCGCATAGCACGGCCAGCACCCTCCCGTCCCCTCCCGCAGCCCCCCAGACCACAGCGGCCAGGGCCACGGCACCTGGAGACCCCCCAGTGCCACGCGTCATTCCCTGCACTCCTCCCTGCCATGGAAAGAAGTCTCTGGCTTCAAATCCCGCTGTGAGGACGGCCGTGCCGGGAGCTGGGTGTTCACGGGCCACATATCCCGGTGTGCTCCGGGCTCCGTGGGGAGAGGGCAGGTGGAGAGATGGAGGGGGGCAGAGGGGAGAGCTGGGGAAAGGCGGCGTCGGGGGGACAACAGGACAGTGAATTACAGCCCATGAGACATCCCGATGTATTGGATGGGACAAAGCAGTGGCACAGGGCTGGGAGAGATGCCGGGAGCATCCCCCACCAGCAAGCCCTCGTGGAAGGCGACATCCCCTCCCGATGGCAGGCATGGAACCCCTCGGCAAGAAAACAGGCAGGATGTGGGTCAGAGCTCAGCCCTTGGCACGAGCAAGCCCATCTTTTCCCTGCACGAATAGCCTCAAAACCCACATCTGAATTTTACAGCTCTGAGCACATGTACCAACGGGACCTGCAGCCTCCGGTAGCAACGAGGGAGGAAGAGGAGGAAGGTTGGGAGGATGCTGAAGTGGCAGGGCTGGGCCAAAGGACCGTACGTACCATTGTACACCAGCTCGGAGAATTTCAAGGCAAGCCCCTGCTTGATTTTCCTTACTTCCCGGTCCATGGTGAAGGCCTCGATATCTAAATGTGCATGGTATAGGATCGTTCCCGCTGGGGTCTCATAGATACCTAGCCATTTTTCCAGGCAGGGGGAAAAGCAGAAAAAGAGAGAGAAACGAATGAGACTGAAACTGTCAGCAAATGACAAAAAATAATGACTTGGCTGACAGAAGGAGCTGTGGTCGAGCTCATTCAGTCCCAGCTTGCTGTAAAATGCATCTGTCATTATATTCATGCTGGGGCCGAGACAGTCCACTCCGCACCTTGCGGAGAAAATTTCTAGATTCCCCTCTTTGAAGAGGCACTCTGACGAGGCTAAATGACAGGGTTTGGGAACCGATCCCCCCACCGATCTGTGCCCAACGGTCTGCGGCTGAAAACCTGTAATTAAAGGAACGACGCGGGGCACAGGCACGGGGAGCAGAGGGCCTGAAATACCCTCCTCTCCCCTCGGCTGGCGAGAAAGAGCCCCGCGCGTCTGCTGCGAAGCAATGAGGCTACCTGCGGGCTGGGAGGGCAACCTCATTTGGGGCTGGCAGGGCCCCCCCTCCTCCTCCCCAGTCCCTTCCCGCCTGCCCCCACCATCGCACGGGGCCTGGGGATGGAGGGATGCTTAATTATTTCGGCAATGGGGGCTAACGCCACAGGCGAGCTGCTCCCTTTGTTCCAGCTGCACGGGGCTTATTTGCCGCCTAAGGTGTTTACTTGGTGTTTAAATACAGGGGCGGCCATGTGGCGCTCTGCTCCGGGTGGGATGCGGATGGAAAGCCGGTGGGGGAAATGCTGCACTAGTCCGGCAGCAAACACGTGGCAGGCACGGCTGTAACCTGCCTGTGGCCAGGGCTGTTCCACCAGCATGTCCCTCTCTCCTGCCCAGCTGTGGGGACGGTCCCCTCCCAACACCGGGCGTCTGTGCTACGGTACAACCACGGGAACGGCAAAGGGCTCCCTCACGTTGGGTTTTGCTGGCGCACAAAGAAAGCCCACGGGAAACCATTCCCACCAAAGGGGACGTGTTCCCAGCCAGCCCCAGCCCTGAGAGGGGGTGAGGGGAGCCCATGGGGCTGAAACCTGCACCAGGCTTTGCCTGCTCAGTGCCCTGGAGAGTGGCACAGGCTCAAGCGTGTCCTCTCCTGGGGTGGCCACAGTCCCACAGGCACAGCAGGAGCCCTACCTACCATGGCAGCCCAAGCCACTTCCGTCAAACCTCATCCCTACCAGGGTCCATGATTTCAGCATCCTACAGGCACGGGACGGGTCTCCATCCGAAAGGAGAGCCACCCACCCCTCTGGGGCCACCCCAGCGACGTCACAGCCCAGTCCGTGGGGGCAAGTCACTGGGTGCTCACCAAGCACCCATCCCCATGGGGCTGCGGGAAGAGACAGCCGAGTCGATGCCAAAAACCAGCCGCCCCCACTGGCACGGTGGTGGCACAGGGGCTCAGAGGGCTGCTGCACGCCCCCTCCGCCCCCCGCCACAAAGCTAACACAATTAATATTCCCTCTCCTTCCCCTTAGGAGCTGTTGAACCCAATTTGGGCTGACCAAAGGTTTGGGTTCGTGACTTGACCCTCCTGCTCGTCCCATTCAAACCTGATGCTTGAGGACCAGGGACGGGAGCGTGACAGCCGGGGCAGAGGAGGGGGAGCTGACAGCCACACTCCCAGGCTCACCACCGAGGAGACAAGAGACACCTTCAAAGTGACACTCGCAGCATCTCCAAGTGTCTATTTTCATCTCCCCGTGTTTACAGGAAAAAGACAGAGGTGTCAGCACTGCAGCCCAGCGAAGCTTCAATCACCCCATAATTACTGCTGGGGAAGGGGGGGACCGGAGCCGGGGGGGGGGGCAGCCACAGAGACAGCTGCCGCTGCTTAAAATTTTCTAATTTGTAACCTCGGCTGTCAGTCCACCTCCATCCGAGCAATTTCGCTGCTCTGAGTACAGGCTGTCACTCCCGATGGCATCTGCGGGATGGGACGGGATGCGGTGGCTTCCCGATGGGAAGGGGAGGGCGATGCTGCCCATGGGAAGATACTGCCCAAATTTCCACTACTGGTTTAGGGCTGAAACTAAGCATGGCCTGGTATGGGTTCACTACAGGGAAGGGGTTTCCCACTTTCCTCTTCCATCTGCTCAGAGCATTGAGGGGAGGAAAAGGGAAAAGGAAGGAGGAAAAGTCCCAGCCGAAGGCAGCACTCGGCTCTTTTGGCAGTGCCTGTCCTCTCCTTCACGCTTCCTCCCCACTGATTTCATTTACTTCACTTAATTAGCCCCCCTTCAGAGTTAAAAAGATAATTTGATAATGAGGATGTGAAAAGGCGGGAGAGGCAGGGCCAGGCTCCTGCTCGCAGCCAAGAGCCCCCAGCCGAGCCATGGCCCCCCAGCCGGATACGGCGCCGCTCCCCGGCACCCCATAATTACCCACCCTCCTCCCACTAAAACAAATATGGCAAAATCGAGTTAATAGCGCTTAAAAGGCTGGCATGGGCATGCTCAGCTCACCCCTAGCCCATTAGGCCTTAACGAAGTTCAATTAGGAGCTTAGTAAAAATCAATGCAAATGAATTTTTCTCCTCCCCGACTCCCTGGGTCTGGGAGGTGAGGGAGAGGAGGCACCTGGCCAGAGCCTTCGCTGACACCACGGGAAATGCCATGTCCACGGCCAGGGAGGGCTATTGCTGTGCTGCTGACTGCCCGTGCCTCAGTTTCCCCTGCAGAGCGGGGGTCCCTGGGGAGAGGAGGGGGGTCCCTGTGCTGCCCCCAGGAACCTGCAGAGACCCGAGCCATCACGGCCACTGCACAGCACTGGGATTTAAGGGATCGTCTCCTCCTGCCTGCAAGCCTGGGTCCCACCTCCTGCCCCTTTCACCCTAATCCCATTTGGGGTCCAAAATGCTCCTGGCAGTGCGGTGGTCAGGCCACCCCGAGCCACCCTGCACCCCAAAAACCCCTGAAGGGAGGCAGGTACCGGCAGCACCCTCCTGCTCCAGCCCCCTCCCATCCCATCTCTCCTGCAGAGCATCTCTGGGAGCAGATTTCTGGGAGGTTTTGGTTAATCCCAAGGAGCAAAACCAGGTGCGGGATCCTGCTGAAAGCAAGGGGGAAAAACCCACCACCAAGGTCTTGTCCCCAGGGCGTGAGCGCGCCTCTCCCTGTCCCCAGAAAGCCTGGTCCTCCTGCATCTGCCGGCACACAAACACGGCAGCGATCGCTTGGCAATGTCACACAGGAGACAGACGTGACAGTTAAATGGGGTTTAGAGAAATTATTAAATGCTGGAAGGGTCACTAGAGCGTGTCAGTGCCTCTTAAAAAAACAAAACAGATTTTGACAAATTACTCAGCATCCTGCACGCAAATGCGCAAGCTGGCGTGTGTGGTTTGGGGTTGGGTTTTTTTTCTTCCTTCTTTGGGTTTTAATTCGATTATTCAACCCTGGATCAAATGATTTGGGGTTTTGGTTTTTTGCCTTTTGTGGCTGATGCTCTTGCAAAAGGTCCGGTGCCCTGCGGTGGGGAGGGAGACCACGGGCTGAGTCTTATCAAAATATTTGCTGATGCTCTGCACGAAGGGCAAGTTTAAAGAGAGGGAGTATCTAATTAGGTATTAATGAGATTTAAAACAAAAGAGCGGGTGCAAGGAGATGGGAAATGATGACAACCCCTCTCGTTACTTAGTTCTGCGCTGGGCAGCTCACTGCCCCCGGAGATTTCTGATGAAGCTGATCCTAATGGATGATCAATTCTAAGCATCATAGCCTCAAAAACGCATAGATAAATCAAAGAATTGGCTTAAAAAAAATCCCTCAGTAACTTTCATCAGGCTCCTGCATTTTGTACCTGTGTAACAGAGCTTTGCACCCTCCAGGACCTCCCGTGAGCATCCTCCCACACCAGCCCACAGCTTGGCATTTTTCCCAAGGGGAAAAAAATGGGACAAGTCTCACTTGGGACCCGAGGTCCCCGGTGGCACTGGGAACCCAGGGCTGGAGCGAACAGTGGCACTGGCAGCAAGCGGGCAGCTGCCTTCATCAGAAGTGAGAAGTCTCTGCCACAGGGAAATCTTGGACAAAAGCTGACGGGAAGGGAGCCGTCGAGGGCTGGAGGTGTGACCTGAGACACAGCCCCCTGGTGACGCTCAGCATCCACTATGTCCCCCGCAAGGGATTCCCCCTCTTCCCCCCCCTGTTTTGATGGCACTGCTGGCAGGTGGCCGCTCACCTCTGGACTTCATCCCGACGAAGCGGTTCTCCACGATGTCGATGCGGCCGACGCCGTGCTTGCCCCTGCGGAGGAGAAGGGAGGTTGTAGCAGCCTCAGCCCCGCGGCGGGACACGGGTGGCCGCGAGAGGTGGGTCGGAAGGGTGGACAATGGGGGACAAACCCCAAATGACAGCATGGCCAGCCCCTGAGCAGCACTGGTGACCATCGATAGTGACCCCCAGATAGAGCAGGTGACAGAGAGATGGATTTTCTCTCCTTTTCCCCTCCTCTTTGCTGTGCCACCAGCCTCTCCATCCTCGCTCACCACTGGGGCCGGCAGCACTGCAGGCAGCGGTGGCACTTGAGCCACCTGAAAATAAACTGCGCAAGGAGACAGGACACGCCACAGCTGTATTCCCTATGGCCGAAGTCATTTTAAAACCACTTAATTAACATTTAAAAAGCAAACTACACGGAAAAGTTCATTCCCATTCAGCGCTGGGGAGATAAAGGCAGAGGCACAAAGAAGGATGGTCAGGGATGGGGTGTAACTTGGTGCGGGGCAGGAGGAGCGGGTGCCCCTGTGGGTGCTGCTGTATTTTTGGGCAAACCCCTGGGGATGGCTTTGCCCTGGCAGTGGCAGAAACAGGGCACAGGGTGGCACGGAGGGGCATGGGGTGGCACAGGGTGGCATGGGGCAGAAAACCCAGAAGGAGCTGCTGCTGCGGAGGCAGAGGGAGGACAGGGTGATGGATCCAGCCGGCGCATCTCCCAGCCCCAAAAAAACCAGCTCACAAGGCGATTCCCCTCGGGATTTGGGAGCTGGGAGCAGGGCCAAGGGTGCTCTGCAGGCAGGGGGTGTGCCAGGGGCTGAGCCCCCCGCTGTGGCCGGGAAACCCTCACCCAACAGTGCGGCTGGGGCAGACGGTAAACGTGGAGGGGGTTAATAAGACTTTTTAGCCCTCCTTGTGTGCAGGGAGCATAAATCCTAAATATTCCTGTGCTCACGGACTCTATGTCCAACTCTGCTTGCTGGCATGTATGGCACAATGGGGACTGTCCCATCCTCACACCGCTGACCACCATCCCTGGGCTCACTGGGACGTGCCCGCTGCGAGCATCCCGCTTCCCCCCGCCCTGGGGACCCTGCCCTCGTCCCCACTCCCAGCTGGAGGAGGGGAGGTGGCAGCGCTGGCAGGGGACAGCGTGGCACTCACGCGATGTCGTTCAGGTACACGAAGAGCTCCAGGGCCGAGCAACGAGTGGCTCCGTCCCCGGCGTTGGTGACCTTCACGGGGACACCTGCGGAGGCGGGGAGGGAGGACGGGAAGGATCAGCCGGTGTCAGGATCCCTCCGGAACATCACCCCGCCGGCGTTAAATAGATGTGACAGATATGAACTCTAAATAACTTCTTAAAAAGGCATATCCAAGCTGGTGCCAGGGGGAGGCAAGGGGAGGGGGACCCACCTCGGGAGACAAGTGAAATAAATAAATAAAAAAGGCCATAAAAACCTGTCCCCTCCTCCCTTTTCCCCTCTCCTCTCCTTCTCTCTTTTTTAGGGCCTGTGAAATTGCAACCAGGCCCTTAACTAATTGAATTTCACGCTCCGCAATTGTCTTACAGCGCAGCACCTTCTGTCCCACCAGCCCCTGCCGGGGGGGGGCTGACA